>CM036559.1:116306254-116678754 GCA_020745775.1 Theristicus caerulescens | reverse complement strand
GTGCAAGTATTTGTTGGATTTCTTGACTTAGTCTCCAATCTCCATCATTAGAGAAGCAGGTAAAAGGCAATGCAATAGTAGTAGTACTGAAGGTGATTTTGACAGAAAGCCCATGAATGCTTAGCCGGTTAATGAGAATTTGTAAAAATAAAAAAAGTGGGAATTATTGTACAAAGCTGAACTGCTGCTGGCAATCCTGTTTCTTAGGGCTTTTACATTTTTTCTGTGATTTTATGTGGCTTTATGCTCTCTTTGCTGGGCACTTACAACCACAGTAGGAGAAGATACCACTTGATGTCTTAGTTCCTTCCAGCACAGTTCCTAACCCCTAGCTTTGCCATTCTGGGACATCACTCTTCAGTGCGGAAAGAAAGAAACGGAAGCATGAAGAATAGAAAAAACTTCATTTCTTTGTGTATCTTGTCTCCTTTTATTTTGGATTTTTCCACTTCCTCTTCTTCCTTATGTCTGTGTCTCTTCTTGCTCCTGTGTACAGGATTCCCACAGAGCTAGAACAGGCAACAGAAAAAAAAATGAAATGTTTTCTGCCACCACTGTCGTGGAAATGCTCTCTACAGGAGGGAAAGGAAAAAAAAATACTGTCAAGGGAATTTATTGGTAGGCGAATCTTCCTGAACTGAACCGAACCTTTCTCCTATTTCAGACAAAAAACCTTTTACCCATAAAGCTGCCAGCTCTTCAGCCTAGGTTTATGGAGCCCAAAATCAAAAGGTTTTAAGGAGAGATAGAGGACATTTTTTTCTTGGAGTTATTCCTCCCTCACTGAAATAGACTGACTCCTTCCTGACTGAATAAACTGCTGTACTTGAAGATTTGCAGAACTTCTACTAAAATCATTTTCCCAAGTGTAAGACAACATCAAGGCATCATGATTTTGAATTAGTTACAGTATCAAAGAGTTTCTCAACATGACTCTGTTATGCTGTTTTCCAGATGGGATGGAGTTCTGTGAAATCTCTGTTCTTTTTGTGCAGCTAATCTTGCCTCATGACTCAGAGGCTGAAAGCCCTAAATAATGTTGATAATCCTCTGCAGTCTCTTTCCAGTCTTAGCAATGTCTTTCCTCTAATGAAACATGTTATATGCTTTGCAGGAGAGATCCCATGATTATTTTTGATACTAAGCCTTCACTCCGTACTTATCGACATTGCAAGTCGTTCTTCTGATTTGTATCATAGAAAAGGATTTAGAAATCCAGACTTTGCATACATTATATGATCCATATATAATAAAAAGTATAATTTTAAGAGTCCACAGACTATTTGTCATGCAAGCCTAGCTGGTTTCTCTGTGAAGGACACAAGGAATTCATGACTTGGTCAGAGACACCTGCCTTTAGGTGTCTACATGTGAGCTTGCAAATAGATACCTAAGCTGTCCCTATAGTCAACAAAGATCTTCCTAAACATAGGTGGTTACTGCCATCTGAGATACCAAAAGACAACCAAGGTATCTGTAGATGCTTGGCAGATGGGACACATGACCTTAAGGAGACACATTGCCTCAGAGGCAGCTGCTGGAGGCTAGGCAAGATACCTACGCTAACTACACTGAAGAGATCTCAGTGAGACCACAGGCACTTATTTGATACATAGGCACCTACATGTAAACCCTAAGATAACTTACTCCCGAACTGATTCCCATCCCAGTCCATCTTTGGCTCTGTTCAATCATTTTAGTGCCATTTCAGAAGTCTGGTGTCTAGCTGCTGCTGAAGCAAGGCATGGATCCTGCTGGTCCTGTGTCATATCTGCCAGCTCTTCGCAGACGTCTCAGGTACCCTAGATGTATTTTGGATACCTATGCATGACAATGGAGTCAAGCCCATCATGTGTGTGCCTGGCAGTGTTTGTGTACTGTGTGGGTCCAACAGCGTTGGTCTAACATCTGTAGAAGACAAAAAGATGTCTGTTGCTTTATTAAGGCTCATGCAGAGAATAATTAAGCAAACACTAAATTTTGTGTGTGTTAGTTAAAAATTAAATTTACTATACCTAGTGTTATACATTATAATGCAAACCGGCTCTTCTAATTAATATGCTGAAAAGGTAATTATCTGCTGTGCATTTTCTATGTGGCTGTGATCTATAGACCCCAGTGAAGAAGGCAGAATTTTCCCGTGCTCCTACTGAAGCATGCTAGCAGTAGCTATTCTCTACATTTTGATAAGAGCCATGGAAAAAAACCCACAGTGAAGATGCACACACACTCACAGGCACACGCACAAGTGCCATCCAGGTGGGGATGGATCACGCTTTGTTTTACTTCCCTAATTCAGTGAAGGTTTCATTTGTATCTTCTTTTTTTGTGACTCAAATTGTGTAAAGGAGAAACTGTGGAAACAACAATCAGTGACAGAAGTAACTTTCATGACACATGGAACATGTTAAAGCATAGCACACATTTTTAAAAGCATGTCCTAAAGCAGGGAATTTGTTTTATCTTAAGTTCCTCCTCAGCAATATTAAAGAAAAAATCAGTTCTCTTCTAGAAGCTCATTGAAATAATAATTTTCCTTTTTCTTTTTTTTTTTAGAGATTAAGGCAGAAAAAAAATTAACTTTCTGCACTAGCTGGCAAGATGCTCATAAAAAAGTCTATCTATTGACCCTATGGTCTCAGAGCTGCAAATAGTCTGTACATAATAGAATTGCACTATAAAAGCTATTTTTGTTATGAAAAACCTCTTTATGTATGCATAAATTATTTATATTAGTAGCTGCAGTTTAGGGTAATGCATATTCATATCTTCAGTAACGCTAAAACTGGACAAAGCGGAAACATCTAGTTGGTTCCATAAAATACACCATCAAAGCATATCTATCAGGTTACATTATCCAAAGGACTTTTTAAGTTCTTTTAGGTCATGGAAGAAGTTCAGCCCTATGAACTTAAAGTGGATGGAGTCTCATAAATAGGAGCTACATAAGATCTGGAAGGAACCTAAGGAAAAGAAGTATCATTCAAGAAAGCTGGACACTCATCTCCAGTAGAAGGACATTAAGCTAAACTACAGGTTTAAGGTTTGGTGTCTATTCTAAGGTAGCTGTCTGGCTTTACTCTTTCCTCTTGCCAAAGACAAGTTGCTAAGATGAATGACTGAATTTCTGTCTGGAGGTGCTCACAGATACCTTGCTCTGTTGCAGACATTGTCGTTGCAAGGCATTCTGACTTTAAGGGTGTCAGAGCAACCCAAAATTTAAGGAACTTCAATGCACCCAGAAGGGCTGGTCACCAAGTCCATATCTAGACAGAATGGCTGGGGCACCTCATAGTGAGCCCCTGAGACCTGGTGCCCTCTCTTTATTGTCCCTGTAGGGATCCCAGCTGATGCATGGGACCACAAGACTTTAAAAAGCATGGGTACTTGTCCCCAGCCACCTTCCAGCTGGATGAGGGATGGGACTTAGGCAGGGGGTATTCCCAAGCCTGGTCTTCCTGGAGCAGACCATTGATAGACCAGCTGTCCCTGGGGCTTTTACACTGTTTTATGCATAAGCAAGTAACTAAACTTTCCCAAGCTATCAGCATGTCATCATTCACAAGCAGATGGACCCTATTCTGTAAGGTACCAGATGCCACCATGGAAGCGATGAGCATGTCAGTGTGAAAAGAAGGATCACTGATAATGTCCCATACTTTCTGGGAAGATTCGTATCTTTAGAACTTTGTAAGTGCACCCACATTCACTGGGGGGGTGTTTAAGCTTGTAATTTTATAAGGGACTGCTGTTTCCATTATTTGCTTTAGAAGAAAAGAAGCTACTGCTCCTCTGCTTTTAGAAAATACAGGCAACTATGCACAGAATACAGCTAATTTGCTATATGGATTATATTGATTCTGTACCTTTAACAGGCCAGCTTAATTTGATGAGGGATAAATAGCATAATTAACTAGTGACTCTTTCTATCCATAAAACTAAACGATTGGTTTCAGACCACCGGAGACTGCAGTGCTTTTGAAGGACCTATGCAGTATTTAAGTGCTAATGTGCTGTTTAAACTCCCTGTAGTTCAGGGCTGCCTGAATCCAAGTCTTGAAGTACAGTCATGCCTCTGTTTTGTATGAAATGTTTTCTAGGTGCTTAGCCTGAATCTCTCTTGCATAGTTAGAAGTGTGAAAAGTGTCTCAGTTCAAACACCTCTCGCACCTCACCTTTACAAAACCCGTAAAAGTCAGTGGAAAAAGGCCGAGAAGCTGAGACCTCTCCTCCCGGTGGGACTGTCCCCATAACTGGGGAGACTACTGATGCAGGTTCCTCCTTTCACATGTTTTCTCTCTAGCCTCACTCATTTGTTTCTGTGTGAAAGTCTGGCTTCATCATGGACAAAGAGTGGCCCCATGTCCTGTGCTGAGAAGCTGACCATTTCAAATGTTTACCTGTGATTCTCCCCTAGACATGAGAAACAATTCTCAGCCAATGCTTCATCAAAAATTATGTTTTTCTAGAGAAGAAGTTTTGGTTTACATGAACCAGTATTTTCCAGAAAAAAAGATGTTTTGCTGAAAGATTCTCATCTCACTCTAATAGCAATATTGTATAAATTACAAAGCTACAGGCCAAATGCCTGCCACAGCAGGATTTATATCTCTATATACTTTCTAGCTCTTTGTCCAATGTAGTCCTGGAAATCAGATTTCCCACAGTTGTCTTTGAGATTGCTCCTGCCTTGCGGACCTCACTCATTTTCAGCTCCTCATTCCAAAATTTATCTTTTCTTAATTTCATCCCATTACTTAATTTGTAACCATTACATAGGTTCATAGCTAATGGTTAGAATGTCAATGCAGTATCACGCTGATAAGATTGACAGTATCAGGGCACATTACTCCTTTCTGAATGTCTTCCTCTACCCTTTGTGAAAATTAATTTATGGCTGATTGGGGATGTCAGGCTCTGCAGCGATGCCACACAGCTACATCGTGTTCTGACTCCTGGCCGGCTTGGCTTATTAAAGCCTTTTAAAAACTTGGCATCAATCTGTACCAGAGCTGTGAATCGCTCTGTTGTAGCAAAACAATCTTTCTGTCAATTCTGTTGATTTTAAAATGAGACTGGTCTGATCAGACCTTTCACATATGGAGGTGCACAGCTGGTTCTGTTGCTTTCAAATGCATCCAGAAATATGCCCACTGGGGCTTCATGGGGCTGAAGGGAAAATGTTATCTCATGAAACATTTTTACCTTCTGAGATGAGATATATCAGCTGGTAGTGACAGCTCTGTAGAAACAACAGAGGTAAAATATGCTACAAAGATTTTCAGCATATTCATATTTAATTACAGTAGACCTTAAATACTATGTCCTTTGAAAAAAAGAGAATAAAAACTGAGGAATGAATGAATTCACCTTGTTTGTGAACCTTTTAAAGGAAATTTCTGTGGACTGATAAAAGGAGCTCAACCAGTATTTTAGTTTCTGCAAATGTTCTTCCACTTTCTACTCTGCATGGATGACATGATGCTGGATCTGCTCCTTGCTGCAATAATTGCAGGATTATGATTTAAGCACAGTAGCTTTATTTTCTACTGTTGTGGTCACAGTGTAGGTTATTTTCCTGGTTATTTAACTGAGTTTATTTTCCAAGGGAGGAGATACATGTGTGAGTGTGTATATGTGTACTGGCATGATGTCCATAGTAGGGATGTTAAGGTTGTCTCTTGTACATCTTAATTTACTAATATCTCAGCTTTAGCTAATGTATTCCAAATACTCAGGACCAGAATTTTTTTTCAGCACTTGGCACCAGGGCCTTGGCAGGCAGCTAAACGCTGAGTGGATATGAAAAGGGTATTAAAAAAACAAAAACAAAAACAAAAAAACCACACCCCACCCCTCAAAATTTCTTGAGCAGGAGGACCTGCTGCAATTCATGCTGCGTCTGTGTGAAGTGCCTATTGGTGGTTCCACGTGTTGCAAGAGAGAGGACTATTTGACCAAAGGTGGTCCTTGTTGTTTAGAGAGAAACAGGAATTTCTGGGCAGACTTTATGTGATTCTTGATCTTACACTGAAAGACCTTGAGCTCAAGTCACTGAAGGGCATGCCTATGTATATATAGCCAAAGTACTTCTTGAGGAATGAAATGGTTACTTTTACCTTACCTGTGCTTTTCCACAACTGCTTTGCTGTTTTAAGGTGTCAGGGAATAGAATTGCATGTAGGATACACAGTGCAGGCACACCATGGAATAATAATTTTTTTTGTTTTCTTGATTTCCTTTGCTATTCGAGGATAAAGACAATTTCCATAAATGAATGCAGATTCATAGTCTTTCTGCAGTTCCATCAAACAGAGAAGACAAGTGAGGACAGGTTTGCCCCACCATTTAAAATGCTCTACACATGCTTCTGTAGATGTTTACATATTTTTTTCCCAAAACCATTGAAAAACAGTTGGAAGGCAGATATAACTAATCCCTCTGGGGTCTTATCATTGTCTTAATTTGATTTGAGGAGTAAAATTAAAATCGTTTGATTAGTGATTCTCTGGGTGTCTAACTTGAAGAATTGCTAATATAATTCTCAACTTTGTCACCTCTGCCAATAAAGTATGGACACACAGTTTTCAGAGTACCCACAGGGTCACTGATATGCTCTAATGTATATAAGGGTTTTTTTTCAGAAGACATGAGATATTTATTCCAAGAGCAGTGTAGGGGAGGACACCTATTTCTGTTTGAATTCTTAAAAATAATATATTTTCCTTCAGTATATTGCAGGAATATTGGTAAACATTATGCTACAACTCAGGGAATATGCAAGGTACCAAGACAAACTTGAATTCTGCCTTATAACTAGGGCCCACATCGCAGGGCTTAGCTTACACATACTTTGAGCAATTTCCCCTGAAGGAGGAGATTCTCATTGTCTAACTCCTACAGAATGAATGGCTTGTTGTGGTGCAGTTTGACAGATCCCTCACTCAAACTCTTATGTGTAGCAGTACAAGAAACATTTTGAAGTCTAATATGGAGGTGGCAGGTAGGCATTAATGAACTCATATGCCACTGTTTCAGAGATGCATGACAGCTTACAGACTACTTGCTTTCCACAGGAAGGTCTTCTTCATAAAGCCAGAACCAGCTTAGCTTGCCTTTCTCTGACATAGGTTTTGCCTTCCTCCTTGGCCTCCCAGCAACATTTATCGTGCAGGCTGATGTTGCCACCTCTTCTGTTACTTTGGGAAGCAAAGGAGGATGTATGGCCAGGAGAGGAAAAGCAGACTTTGGAAGGGACCTGCCTGGAAGAGACTGGAGTGGAAAGCCAGTTTTCAGGCACTCTGGCATCCCAGCTTGCACAGAATAGCAAGTTTCTTCTTGTTCTTGGAGCTCTCATTTTTGGTGTTTCAGGGCAGATTTAAGAGACTGAGGAGTTTCTTTTTCATGCGGATGACAGATGGGTAGTGGCAAACAGGTTGTAATGGAAGAAAGACATGACAAATGAGGCAGCTAACTTTGTTCTCTACAACTCTCCTTAGCATCTAAAAAGCATAGTAATTCAGAGAGTGAATGTAATGTAGTTCCTAGTATATCAGTAGAGAAAGTACATAATCTGGAATTTAAACATCTTTCTCCCCTCCCCCAGCTTGGTATGGGTTACTCTTATCCATATACTATAAAGCCAGTTTTCTCACGCTAAAGAACCTTCTCCAATAGATGTTATGTTTAACCAAAATATAATTTGGAAAAAAATGTCCCAACCAGTTCTTCTTCTGAAAAGTTTGAAGAAGACCTTTTCTTTATTCGGAAGAGGACATAGTTTGGGGAATGCAAATGCATTAGACTCCAGGAATTCTTTGAATCTAATTTTAGTTTTGCTACTGGCTTTACAATTTCTCTTTATTATGGAAACAGGAGTTTACATAGGGAATGGTGAGCCTGGCTTTTCTGTGTGACCATGCACTTCTCAGTCCTACTTCCTCCACTAACCCACACATAGACAGTGAAGAAGACAGTCATTCTTTCTTTGTTGTAGACAACACTTTCTTTTATAATTTAGACTTCTTGGTTTTTTGCAGCAGTCCCTATGGCAGAATGTTGGCTAACCCAGTGTTCAGTGATATATCTTAAAATTACTTGGATGTGAATGCAAATTGAGAAAAAGCTCTATACAAGCATCTGTAGCCAAATATATAGATTCAACTATGTTGTTTGGAAATTCCTTTATGTATTTTTTCAGTCAGCTGTTAGGAAATGATACAATACCACAGCTATCCAGTCTAGATGAATTAAATAACTGAAACAGCAAGCTGCAGCAGTGCAGCCAATATATAAAATGCCAGTATATTTTTCTAAACAGAACAGAACAGCTACATATAAATTTCTTTTAAAACAACTTAAAAATTGTTAACATAAATGTCAATGCTGAGTTTTAATTTCACTCACAGTCCAGGCATGATGAGACAAGGATTAAATTCTATGGACAGTGCATTGCAGTTCCAGTTTATTTTAACTGGCAAACTAGAAAACAGAAACCGCTGACTAAAATTTAGACAAGTGCCAACTGCACATTAAAGTTTTAGATGTAGAAACCTGCTTACTAAAGCTGGGTAAGGACTAATAAACCCTTTTTTACAAGACACATCCTTCCTATTGGTCTCTAAATTACAGTTTTACATAGTTCACCATTGTGTCTTTTTAAAGAATTAGCATTTAAAGCATAAGAAAATGTTTTGCTTTCAGCATAAGGCACATTTCTTTCTTCAGTGCTGGTAGAGAACAACAGATTTTTTAATTAATTATTTACAAATCATTTATGAGCAGGGATTTGCAAACCTTAAATGGTTAGAAAATACCATTGAACTTCTTTTACATCCTTCTGGTATTGTCGCAGGATGGATAGTACAGACAGACCCATTCAAGGTGCTTTGTTTCTCATAATGCCCTTCAGTTCTTGTGAATTTGATCTAACTTCAGAATGAGAAGATCACGGACTCACTGAAAAAGATGCAAGTGATTTTTTTTGCCTCTCTCACCTTATCTGTACATTTACTGACTGGCAGAATATATCTGGAAGGCTGTTGTTGATAGAAAATAAACAGTGTAATCTTAAAAAAAAATGCTGCTTTTAATTTCAGGATGGATTGCATCCTGACAAAATGTACCAAAAGCTTTTTTGTCTTGAGCCACCATTATGTTCCAAGAGTGCACTAAGTGCATGCAACTAGTTATTATTCCCTGTAGTGAGGAAATAGTCTGCAAAACATATATCACTATCTGAGTTCCATCTGCACAATCTGCAAATCTCAAAGGTGTTTTTCAGAAGCACCAAGGCATCACAGAGAAGATACTCTGACACAACATAAGGAGTGGCGTCTGCTCATTACCTCTGAACATCGTCACGTGTGTGTTCAAACCAACAAATAAAACTGTATTCATGTCCAGGTTTCCATTGAAAAATTGACCAACATTTCATAGAATAATTGAAAAACTTAGACTGGAAGGGACCTCTGCGTCCTCCAAACTCCTGTTGAAGGTCAAACGTGTTTCAAAATTAGATAAGGTTGATAAGGCTTTGGGCAAGTTTTGAACATCTCCAAGGATGGAGATTCCTAAACCTCTCTTAGAAGCCTGTTCTAGCACTTAACCCCTGTCATTGTGAATATTTTTTACATAAGTCCTATTTTTGTTGCTATAACATCTAAGAGTTACCTTTTTTCCTTTTACTGGGCACCTCCTAAAAGTCTGGCTCTCTCTTCTCTGTAGCTCCCCCTCAAGTACTGGAAAACTGTGGTTAGGTTCCTCCTCATGCAACGTTTCTTTGGGTTTAATAGACCCAACCTCCTCATCATCTCTTTATGCATGGAGACTAGGGGATTCCGGCCCCAAGTTATCTCCCTGCTTTGTTGATCCTTCTTCTTTACTGGGACATTCAAAACTGGACACAATAGTCCAGATGTGGACTCAGAAGAGCCAAACAGAGTGGAATAATAACTTTCCTTGCCCTGCTGGTTACATTCTAGCTAATATAGTGCTGGATGTGGTTGGCCTTCATTGCTGGTAGGGCACACTGCTGTTCAACCTCCTGTCTACCAGCGCTGCCTAGTCATTTTCTTTGGAGCTGCTTTTTAGCCAGCGTCTTCAGCCTGAAATGTTGCACAGAATTATTCTATTTCAGATGAAGGACTTGACATTTACCTTTGAACTTAAGTTCCTGTCAGCCCATTCTTTCATCTTTTTGAGGGCCCTTTGATGGCAACCCTCCCCTCCGGCGTATTGACTATTCCCTGCAGTATGGTGTCTTGCAGACTTGCTGAGAGTGTGCTCCATCCAATGGCTCAGGTCATCAGTGAAGGTATTAAACACTACCAGCTCTTGAGGAATGCCAGTCATAACTGGTAACTGGTTAGTATTTGAAATAACTACCCTTTAAGCCATGGTCCACTGAATTTTACCCATTTTATAGGTTACCCATTCAGTCCATATTCTGACAGGCTGGCTACAGGGTTACTATGAGAGAATATGTCAAAAGCCTTGCTAGAGTCAAGATAAATGGCATCTACTTCTCTGCCTTTGTCTCCTGAGCCAGTCACTTCATCTCAGAGATCTGCCCTTCGTAAATCCATGTGGGTTGTTTCCAATCACCTTTTGTCTTTCAAGTGCCTGAAATGGCTTCTGTAAAGACTTGTTCCCTGATATTCCCAGGGACTGATGTGAGGCTATTAGCCGATGGATTTTTCCTTCTGGAAAAAGGAAATTCTTTTGCATCTTCTTGCCTTCTGTTAGGATAGACATAAAGTCTGCCTTTTTCCAGTCACTGAGGACATTCCATGATCACTGCAGCTTTTCAGAGATGATAGAGATGAACTTCAGAGTGACGACAGCCGGAGCCTGCAATGCTCTCAGGTGCATCCTGCATCCCAAGGTCTTGTGTGAATCTTGCTTATTTTCATGTAGTGTCCAATTCTAATTTCCTCTATTATGATGTATAGCACTTCTCCAAACATTGTGCAGTACTTCTGTCCCCTGGATTTTTGTATGGTAGACTCTGGATGTCTCTGATCCAAGTGAAACAATGATGCCTACATATCCCCAACAGAGACTAACACGTGAAAATGTCAGATTTTGCCTCTTTATTTTTTAAAAATCATCCACTTGATCAGAAAATAGTATTTACAGTGTGATGATATCAAATACTATAGCATGACTATGCAGAAGAAGTAGCATTAGCCTATGAAAGTACAATGGATTTTCTTCTATCCTTGTCCAGCACACACTGCCAGAGGAATGAAATCTTGTCTCATGTGATCCGAAAATATATCAGTTTTATGCCTAACCATAATCTACACACACACAATTCCAGGAATAATGATTCTAATAAATCTACCCTTCATTAATAAGTGATGAAGGTTGCTTTCATGTTACATCTGATATAACTCTCTCCTGAAAGTAAATACAACCCTTCCCATCCCACTGCCTTCTTGTATCTGTGTTGCCAGTAAACTGTTCTGAAATTGTTACATGGCAATGCTAGTACCAGCAGGATTTATAGAATGAATGAAGGCAGGTTTTAACTAATCCATATGGACTTGAATGTCCTTGCTTTTCTTGTTATTGTTGTTTTTTAATTATCCATTCCACAGGCAATTCCAGATCCTATAGTAATTTGTAAATCCCACAAAAATGCTTCACCAGTTCATTCAGAGAAGACAGATGCTGGGGAAAAAAAAAAAAAAGAAAAAAAAAGTCCTAGAAGTTCCTAAAGTTCATTCCTCAGCTATCTGGAAAGGAATTGTATTTTTAATTTTTCCTTTTTTTTTTTTTTTTCCATTTTATTTTAAGATGTTTTTACCAATGGAGCAGCCACCACAATTATTTCATAATAATTTCATATTTTCTGCATCAGCAATTTTCTCATAGTTTTCAGTCAACATTTAGATTTTTGTTATTTCATTTACTTGTTAATAGGTCTACCACATGAATCACTGAGAAAACTGAGCTCCTGCTTAGAAACACACTTACAGCGATGTCTGTATGTCTTAAATATCAATTGGCTAAATTGATGCTAGACTGAACGTTAGTTCTTCTCTATAAATTCAACCTTTCTCCTTCTACTTTTCTCTCCTGAATTCTTTACATGTAGGCCATATCTATTAAGAGGTACTTAAGCAAGGATAATCAACAGTTTCTAGAAGGACACAAGTTCGCAAATCTGGTGAACCATGAGGTTCATTTAAAGCCTTTGCGTCCTGCATAGTTCAATGCACATCTCCTGAAGCATCATAAGCACCATCAAAAAAAGTTCTCTCTGCTAACACCCTATTTGCAGGTCTGTGTATCTGCTTTCTACATTTTTCCTTGGTTTTGGAAGGAATTGTTTTTGACAGCCTACTCATCAGGATGATTAGCAGCACATATGAAGCAGTAGCAAACCACCAGCTCTTAACTTTTATTAAGAAAATAAATTACCCTAGAAGGTAGGTTAGCATATACTGATAGAAAACATCAATCATAGTTTGTTCAGGGGAAGACAAAGTGCAGATGAGTGAGACACAGTGGAGTATTTTGTGATGAGGAGAAATGGAGGTTGATAAGATTTGTTTGATGCTTCTAGGAAGAGAAGAATCCTGAGTGCAGCTATAGCCAAGATCTGTGAATTATGTGAATTTCCCACTCTACTGCGTCCAAAGGGAAAAAGAAGAAATTAAGAGGAGAAAAGTCAAGGTCCCACAAAATGCTGAAACTAGAGTTCACACCATAAACCACTGTGAATTGTAATTGCAACCTAAGAGTCCAGTACACATTTCTTCCACCAGCTACGTGACTGGTCAGGATTTCTGGAAAGAACAGGATAATTCAAATGCTTTCTGCTCTGAGGTGCATCTTTGCACATGCAGTCCATCTGCCTTAACCCTGCTCATTTTATCAGGAGTAAAAAACTCTTTTCATTTTGCAAGTTTATTGTCCCATGCATGCAAGGAATTTGGTGGGTCTCAGTTCTGACTTATTCCTTGCAAAAACAACATACTGGATTTGCATTACCTACCAAACTACGGTGAGGACAGCAACTGCACGGGCCAAGAAGACTAACAAAACTTGCATATTCCCCACAGATCGGAACTGAGTCATGGTGATGGGACAATATCTATAAGAAGTTAGCTTTGCTGCTGCATTATAGATAAACTCTGCATTTCATTTTCCAAGTATCACTCTGGCACCTCCCTCTACTACTAAAGTCACACAAGACTTAAGAGATAAATGTTATTGCCTCATGCACTTTTATATGCAAAACTCATTCAGTACAAAATAACACACGAGACATTCCACAAAATTAAATAGCTATATTAAATGGTTCAGTGGTCCTTGTGGAAAATTCCTAACAAGATCCTGAATTTTTTAAGATTTAATTCTATCAGTTATAAGACTATCTTGCTGGAAATGTTATTTTAGAAATAGGAAGGTTTATACATCAAAGTTATCGTTCCACCTTTTCTAGTAAGATCATAAATGTCCTGTTTGTTTCCAGCTGCCTTTCAAATAATCACAGTGCACTTTCCTTGCCTAGTATTTTTTAAATTGTGGATTGGAAACTTGATATTAAAGAAATTGTCCCCAGAATGACAGGCTGGCTTTGAATATGTTTTGTTTCATCAACATCCAGTGAGAGAAAGAGGAAGGAGAAGTCTTTGCACAAATACAGATCAGATGAATAGATAAAAGGAGAACAGTAGGAAAAGAAGGAGTTTGTATGTGCACTCTGAATACAGACAGAGCTCACCTTCCTTTCTTGTCAAATAGAGCAGAATAAGAAATAATTGGCTTACTTTGTATGAGAAAAAAAGACAGGTTCAATATTAAGAAATTCTCACAAGCCTACGAATGGTTAGATAATGGAGGCACCTGCTGTGGGATGCTGCAGAATCAATACTATTGGAAAAGTTCAAAGTAACATTTAACACTCTTCTATCTTTGATGGGTCAGGAGAAATCAAACTGCCTCTGCCCATCTGGGGATTGAATGCTAATAATATCATTAGTTTTCAAATGCTAAGGATGGAAACAGTACAATACAGATGAGCAATGATCATCTTCCCTCAGAAAAAAGAGTGCTCAATTTGCAGTCAGTGCCAAGAAGCCTGATCTAATAATGCAGAGAGCTCCTGCCAAAACGCACAGAGCTCAGGGCAGGATGACAGAAAAGAGGCTGGAAGATTAAGGGTCAAACTACAGGGAACAATATGTAACAAAAGGCAGCATGGTATACGGCGAAGAAGGAGAAAAGGGAGAACAAGATTGCATGATACAAGGCAGTGTTGCTTTACTGGAGTTCTTATTAATTTCTGGTTCAGTTGGCTTGTTCTTGAATATTTTTTATATTAATATGGTGCTATATCACAGCTGAGAAGGGCTTATACAGAATCTGGAAATGGTGAATTTTGGAGAAGATAATGGCATACTTGGGTGGGGATAGGGTTCACACAAATGAAACGAGATATAAAATGTACAGCGGGGCTGCAGGAGAGATGAGAGAAAATAGTCGTGTCTGAAGAAGAGGAGTGAGATGTTCAGGACTCCTTTCAGCCCTCAAATTCCTATGTCAAAAAACACTGAAAGGTGTTTGGGCCACAGCTGTACCACAAATGCATTAAACAACATTGAACAATGTTCTTATCTGAACAAGGCAAAGTTCACAACATTAAGGAAAGACTACACAGTTGCCTGATGAAGTAAGGCCTTGAAAAAGGCAAGTCTTCCCTAACTGAGATCAGTTGAACTAAAATTCCAGCAACAGATTGCTGTTATTACATTGCACTTTAACAGAAATGCACTGGGAATCCTGACAGTTGGTCTGTACAATCCCGGACACAGACTGGATACTTCAGATCAGGCATTACTTTCATGACCTTTTGAAAGAGATGAAGAAGAAGACGACAGGCCTTTGTGAGCTGAATCAGGCTTGGAAGAAAGCCTGATTGTTCCAAACCCTTTATACCACCTCATATCTCTTCCTTTATTGTTTTTGGTTTTTGTATGTTCTCTGATATTTGATCCAGGCACAAAGTCTTGGTATTCCACATTACTTTTTGTAGAGCTAATAGTCCACTTCATCAATTTGAATTTAATCATAATTATTACTGCCACCCTTCCTATTTTTCTCAAGGTACAAAACTACTTACTCAGTGACCTCTAGCTAATCTCTCTTATTTCTGTGAAATTCTATTTAAAGATATACCTGAGCATTTCAGCATTATGACAACCACACTGTGAGGAAAATCAAAATAAAACATTGGGAGTGGGCAATTTACTGCTAAAGAAAGCAAGCAAATTGCAGCATAAAAACTTGGTTTCCTGCCTGCTGGATGTATCCCTTTATTTTGCCACATGCATATTCAGAAGACTGTCCCAACCCGGAGCATGATCCCTGCTTCTCCTTCACAGGCCAGGGGGAGAAGTGGAAGCTCTGCCCTTGCCTTGCGTCACCCATAATGCTGTCATCACTGAACTGAAGCACTGGCTGCTCCAGGGATTCAGCCAGTTCCTCTGCCAGCATCAAAAATGATTGTTTTTTCACATGCAGTATGGGCCAAATACATTAACTCTTGTGTTCCTTCAAAGTGCTGAGGGCTGGCGGGAGCTGGAGAGAGGACATTGGAAGGGTACCTGCCAGTGCTATGAGGCAGAACAAATTTTCTTTGGACAACATGACAAATTTATTGCCATGCTGATGGCCAGATTTAGGGTCAGGAAGGAGAAGGGTTTTTTTAGATTAGATCAGAAAATATTACCTAAGTTTTGCCTTCATCTTCTGAATTTAAGGTTGACTTCTTGTGAATGTATGGGCATATTACCTTGCTTTTTCAGTGGCACCTCACTCTGCCCCACTGCTTCTAGAGGACAAATATTATTTGTATTATTTATTGGCCTCCTCAGCAAAACATGCTGTGCTTGTTGGACTCGGAATAGGATAACTGATGTAAGAATAGTGTCCCATGACAGCTGAAACGATGTGTCTGGGTGATTTCATAGTTCTTTCTGGCCTCTGTGAAAATGTGTCAAAGAAAGTAATCCCTCCCACAAAATTACTTACAGTATAAATGGGCCATTCCCATTTACTTTAAAGTGAAGTTTTGATCTTGCTTACCCTGGTTTTAATTCTGCTATCCTACAGCAGCAAGCAGAATGACACTGCTGAGATCTGGTTTTAGTAAGTGACAAGTAAAATCCTTGTGGTACAGTGCACTGCTCTCCCCCCACCCTCTCTTAACTCCATAAAATCACCGCCTCTGCAGTTTTACCATTCCTGATCCATGCAGGTAACTTCACAACCCTGGCACCACACAGACTACAGCATTTTTCCCTAATGGGAAATTGCATGGGATGGTGATAATTATCTCATCACTTTCATAAGCGTTAACTGAATACCTGTTGTTATGTTTTAGAAGTTTTTTCTGTCTTCCTACTGCCCTTCCTATTATCCTCTCTTCAGTGCAGCCCTTAAATTATGAAATAACCTGCTGAAATTCATATTGTGATACAGATTTGAAAAGAATGGCACTGCTATGACATTCATTTTCTGTATCAGAATATAGTACCTCCAAACTGTAAAAACCTTAAGAGTGCAAATATGAAACAATGTCAAATAGGAACAACTTGTAGCTCAGAATATGTCAGAAATTTGCCTACAAAAGGAGAAAATGATCAAATCTAAAATGTATGTTTGTCCCTGATCATGGATCCACATGTATGCTTGTCAAAGAAAAATAAGTCATAAGCAAATATACATATAGGAAGGAATTTTACTTATCCCAGCTCAAAAAGACTATTTAATGCACTATATTTTTATTTCATGTTTATTTTGTGAAATCACTTGATTTTATTTTATGACTGCTGTCATAAAACCAGCTTTTCCTGATGAATAACATTTGGCATAAAGCCAAAACATGATTTAGTCCTTGTTTTTCTAGAATTAAGCAAAAAAGGTATAAACTCTCTGTACTTTGTAATGCTAAATGAAAAATGCCAACTTATCACTGGTAATCACTTTGAAAATTGACCACCTGAATGAAATAAATAGCCTGTGTGATTACAGATTCAGCATCATTATTCAAGGACAGGAGAATGAGAGGAAGAGATATCTTCAATCTTGTATAAACAAACAAGAAACTGAATACATCAGAGATGCCAAAGAAGAGATGGGACCTCCTTGTCTAAAACCCCCAAGGTGCAGTTAAGGCCCTTAGATGATTTAATATCTTCCCCTGGAGAGAGGGAGCTCACTCCGTCCAGATACTTTTATTCTCCCTCCCTTTCAGACTAACATACGCTCACAAATAAAACAGAGGAGGAAGTGCGAAGGGGAAGTACAGCACAGTTCTGCACTATAGAAGATGCTGGCCACTGAATTGGTGTGGGAAGATAATTTCTTTGCCCAAATAAAACCCGTGGCATTAGAAATGTGAAGCATTTGGATAGAAGAAAATAAACCAAAGAGAAGCAGGCAGGAGTAGTTGTGGAAGGAGATTAGTATGATGTAGGCAAAAATTTTGGCAGAGGTACATGGAAGGAGGAATTGTTTTGAAGTCAGCATGTGTGGTAAAGCTTAGTGAAAGAGAACAGGCACAGGATATTTCATTAAAGGAAGTTTGAACTGGGAATTTATCTCACTCTCCATTTGTGCATTACTGGCTTTTCAGGTTTCTCTTTCCCCATGAATATCCATTCATATTTTGCTACTTCACCTCCATTTTCCTCACAATTAGTTTCATCTTGCCATGACCTTCACAGAACTGTAGATGCTTAGTCTTCAGAAAATATATATCTGTACTATAATCCACAGATTTGCATGACATGTTATTTATGTCCTTTCTCAATATGTTCATTAAGATGTTAAGTAAGTCCAAACACAAAGGTGACCCATGTAGCGCTCGACAAGACATGTACCATCTGCCTTTGGGATAGATATTTATCATTATTCATTATGTCTTGTTTCCACTAAGCAACTGTTTTTCAGTCTACATGTCAATACTTCTGTCAGTGGCAATATGATGTTATAAACAAAATTTCATGAGATAGTATTCACAGTAAAACCTCATATATTATACCACCTGGCTTCTGCAAGTTTTGTCATTCCATTGAAGAAGTAATACATTCTGACAAGAAAGATATATTATTTTATTTCTTGTTTTCCTTTGTCAGTGAAATGAAGGTCCAAACAAGAGCTTCAGAGATAAAACAGCAGAGCCCCAAGAAGAGCCCTGATCTCCTCACTCGTAGCCAAGTGCCCTCATCTTCAGGCTGCCGCAGCCTGACTCTCTATGCTTGCTCTCCTCCTGATCTATTAGTCTTGACTTGACAGATTGCCTGGTTTTGGCAGGAGGTCTTAACTTGTCCTGCTCTTCCCTCCACACACACTCCTTCCATCAAGGCAATAACATAATGGCTAAGGAAGCCTGGCTGCTGGGTAGACCTCTGTGTTTAATATCCCTCAGGTTGAGGAGGAACCTCTGTCTCCCAAGGTGACTGCCTGGACCTTAAACTCAAATTTTGAGGTCTGCAGTTTCAGATTAATAACAAATCTAAATGATCACAGAAAAGTTGCATTACTTGTGAATTGCATTCCACAATCTTACAGAAATCTGTTTCTTAATATTTAGTTTTCTTCAAGTGTATTCTTTATAATCCTTGATGATTCTTGCCACAGACATTTTAAACAATTCTGGGAATATAATGTATACTCATATTTCTCTGGGTAGGACCAATGGAAAAACCTCATTAGTACTATGAGAAGAAGGTATTTTTCTTTCCATTCCATCCTTATTTCTCAATTTTCAGAGTAATTGGTATTGTAATGGAAAGACAGTCATTTTCTACTGCAACAACTGGACAGAAAGAATGACTCCCCTGCTGCCCTTGAATGGAGAATATATACCTTTCACATCAGTCTTTATTCACTATAAATCACAAAGATACAGGGGTCAGCTTGTCCATATTTGACATTCCTCCTAAAGGTATTTTGGCTTTTCACTTAAATCTACTTAATTATTTATCTGTATAATCAAATCTGCACAATCTCCCCAGAAGAAATAAATGACATATTTTAGATATGCAAAGGATGCTTAGTTTCTGAAAAAGAACAAAGCCTTTACGAACTCTTCCCCAGAGAACATAACATTGGAGAGAGATCAAAGGAGAAAACCCCATCCAACACTATTAGATGGATTAAATTTTATGTGTAATCTTGCAGTGGTATTGCTCAAGTTTCAGCACCAGAAAGGTTTTGTGAGCATTCCCAAGAGAAAAATAAAGTAATTGGCATGATTTGTTCAAGATATATTCCAAGGGCAGAAATGAGCATATCTGCAATTTGGAGCTTTCTGTGTACTTCTCAGCACTGTTATCCTCCTGGTGTGAGAACTAGATCTAATGCTCATTTGGGGGAGGCAGAGCTGCAGTCCTTAGGCAGAGCTGCTTTAAGCTTTTTATGACTTGTTCTTCTGCCCATAGGGATGTGAAGAAACAGTTTCTGTGAAAAAGCTGGTTTGGTAGAGTTATCTGAGCATGTTCCCTCCTAACAGCTCTGCCTTCTTTATGTTCTTTACTGGGCTCAGTCAGATTTGTTCACGTTTGTAGATGTGGAAGGGAGATGTGCTGCCTTGACAGCACTCCTTTCCATGTTTGCTCTTTCGTCAGCCCTTTTAGGGGAAGAGCGTGTGCCACCCTCCAAGCCTTCCCCACCTGAGTGCTGCTTGCAACTTGAAACACCAGTAACTTGTGCATTTCCAGTTTCCTACTGTAACTCAACCAGTGCATGTTAAGAATTTCTGCTATATCACAGTCCTGTCTTAATCCATTCATATTTGCTCTGCTGTGAGTGTTTACAACAAGAATGATAAAAACATTGTAAGTAAGTTCTGACAGGGGACACATGTATTTACTTCAAGTATATGTAAAATGTTTATTTTTACTGTTCTGTCCCAGTTTGACACACAAGGTTTTACATTATGCATTGAAATATGAATGTGCCCCTTGTTGTTTTCGTCTGCATGTGGGAGGTTAATAGCCGTAAAGCAAAGTGACAATAGAGGAGCAAAGCAGGGCCCCTGGGACATAAAGAAATATTGATTCAAAATGGAGAGCGTCCTCCTAAAAATTATTTCAGTAGGGCATAAAAGACTACATGACAAAATAAGCATAATACACATGCTCTTGCATGGACATCTGTGATGAAAATTATTTTCCTTGTTTCTGGGAGATAATAGCAAAAGTATATAATGTCTGCCATAAGGCGTTATCATATTTAATCATATTTCACAAGCTCTTGTTTCTGCACAAAGTAGTGCTTTTCTAGTACTGCAGGCTATTTGGATATGTCTCACAAAACTCTGTGAGATATTGTACTCAGTGAGAAGTATATGCATGCCTGGATTTGAGCAATTTGATATTCGTGACACAAAAGAACCACTGAATGTCATGAGGAAGTGCTAAAGGATGACAATGCAGCTATGTGTTTAAAATTTCCATCACAGTTCATCTTTATAATTGTGAGCTAACTGGATAATATAAACTAGGAAAAGTTGTTGAGTCTTATATCAAATAAAACATGCTCAACTAGCTGGGAGAAGCTATGGGCTGAAACACATTTTGAACTGGGATATCCACAAAATGTGATAGGGATTTACGGTGAAAGAGTTAAGCATTTCAGAAATTAGAAAAAAATCCAGAAATTTAGTCTGGAAAGTCATTCTAAGGAAAGCATTAGCCTGTCAGTCTCCCTTGTTTTCATCTTGAAATTTCATTCTCAGATGAGTGCATTAAAACATTGCTTCTGTTAGAACTAGACAATTTAATGATGTAGATATTCAGATAATGGCAAGTGGATTTGACCTTAAAGAACTTATTACTTCAATCCTCTTTTTATTACACAAGTCATCGGCTTGCTTAATTTCAGCTCAGCAAATCACTACATAAATATATAGTAGGTTTTCTACTTAAACAGAAATGTGTTTTGAATTTTTGAAAGAGAGGCAGCATTTTCTTGATTAGGTTTAATGATATAATATACAGAATCGGGTATGCCAGCTGAATTCCAACTCTGAATCTACAGAAATGTAAAGCAGTGTTTTATACATTTTATATGCAAAACATTACATTAATATCACATTAAGGCCATATAAGCAACTGTCCTGAAAAGTCATACAGGGACCAAAAGGCACAAAAGAAAACCAGCTCTTTTTTTCTGTGCATGTCTTGCATTTTGCCTGGGCCTATATTACTTGCATTGATCCCTGTTATTTTCTATAGAAAGTAGTTAAATCTCTTGTGAATTTATTACCCATAGATCAGAGGATATAGACATTTTGTGTAGCTTACATATATTGACTATGCCATCACACTTGAATAGAGAGGTTCAAGCTTGACACAGAGGGTTATGGTATTCCGATCTGTAAGTATTCAAAAATTGGAGTCAGACTACTAGGAAGTCACAAGACTGGCCTAAAACAATGATGTAAAAACCCCACATTTTTGGCTTGTTTTTCATTTGTTATTTTCAACTCTTTATGGAATACTCAAGTAATTTTTTCAAGCTTCTGGAACCATGGAGGTCAGAAAGTAGAGAAGAGAAAACAGGCGCTTGAGTGGGAGGACTAGAGATACAGCTGGCAGTGATGATTCAGTCCATATGCGGATTATAAGACTTGATGGCCTGAAGAGGCTTCTCTGAAGATTTGAAGACAGTCCCTGAACAAGAAGATCCAAAATGCCAATTCTTGAAGATAGAATTAAATTTTGACCATCAGTCATGGTGTAGTACGAAAAGAAAGGGATGTCAGAAAATCAGAAAATATAAAGGAGATACCCAGGAATCAGGGCTCAGAGAGGGTGACGTACCAGACTGAAAAAGATGGTACAAGCAAGTCTAGGGACTAATGGAATGACCTGCAATTCTTTAGCAGACACTCACTGAGTCACCAGAAGGTGATGCTGTTCCACTTGTTCTTCACAAAAGAAGAACAATGTGGCAAAAGCCACATTGACAAGATAGAAACATGAAATGAAGTTAAATGGATACAGTGATATTGCTAGCTGACTACAGCAGCATACTGTATGTGCTGGTTTCAGTCTTGGGTCCTATGTTCCTAACTGCTATTTGGTAAATACCTTCAAAACAATGGATGATATACTAAGAATTAAAATTCTGAGAAAAAAACACTCTTATGATTTTATGGTATCAAACAGTCCTGTTTCCTATTGAAGTGAAAGTTATTAATCTTTGCTGTTTGGTAGCAAGATGGATGTGTCATAG
Source organism: Theristicus caerulescens (assembly GCA_020745775.1). NCBI lineage: Eukaryota > Metazoa > Chordata > Aves > Pelecaniformes > Threskiornithidae > Theristicus > Theristicus caerulescens. The sequence goes on along the minus strand of CM036559.1, from coordinate 116,656,491 downwards.
TCTATGCACATGTTCTCCATCTTCTGTAGTGGAAGAATTAGGAATTGGTAGGGTACTCAACCATGTTTTTCTTTGAGAAGTTATCAATGAATCCTTTATTTTGTCAAGATGATCTCCTGTGAAAATTTTTCACAAATACACCAATTTTTTGAGCTTAGGCATGTTACAAAATTAATTTATTACTTCTGTTATGCCTAACAGAGATTTTGTTATTTAAATTTGAGCTGCATCATTGTTTGCCCTGCAATAACCAGATGGCCATAACATAGCCTTCATTTGTTGTAAGCCTGCAAAATGAGAGGTGAAAAGCATTTTCTTTTTACACCAGAGTCTACAATATTGCCAGAAAGCAAGCTCGTCTTCAGAACATACAGTGTAAGTGGTGGCTGGTACTGCTTAGTTTAAATTTCTTCTTGTTGAATGGATCCAAATCATATAATCTCAAATGTTACAAACAGTATTATAAAAAAGGAACAGAGGGTCCATTTCTTCCTGCTGAAGAGCACGGTATTTAAAGTGTTTATGCTTCTACCAATGCTGGGTTAGATTATTGTTTCTTTGAACTGACTTGCAGGGTGTAAGGGGTGCAGTACCTGACCCCTGGCTGCTGGACCTACAGAAGGGATACCTGAGGACAATTATACCCTACAGCTGGACCTACTTGCTGGTAAATCCAAACTGACCATGCTTTTTCTCTGCTGTGTATGCCCTTCAGTGGCTGCTGGGTAGCCTGACTCTTATTTTGCTTATGAAAGTATCTGACTCAGAGGAAAACCTTTCAATTAGTTAGCAGCTAACCCAAGGCTGCTCTGGAGTGCTCTGTTTTTATCTTTGTCCTTTTTTGGGGAAGGCTGGTTACTTCTCAACCTTTGGGATTACCTTCATTTCAGTTATTGCTGCCTTTAGCTTGTTGGGGGTTTTCTAGTCTGATTCTTTGCTGAATATGTGAATATGATTAATTTTCTACATGCAGTCATTAAATATAGTGATAGCTGAAATTGTTAGCACAGCAAATGCATTTTGAAAGAAGTAAAAATTGGACAAAGTATATTCTCCCTTTCCTGCACTTTTTCCTGGTAATCTTTTCACTGGCAGGCATGTAGATTCTTCACCTCCTGCCACAAACCTCGGGTGTATTCCACTATCCTTTCCTGTTCTCCATGGTAATGAGCATGCTCCAAGGGGGCTGTGATGTGTTTTTGACTGCTTCACTTGATATTGATGCATTAACACATTTGTCAGTGCTATTTTTGAGAGGTGGTAGGACTCCTGTCCTATTCACTCCCTCCAAAAAATCCAGATCTGCACCAAACCCATCCCTCCCACGACCTTCCTCAAACCAGCCTTCTGGAACCTAACCAGCAAAGAACAGTTACCTGATATGGAGATAAAGAGGACAGATTTTTTTTTTTTCAGTTTTACTACTTTGAATACATTGTATAAGCTTTAAGAACTAGGGATGCTAATCCACATTAATCATCCAAACATTTTAATGCACCCTTATTGTTGATTGACTGAAACAAATTTATAATTCACTGAAATCCCTTGACAGCAAGAAGGTGTTTGGTGTGCGAATAACAACTGACATGTCTTCAAGAAGAGCTGGCTGAGTAACAGGCAAATGCATTAACCAGAAGAAAGAGATCTTTGCTTTTCATATCAAAATTGCTGGTATATTTACCTCCAATTTTTTTACTAGATTTGTACACCTAGAAAAGTGTGCATTGTCTGTTCTGAGAGAAAAAGAAGAAAGAAAAATATTTAAGCCAACAAAGCGTGGTGGTAAGGTAGCATTAGCATATGCAATAGCTATATACAATATAGCTATATACAATATAGGGAGAAAGCAGGATGGGGAGAAGCTCAGGAGCATTCAGGCAATGCAGAAAGCACTGGGATTTGCTGTTCATGTACACAGCAGACACTACTTAGGATATATGGCATTATGGTACCTAGTGTGGAAGACATACAAAGCAGTGCCTTGAAACTTGCAGGCCTCAGTGATGCACCTCAAGCAATGAATCAGGCTGTACTCAAAACAGTAAACAAAGAGTTGGTAATAATTTGGTGGTGCTTACTTACTAGCAACTGGCATCAAGGTTTCTGAACAGTAACACCAGGAAGACAAATGTAATCACTCTGGTGGAAAATACATTTGTGCATTATTTTTTACATTGTTTATTGCTATTCTAGAGGTTGTCTTAGGCCCATTTAAAATATTAAATTAGGACATTTTTACACACATCATCATTATCACCATCTTAATGTCTCTTCTTTAGAATATGTATAGCCTAAGAGCAATTAGAAGGCTGCATTCTCCGAAGACCAAAGAAGTTAACCCACCTAAAGAAAAGAAAAAACCCACTCTGATTCATGATTGATGGTAAGTAGAAAACAAATTACTTTGATCTCTATTCTTGGAAGCTGTCTGAAATATTATTTTTTGACATAAGGTATAGCAAGGTACCACATAGAGTAGCTCCCAGCTGCTCCTTTCTCAGACAAGCTTCTGTGCTCAAGTGACCAGACAATCAAGACTAATGTTTGGTATTGAACAGACACACTCATGAACGCAGTGGTCCCACATTATAGACGGCGGTGTGATTTCTTCCCTCAGTACATCATTCCTCATCTTCTTTTTTCACCCCATTGGAGGTTCAGGCTGGTCCTCTCTTTCCATTCACCTTTCCTTCTGCCTGAGGTTGGCCTCTCCATTGTGCTGACTCACTGCTTTATGCAGCTGTGCTCCAAAATAATTCCTTGAAATGACCTGGTTTAAGGAAAAAGAAAATGCCACCATCGCCACTTTTCACAAGAAAAGATAAAAAAATATGCTTTCCTTGGCGCTCTCATGTAGACACTATTTTTGTTGTTCTTTTCCCATTCCTATAATCAAAAAAGGCATTCTAAGTGCTAAAAGCTGTTGGCTTTTTGGTGAGTTTCTTGGAGCAAAATGACCAAGGCATACACAACAAATAATGAATAACACTGGATTGCAATTCATTTGGACAATTCCACATAAATACATTAAGGGAAATCACATAATTTCCCAGAGAGGTTGAAACACAAAAAATAGGGAAAATACTTGGCTCAGTAAAGAAATTGCTTATCCAACTCTAGTAGTAACACATTTAAGAGATTAATTTCCTCTGCTGAAAGCTCTTCTGCAGTGGTAGATCTGTCCTTTTCCTTCCCTGTGAAATATGGAAATGTGCCTACAAAGATTTGTGAAAATAAACAGCATTCTTTGCCAAGGAAAACATAAGTTGAAAGTGTCCTGGTTTTGTATCTATATGGACTATAACCCATCCCCTCCAGAAATCTGTCGTTTGTTATCTTAAAGACATGTGAACTGTAAAGCAAGGTATCGTTCAAACGCATTGTTTAAAAGGGACTTTCATTTGTTATGTCACTTTAAGTCTTCTTGAGGGAGTTGGCTGTAAATTGCTATTGGCAAACCTTAAAAGATGGAAGGAAAAAATGCGTTATTTATTGAGCGTTGACTGTGTGTTTAGCCCTGCACTACAGAGGGAGCAAAACATACCATTCCCCAAGAGAGGTACTTGGTTTATATTAGGTGATATAATACATACGCACAAATTTCCTGTAGAACAAGAAAAGGCCTGGCTTCAACAAGGTGTTAAAGTATAGGGTGCAGGGTAGACATTCAATTTATAGTGGATCATCTATGGAAAGTGTGGTGGAAAAATATATATTAAAGAGGGATTTGAAAGAGCAAAAGCATAAAGGCAAAAACAGATACGGAGATGAGTAGAAGACGAAGACTCCACTGAGAGAACATTTTTCAGTTACCTGAAAGTTTCTCAATATTGAACTGTTCTTTAACAAGCAAAAACATTTCAGATTCTTTCAACACTCTGGTAGTAGCTTGTGAGAAATCGCTGTGCTCCATGATTTACACATCCGTTATACTACTGAGCAAAGGGACACATAATAAAAATGCATATATTTGCATGGATCTGAATTTATTTGCATAAAATTAAAAGGATTTTTGCATGTATATTGGCTTTGCGCCACTCAGGCTTCCAGTTTTGCAATGTTTTCAGGATTCCTGCCTCTTCTTTGCACACATGCTCTCTCCTTAATGCCTTGACCTTTCACCCTTACCTTTATATAGTCAAAGAACAGCAGAAAAAAAAATGCAGTAAGGAAAATTGATCTGTGGGAAAGCAGTGATTGAGCACATGTGAGAGAAGATGAAGGATTTCCTACATGTGAGAGATTTTATTTTTCCTCTTTATAGAATCATAGAATCATAGAATTGTTAAGGTTGGAAAAGACCCTTGAGATCATCAGGTCCAACCATTAACCTACCACTGCCAAGTCCACCACTAAACCATGTCCTCAAGCACTGCATCTACCCGTCTTTTAAATACCTCCAGGGATGGGGACCCAACCACTTCCCGGGGCAGCCTGTTCCAGTGCCTGACTACTCTTTCAGTAAAGAAGTTTTTCCTAATATCCAACCTAAACTTGCCCTGGCGCAGCTTGAGGCCATTTCGTCTCGTCCTATCGCCTGTTACTGGGGTAAAGAGACCAACCCCCACCTCACTACAACCTCCTTTCAGGTAGCTGTAGAGAGCAATAAGGTCTCCCCTCAGCCTCCTCTTCTCCAAACTAAACAACCCCAGCTCCCTCAGCCGCTCCTCAGAAGACTTGTTCTCTAGACCCTTCACCAGCTTCGTTGCCCTTCTCTGGACACGCTCCAGCACCTCGACGTCCTTCTTGAATTGAGGGGCCCAACACTGGACACAGTATTTGAGGTGCGGCCTCACCAGTGCCGAATACAGGGGCACTATCACCTCTCTGGTCCTGCTGGCCACACTATTCCTGATACAAGCCAGGATGCCATTGGCCCTCTTGGCCACCTGGGCACACTGCTGGCTCATGTTTAGGCAGCTGTCAACCATCACCCCCAGGTCCTTTTCAGCCAGGCTGCTTTCCAGCCACTCCTCCCCAAGCCGGTAGCGTTGCCTGGGGTTGTTGGGACCGAAGTGCAGGACCCGGCACTTGGCCTTGTTGAACCTCATACAGTTGGCCCCGGCCCAACAATCCAGCCTGTCCAGGTCCCTCTGCAGGGCCTTCCTACCCTCCAGCAGATCAACACTCCCACCCAACTTGGTGTCATCTGCAAACTTACTGAGGGTGCGCTCAATCCCCTCATCCAGATCGTCGATAAAGATATTAAACAGGACTGGTCCCAACACTGAGCCCTGGGGAACACCACTCATGTTTTAATTATGTTCTGTATAATACCTTCTGGCTCCTCCTTTACTGTCTCACCAACGTTGTTCCTCTAAAACACATGGAATTTGATTTGAATCTTCTCATCACAATTTCAGATTTTCACTGTTCCATCAAGCAGACATAGCACACAGATGCTTCCTCTCACTCAGAAAAATCTTCCCAAAGTTTTCTGAGCACACCTATCCATTTACCAATCCTTTTTCTCTGTCCTTCTTGGAGTTCCCAGTTTCATGGGACTCTGTGGGCGAGAGGAGTTCTGGGTTATCTGCAGTGCTCAGCCAAGGGTCAGGGTTGACTTTGTAGGGACAGAAGTAAAAAGGAAGCCAGCTGCCCATCAGCAGTGCAAATAGCATTTTGATATTGTTTCCAGAAGGAGGTAGAATGGTTGCCAGACCAGGGTATCTCTGCTGGCCCATATGGATGCATGCCATGGGAAATGCATTATCTGTTAGGAAAACTTGCAGACAGAGTAGGTCTGAAATGCACTTTTAATGGTCTGTGTGGCTTTAATGCTATTTCTTCTGTGGTAGAGTTTCTGTGATAAATTCATTCCTCATTAAAATGTGCACATAAGATATGGCAGGCCAGAAGTTTAAGGACCTTGTTGTTTGTTTTTCTACTTTTGCTCATAAGGAAAGTGAAAACAAAAGAAGTTTATGATTTCAGATGCTACTTTGCACTACACAGAGTAGCTACAAATCTTTACATTAAAAATAACCAACAGAGAAGGGCTGAGTCTGCATTACAATCTAATCAATTTTAGGATTATAAAAGAAAAGACAAGATGAAAGAGCAGTGCAGAGTTTTGTGTTCTGCACTGTTTCTGCATAAACAATGTCTATGTCTCCTTGAGCTTTACAGATTTTATGTTTAGGCTGAGGATTTATTTGAGTCAAAAAGATCAGAATCAGATGCTGCTATGGTAGGTGAGAGGATCTAGCCACACTATGGATGTGAGAGCTCTGATGAGCTTTGGTGTCTTTCAGTTATGTGACATGAATTGTGTCATGCTGGACAGTGCTTGTGGTTGGGAGGGAAAGAGCTATATCTAGCTCTCCTGGTACCTTGGTAAAGCCATAGCTGTGTTGCATGCATCATTAATATTGCATAGGAGCAGAGCCGAGGAGACATAATCATTCATCTCACAATGCTGATTGTTCTACAGCCACAGAAACCAAGGCTGTGCTCCTGGTGCTTACCCACTAAGGGAATTCACTTGTCTTCCACCTGACTGCCTTCACACAACACAGCCCAGGAGATCTCCAACGTGTGACCCAGGCAGAGGTGCAGGCCTCTGGGTGCTGCGCTAATTATTGCCATTAACCGCTGAGCAGTGGTACCAGGATTAGCCTGGTATTACCTGCAGATACAGATGACAAGGAGCTGGGAAAGGGGAGGGACTGGTGTTCACTCTTCTGCAACTGTGACTCTTCCAAGTGTCAAACTTTGCACAACAGTGGGGTGGGTAAGCTCCTATTTTGCCTAGGTGCTTCTGGTCTTCAGTCAGTGTTGAGGTCCAGTGTGCTGGATGAGACAGTCAGGTGTGAAGGAACCTGGACAGAGGAGTTAAAAGACACAAGAAGAGCTGAACACCAGGGATAAGGATGCTGCATGCCAGTCACTGATCACCAGCTGATCGGTACACTTAGTTCAGCCTTTCTTGGGCTGTTTTTATTTGTAACAGTGGACAAGTTAGGGAAAAGGGCTGGGTTGGCTGGCGAATATTTTCTTGTAAGGTTTTGAAATTTATTTTCATTCCAGCACAGAACAAAGTCTGTGACTTGTAACGTAAACTTAATGAAAGTATGCAAGAAAGGTTTTTTAAATAAAACAGCTCACCCAGAGTAACTACTAGCTCCTCTAATTTCTGAGAAAACCAGGTTCAAGCAACAGCTCTTCCAGTGCCAGAGCAGGGTCTCAGAAATGTCTTCTTTCCTAGGTGCACTTTTCTGGCAGATCTGTGAAACTTCTTCCTTGCTCACTTGGAAAAAAAGATGTGGGTAAACTACCTGAATTGGCCAGATGGTTTTAGATAGGAGGGGAAAAAACAGAGGATTCACAAATGTCCCAGAGGAGATATCAACTCCTTTTTTTCCATAGTCCTGCTAATTAGGGAATTAATGTGGGATGTGGGATGTTCTGATTGAATTCAGTCATTTTCTGGAAAAGATTTTTATCCATGTTAGGACTCTGATCAAATTTATTGTAGGATATTCTGAACTAGAAAAGTGTTCTTAATAAAGGTGTTTCATTTTATATAAATAATTAAGCATGGCAGGAAGAATTAGAACAGAGGTTTTCCACCTCCTGACAGTGTCTGAATGTCTTTCCCTCCCTCCTGTTATCTGAAGCATGATATTATTAATTTGCTATTCTTCTTTCTCCCCTGCTCCCTATTCTTAATAGTTCTTGGACTGGTGGACTCCAGGGGCACTGCTACTTCTGGCCAGGAATATCTTCCCTGGACAAGGATGATTTTGTATCCTCCTCTCAGACTGTCCCTAGGGAGACATAATGAGACACTTCATTTGTAACTAAGAAGCTCCCGCACTTCTGATATTTGTATCTACTCTTTTCAGTTAACTGTAGAAAATAACTCCTAGAGTGTAAATAGCGTACAAGCGTGCCCCCATGAAATCCATCAGGGCTATCATCTCAAAGATGCAAAGGTTTATTAGCTGAACTATCTGGAGTACTTATTCCCAAACTGGACTACCATTAAGTGTCTAGATAACGACACTCTTTAGCACATCAATCACCTATGTATAGAATAAGCACCACCATCACATTGTTAAGACTTCCATTATCCTGAGTGAAATGGAGACACAATGTCTGTATGTCCTTTCTCCTTAACATTTTTAAGGACAGTTATGATGTTGTGAGTCAATTCCAGCACGGACAAAATGGCTCTATTAAGATTTCTGGGTCAGCTCCAACTCATCTCCAATCTAAACTCTGATCTTCCTCAAAAAGATTTTGATTTTGCACTGATTAAATGAGAACCAGGTGAGGAGTTAATTAAGTGAATTTGCTTCCATAAAGTTTGACTTATTCAGTTTCATGGTGCGTAGTCATATGAGTTTTTTTCTCCTCTTGAGTTTCATTTTATTTATCTAGAGTTATAATTCCTAAACCAAGGAAAACAAACTTTACATTGATTTCTAATCAATATTTTCTTTGCATCCCTGCAACCAACAGCACAGGGTGACAATGTCATATTCAAGATAAATGGGCTTTGTAAATGCACTTTTCCTGTATAATTGAAAACAGAGCTACATATTAAAAAAACATTTGCTTTTCGATGTTCGCTTGTACAGAGGAAATTGTCTGGCAGAATGAGTGTAGGTCTGTTTCAAAGAGGTAAGTACCTTTCTCCCTAGGTATGGCCCCCTTCCGTCATGCTCTCTAGGAGAGTAATTTGTTGTATTTTCCAGTTCTTCCAAAACAGAAAGTCCACCACTTTTTTATTTCCAGAAATGAGTTTTAATCATTTTCTCCATTGCAAACCTTTATGAAAGTGAAGGCTTAAAGAAGGTTTCCATTTCTTTTTTACTATTTTAAGCATTCATCATTTAGAACTGTTACATTATTCATCTGCAGCACTTGACTTTAAGATTGTTTTACTCTTTAATGCTATATATGTTGTACATTAATAATAATATAATGATTTCTTCGAAAGAACTATTTCAGATTGCTCACATCACTGATATATACTATGGCTTATTCTGCCACATAGTTAAAATATATTTTGACTTCAATGCTCTGCATGTTTATGTTCAAATACTGTGCAGGTATTAGTTTTAGAGCCAAAAGTACTGTTTTAAATATAAATAGTTAAAATTAGCTCTTTCTGTTACTTACAGAATTTATACAGACAATTTCATATTTTCTCAAATTATTCTATTAATTTTATACACTTCTTTTTTCAGATCTTGCTGTGTAAGGACAATGTGAACAATGAAATGGAACGCGTCGTGTAGGGTGGCTGTATGGCCGGTATTCTAAGTCATGTCATATTGTTTCTGTTCCCTGAATGCACGAGTTGTCCTTTCAATAGTCAAAGGCTATAGACTGGGCATCTGAGGATATATTTCTGTCAAGGAGAGTGTTGGCAACTGCAGAAAAAGGAAATGTTGTTACACAAACATTTTCAACCTTTTCCTTTCTTTGGTTGTGTAAACTTTACCTCCAACACTTGGCTTATGCCTCTTATCATGCTAGACCACAGCAAAGTAGAAAAGTAGTTGCAGCAAAAGGAAAAGTCGGTAGCTGAAGATCAGATCAGATAAAGATAGAAGCAGTAGCTTGGGTTAAAGAAACAGATAATAATCAGATTTTATGTCTGCTGCCTTGGCTGAGCATCTTTTTGTTCTGTTCATTGTTTAGTTGGGAATCTTATTAATCTCACACACTTTCTGTAAGTCCACATAATGGCAATGGCAAAAAAAATCTTTTTAAAAACTGCTTTGGATTTTTGCAAAGACCTTTGTTTGGGGTTACTGTTGATCACTGCTCAGATATCTGGTGCTTAACATGCTATATTCTGATGGGAAGCACATCCTTAAAGTCCGCAATGACTCTAAATTAATTTCTAGGCTTTGACTTTAATACATCAGTAATTTCAGTCCTGTCTGGAACTCATTAAACAGATAAGTTGTAAACATTTCCTGTAAAAATTCTAGGGCTGGAGCATCTCAAATCTTCATCTCCATTTTTAAACTATCTGCTACTTCTTCCAGTCGTTACAGCCTACAGCAACAGCTCAGAACATTGCAATTTCATTGTTTTATATTGAGTAAGAGGTTTCAGTTTTGTCACCTGCTCCATAGAAGTTACTGCCCAGGTTTATTGAGAATAAATTAGCATGTTCTTAGAACCTGGACAGTCACCATCAAATTTGAAATGAACATTAATCAACCGGTTTTCTGTGTCCTTCTAGTCTAGTTCTTGAAAGAAGTAATTCTACAGCCAAGTTCCATCCCAGCTCCACAAACTTTATTCCTGTATGCAGATCCTTGGATACCACAGCACCAGGCAGTAACAAACATCAGTCTTTTCTAACAGATCTCCAGGGTTAGTGCACATGTAAATGACATATTTTCCTATCCTTTACTGGTGCAAAAGCATTTATTGCATGAAAGAAGAGGATACTTAACAAAGGGGACCCTATTCTTGTCTCTGCAGTTCGGTCTGGAAGATGATTTTGAAGTGAGCCAAGGAAACAGCAATGACAACTAAACCATGAATTTGCAGGTGCACCTGCCAAACAAAGGGAACTCGCATGGTGCTGGTTTCTGCTGTAATCATCCAGTAGAGAAAAGGTAGTTTAATCATATCCCATTGGTTTTGACAGCATACTTGCAATGGGTCTAAAATGTGGGCTATTAAGTGTGATGCACCTTGTAGTGTCCTGAAGTTCCTAAGACTCTCAAAGAAATAAATAAACAAATCTTCATTTTCGCTGTTGTTAAGGAACAATTCTCCCAGTTTCTTTTGTTATGAAATTATCTTCCCCTCTACTTATATTCTCAAGATCTTCCTGTATGAGCTTTTCTGTAAAACCTCAGTTTAAATGTACCAAGAACTTAATGATCGTTCTTATTCAGCTTGATTATGGCCTAGTATGGCCCATTTTCAGTACAGGGCTTGATTTTGAAATTTAAGTAGTACTTCAAGTTCAACCACTGTCCCATACTGTGATTTAGCTGCTAATATCCTACAGAGAATGTCACTCCCCTATTAAGAGCTTGAGTAATTTTAAGTTGTTATCTCAAATACATTAACAATGCACAAGGCAGAAACATGATTTGATTGACAAGGAGATGTTTTAGTTGGAAAAGTCCTGAATGTAAACTTGACAAATGAGCAAGCATGACATGGAGATCACAGGAGAAGGAGAACTGGTGAATGACATGAGATTTTTTACAAAATTGCTTTTCTGATAAAGCCACATTTCAAGCTGAATGATTAGCACTTACTCAGCAGATCATGCACTGACCTTGGCAGTATCACCAGGGTCAGATCTGCATACATATTCACATGCATGAATAATTCTCAAATTTTCCATTACATTAGGCACAAACAGGTTTCTTTATCATCATGCATGAATGTCTTCTCTTGCCACCATATTCCTCTTGAAATGAAAATGGTGGGTTACAGTAACTCAGCACACTGGTGCAGTACCTTCTTATAGCTGTCTCCCTGAAAACCCAGTGCCACATTAAGCCTGGTTTTTGTACAGTGATTCCCCTTCTGTAGTTATTAAGTAATGGCAAAACAGTGCTCGGGATGCGGTACCACCTGCTTTTGGATCATTGTCATTAATTCATACTGTGTAACTCTAAGAGCTTGATATAGCCTGTCCTGTTATCAGGTATTACCTATTAACACTAATAGTTGCTCTGGAGCAGCAATGGAGAAAAGGCTGGATTCTTTCTGCAAAAATAAGGTGGGAGGTGGGGAATAATCTTTTTTCTGCTCATATTCAGCACTCATTAACACCTGGAGGATACCGTATTCTATAGCAAGTGGCAAACTCTGTAGGCAAAACTCCTTGTTCTAGTGCCTTCTGTAAGTTTTTGTTTTCAAGGTGACTTAGCTCTTCACTATAACCACTTGCTTGCTACTAGAGTTGCACAGAAGATGGAAGTCCCACTTCTTGAAGGGTTTTTAAATTTTAAGATATGGATTTGCTTCAGATCTAAACAAAACATGACCATCTGCAAATTATTTATGTAAAAAAATTGTTATAGTATTTTTATTTTTTATTTTATAGTAATGTTATATTACTTACACAAATAGTACAAAATCATCTGAAGGCTTTTAACAACATGTTGTTTCACTGGTAAAAATTGAAATGTGTTGCTCTAAAATCTATCAAAATGGTACTAAAACATAGGGAATGATTCAGCTCACCGCTCAATAGGTGTGTACTGTATACTGCTGAGTGTATCAACATAACGTGTTTAAGGGTAAAGATTAGAGACTCAGAATTTGATGCAGTTTTTACACATATGTGAAATTCCCTAATATATCCTGCATGATTTCCCTGACACTATGGGATGACATGATTCTGTAATAAATTTTATATCATGTTTTCCAGTCCTATGGAATGTGGATGTGTTAGCTATTAATATCAAATGGGCATAATTTGTGATTTTGTGTCCAAAACACAATTTAAAAAAAATTAAAACCATTTGATTCAGAAATTTTCAAGTTTAGCTGGAAAATGAGTCTATTGAAACTTTTCCAAACAGCTTTAGCTGGTTTTCATCATTTTCATTCCTTTTCCCCACTTTCCAGTCCAGAAAAGTACAATCTCTTCAGTAATGCCATTTTTAATGGTATAGCATTGCTTACTGAGACTAGTAAGTGGCATAATGTCTATGCTTGAATACCTTATAAGGAAGAATTTTGATATTCAGAACAAATTTCTTTACAGTGAAGTTTTCTCTCTGTTTTTGACAGCTGAGATTGAAGTTCCTATGACAGTGCTGCTGCAGCAGTTAAGTACAAGGGGTACTCAGCTAGGCAAAGAGGTTTCTGCATTGATAGTACAAAATAGATTTCAGATTTTATGAATTATATATAGGATCTCATATGCAGTACCATAGAGGAAGTTGGATTGGAAGGGACCTCTGGGAACTATTTAATTCAAAATCCTGCTCAAAGCAGGGCTAACTTCAAAGTTATGTCAGGTTGTTCAGGGCCTTGTGCTGATAGAGATATCACATCTTCTCTTGGCCCCTCTTCTACTGTTTTCCCTGTGAATCATTGTCCCTGTGAATATTTTTTATTCCTTCTTCAATCAAAGTTCCTTTGTTACAGCTTATGATGGCTGCTCCTTCTGCTTTCGCAATGTCTCACCAAAAAAAAAGTGTGAACCCCATTTCTTTGTAACCTTTAGGTAGTTGAGGGCAGCAGCCAGATTCCCTGTTCTCTTCTCCATGCTGAGCAAAATAAGTTCTCTCAGACTCTCCTCCATCATGAACTCCAGCTCCCTGACCAGCATGGTGACCCTCTGTTGGACACTTCCTTTTTTGCTGATCCTCTACTTGTTCTGGAGGGCCTCAAACTGGACACAGTATTTCAGATGAGGCATCACAAGTGCCAAACATATGGAAATAATCACTTTCCTTGACCTTCTAACTACACTTTTTACACTGTGTTTTATGCAGCTACTCTTGTTTGCTGCAAGAGCATACTGCAGGTACATGTTCAATTTGTTGTCCACATGGACAGGTCATTCTCAACAAAGGTGTTTTCTAGCCAGATGGAGCCCAGACCGTAGTGTTGAATGAGGTTATTCTACTGCAGGTGGAAGAATTTCATTTACCTTAGCTGAACTTCATGAAATTTCTCTCAAGCAAGTCTTAGAGCTGAAAGGCATCCCTAACCTCCAACATATCAACCTACAGATAATCACATGGGAATTTGGTTCATCAGGTAGCTGGATCAGAACACAGAGCATGCAACTGAGAAATTTCTAAAGAATTAAGCAACAAATTTAAATAATAGAGAAACTGCTGTGTGCATGGCTACCAAACTCAGTTTGTGGCTAGCCTCCCAGTGCAGCAGAAACCTAAGCAATATTTTGAATAATTGGGACTGGGTTTTTTGCAACACTGAAAACAGTAGTATTTGATAAAATAACTTCATTCACTTATTTATATTACAAGCTATAGCATTTCTTAGGGTAAAATCTGGTACTTAAGCAGTACATTCACTACAGTCATCTTTGGAGGTATGTTGTAGTTTTCAGTGTATTTTGTAGGTCCACATAGCAAAAGTATTTTTCTTGCATCTTTTCAATTTGCTGAGTTTGTGATTCTGAATTTTTCCTGCCTTTGTCATTTTTGTAGGTCATGCTTTAACCTACATCAGTAATGTTTACATGGCACGAACAGTGCTTGCTGTACCTTGACTTATCACATTCACTTCCACCATTGTCAATTCAATTGGACAAGAAATGGTTATAGCCTTTTGGAAGGTCAGATATGATTCAAGGAGGAATTTCTTACCTATGTGAGAGATGCTTTTTTCTATAACCTGGTCTCATATAATTTCATCTGATGCTATAGAATTCTCATATGCCAGTCAGCTACCTCAGTGCAGCTGCATGCTATCCTGTTCACACTCAAGCACTACCTACGCTATATTTATAGCTGAAACCTTTAGTTTATGAAAAAGATTTTTAATATTCTCGTGCAGTAGTGTAATTATCATCTGCAAAGAGAAAGGGAATAATCTGTGCAAACTCTTTCAAGTAAGCCATATTCTCATGCTTCAGAAAAAAAGTCTTGTCATTCAAGTGCTTGCTTTTAAACAGTTGACTCCAAGGATAAAAAGTATTCAAGGCTTATATGAGCTTTGAAGAAAGTGTGTAGGAGGGATCAAGGGAAGGAGGTCACCCTCCTTGCCAAGTTATGGACATGAGAGACAACTACAGTCCTAGCACAATATATCTCTGCGTGGATGCAATGCAGCTATCATATGGAGGTAGCATCACTGCCACCACCAACAGCTGCACAGATCAAAGCTGGTGGATGTGTCCTTGAGTGTTTCTTTTTTCTTCTTTATAGAAGGGCGTCTCATCAGTGTCACCTATGGTCCAGGAGAAATACTGTGATACCACTGAGAGGATTGTTGGCACAAAGAATAAGGATAAAAGATCAGAAAAAGAAACTAAAGAAGATGTTCAAGCCAGTAGCTGGAGCAATGGGGTCATGTTCTGTTTTGCCTTTAGGGGATTAAAGTCTGGTCTTTAAAACTCAGAGTTTTGTATGTACCTTGAAGACCAATTGGTTTCATTGCCTTTTAAGTTGGACAACTGCACAAACTCTGAAGTGTTGTTAGGTTAGGGGGTTACCCTTGCTTTGAACTGTACTGCATTCAGTCTGTAGATATTTTGCTGCATGTTTAAAAAGAAAAAGGCAGAGTCCACAAGTTAAATTTAAAATATATAGAAGAAAGTTCTCCCAATATAATTGCATATCAAACCGTTTTCTGTTGTGTAAGTAACAGATTCATGCACTGGGAGGATACATGACTCCAAATTTTCTTCTTGTGTAAATTGATGTAATCTCACTAAAGCTTGTGGAGACATACTGAACAAAAGAAAAAGGTGTAATTGATAGGCAGTGTCCTGGTGTAATTCCTAGTGTAAAAGGTAGTTAGTCTACTAATTCCTTCATATCATGGATTAATCCTTGAGGGCAAAAGTAGGATAATTCTGTAATTCATAACATAGTTGTCTTATACATGGAGTTACACCTATGAAACTACAAAAATGGAAAGGTGGTGTTATGTTTTATTGAATATCCCTACAAACTGGAGCACGATACAGAACAAAAGGTGTCATATTATGGCTTAAAGAAAAAGACAAGTGTAGATCAGTTAATAAAAAAAAAGGGGAGTTAGAAGTGAATGAGGCAGAGAAAACTTAAACATCAGATACCTTTGTCTCATTTTCAAAGTGAAATATTGACAGTAACCAAATCTTTAAATACATTAATTTTAAAAATGAAATGTACAAAAAACCTAGGCTAAATATGTTTTAGATGAGATAGATATATTCAAGTAAGGAAGTCCTGTTTCACCTTAGGGCACTAAAGGAACTAGACAATGTAATAGCTGAATCACTAGCAATTATGTTTAAGAATTGTGAAGAACTGAATAACAAACATATTATTTATCCTTGAAAGGGAAGACTTGGAAAATTATATCTCACAGCAATCAAATTTAATCCCTGCAACAAATCATTAGGTAATCAGTTTAAGTATCTAGAAGGTAAGACAGTGATAAAAACTGTCCAACATTAGTTCTTTAAGAATAAATCAAGCCAAACAAACCTTTTTTTTTTTTTTTTTAATGGCACAGTCTCAAATGGTGTTCTGTGATTATGTTATTCTCAAAAGCATGATGAGGAAGCATGGTGAAGATGAAATCATCATCAGGTAGGTGTGCAATTGGCTAGAAAAAAATCTCTGAGAACATGTACTTATCACCAATGTTAGAAGGCATCTTAAAGGCTCAAAGGGGATTCTTCGGAGCTCAGTTATATTTGCTATTTTCTATAGTGACAGAAGATGGTATAAAGGTTCAATTTATGCTGTTTGCAGCTGATACCATGCAGGCAAGTCTAGCAAGCCCTTTAGACCAAGATCAGGATGAGAACAAAAAGTCATCTTTTGAAATAGAACCAATGTCATGAAATCAGAAAGGTCAAAAAGGAAAAACAATGGATAACAAAAAAGGATATGAGATATATACAGGTTCACAAAAGCAAATACTATTTTTGACTCTACTTTTTGGTGTGCTCTATATAAAAAAAATGAGGCAACTAAACTGTTCTCATTTTACCACTGGTGAAGTCTCAGTTCGAACACTGCACTATGACAAAGATGATGTCAAACTGGAGAGTATCTAGAAAAGAAGAATGCTAAGAGACAAAAAAATCTCCACACAGTCACTGCATGTGACTTTGATCCACACAAAACAGGATGCAGATATGATAGATAAGGCAGGTAGGAAAACCTTTGCAGTTCACTGGTGGACCACTGGGTATTTTAGCCCTGGTATTTAGGCCTATAGTAGAGGCATTATTGTTCTGAGCTCAGCACATTGGACTGGATACTTGGTCTATGGGAGGTCAACTTTCATTCTGATTGCTATGGGTTAGATCAAAAGTGTGCACAGTGTTGTGAACTGAGGCAAGATCCAGGGTGGGGTGGGGTGAGGGGAAAAAGGGTGAGATCTGTACATCATGATGGTCATTACATCATAGCATCATTCAAATGATTCATCATTCTTGGTGAATGTTGCCAAAGAACCTATTTCCTACCCAGAAGAGTGAACAAAAATAATATAATGACCAATTCCAAAGCTCAGATCTGTGTGATTTTTTAAGTGCTTAATTTCCAATAAATCGGTTGCAATTAGGTTTTAATTAGGGTGAAGAATTTGAAGAAATCTGTGGTTCCTGGGATTCAAATATTTCAAACGAACCATGAAGACACTGGACTGCCCTCTTAGATATGTGTTTTAGTGTGTAAATTTTGGAAGAGCAAAACTTTTTTGTGAATCTTTACCTGGTTTTGATCTTCCTTTTAGTTTTCATTCTTCAAAATCTCCCAGGTCAGGTTTCTTTATAAGCAATATCAGCAAACTTTTGATCAGTGACAATGCATCATGCTTTCTTGTCTTAGACACACACAAAAATGACAAGATGTGACAGATGGGATTGAAATTGTTGCAATTTTTATCTATCTGGGAATTATTTGGCAGAAACTCATCACACTTATTCTTCCCTTCCTCATTCCTACTATCAGTTTATGACCTTCCCAATCTGACACATGTCCTTCCTCAGGCCCTACTTGTCTCCCCTTGCATGATATTTCAGCATGGGGAGAAAAGAGGTGCCTCCTGATTCAGTGAAGTGGTACTAGCGGTACATCTAGTGTCACCTCTCAGCTGTTTTAGAGGCAATTGTCTCTGCAGTTTGCTTCTGTTTCTGATATGCTAGGGATCTCTCCTCCACCCCACACACCTACTGAGCATCAACAAGGATAAACCCACTTCTAACCTGATAAAACTGCCTTTGGCTCCTCTATGGAAAACCCTAGTCTGTCCCCACCATTGCAGTCATGAAAGAGAAGACAATTCCACTCCTAAAAGGTCTCATTACTTTGTTTCTACAGCAGATCACAAAAAATCACTCACATTCTGATATCATGGGTGGGAATTGCTAAGCTGGATCTCAGCAAGAGCTTCTTCTGGCAGAACTAGAGATATGTGCTTTGCCCATATCTCATCAAATCCTTTCTTTGCTATCCCCCCATATCCCCAGATATCACATGCTTGTCCTCTTTTCTAAATCAAGAGAAAGAGAAAACTCTCTGAGTCACTATTCTTTTCACTCTTCTCAGTCAAGACAGTATAATGGCATCAGGGTTATGTTTCTACAACTTCATAACAGCTTTTTTAAACCTTATTTGAAAATCTGCATCTTTTTTTAGCTTTCCATTCCTAGTAGTTTCATGTCCACATCTGGAGTGCTGGCAGTATGTTATTCATCCATTATCTTGCCTACAATACATTAAAATGCAGTACTTTGAAGACTGTATAAGAACTTGCTAATTTATGGTAATGTTTTTATATGTCATGCACTGACAGAAACAAATGTGAGTTTTTCATTTAAGAACAGAAAATCAAAGATGTTTCACAATCCGAATCAAGTTTTGCTATTATATAAATTAAATGCACATTCTTTGTTTGCTCTCAAACTTCTCTGCTAACTTGTGATGATTAAAGGAACACACATGACTTATTTCACAAGGTTTTATAAACTGAAGTTGGGAAATAGGAAATTCAGACTGACAGATCAATTATAATTAGCTATGGAGCCAATGGTATGGTATGGTGTTAGCCAATGGTATTAGCTATGGTACAGGTGTCAGAATGTTATAAGAAGTTGTTTTCTGTTGAGACTTTCAGTTTAATACAATATAACATCAGTTGGTCATCACCTTTGGATCAGGCTATGGATTCCTGAGTTGACTCCCAGAATATCCAGATCTTAGAAGGATTTATACACGTGCATAACTTCCTTCCTAATTTCAATGATTTCACTGGGAATACTCACATGAATAAAATTAAGCATATACCAGAGTGTCTGAGGGAATCCTAAGCAGGAAATAAAAGAATTAAGTTCCCAATAGGAATATTAATATAGCTATGTTGCATTTACTACATATATTTATGATACCATATCCATTTAACAACATAAAACACAGTATGTTAAACAGTTTACAAGAAAAGTGAGCACAGAGAATATGCACAGCTTGCAGTTTTTCAATGTTATTCCTGGTCTTCATGGCAGGTTTTCTTAAGGGAGTCTGAAGAATTTTGCTGTGTATATTTCAATGAAAAATTTTTGTTCTTTCTTATGCCAACAGCCAAAGTGGCAGCAGCTTGTGTCAGCTGTGCTAAGCTGTGCATGGAGAATGAAAATTAATGCCACAAAACTGCAGAGTGGTCCATATCATTTCACAATGAAATCTGCAGTAAAAACAATAGAATATGCAATGGTGATGTTCTGATGATACCTCTGTGGGAGGCAAAATGGAGACTAATAATACAATTCAGGAAAAAATGGGATCACTTTAAGTATAGGAATCATGGAAATAGAACAAAATATATCAGCTCAAAGTATAAGCATTATGTACATCCAAATCCAAAACTTTGAGCTATAAGTTGAAAATTCAGTTGTGGAAATTGTGGAGAAATAAAAGCACATTAAAAATCACAAAACTGAACCATCCATTTGATACTGAAAAAAAGACTGCAGGATGCATCAGCTGGGGCATTTGTATTTGAGATACAAAAATACGTCACAGTGGTGGTACTTCCTTAGGAATATCATGTGAAATTTGAGTCATTCTGTTCATGAAAAAAAAAATTCAGATTGAGAGAACTGGATGAGAGAACTGTCAGAATTATCAAAAGAACTGAGCTTTTTTCATATAAGGACTAAAATAGCCTGATTTGTGTGGTTTTCCAAAAAAAAAAAAGAAAAGAAAAAAGGCAATGAAACCATTCTTTTTAAATGTATAACGGACTGCCATGGGGAAGACATATATAAACTCAACAACAATTTAAAACGAATGGCATTGATTTGGACTGAAAACCAATGAAGTAGAAGCCTGAAATTAAAAGGGTATAGGTGTCAGTAGACAGAAACTCTAAATAGGAACTCAGTAGTACTGGAAACCAAAATCCTAATATTTCAGGATGGAATAACAGCAATTCAGGAAAAGATTATGCATGTCAGTATCAGAGGATTAAACTTTATGACAAAAGGTATTGACTGTAGTTGAACATACCTTCTGTAGTCCTTAAAACGGTGAGAAGGTAAGCCAAACACTTATGCACCAAGTAAGAAACAGTTTTCATGCAGTCTACTTCCTGTATCCCCACCCAGATTTAAATTTCAGCCATTTTCTGATCATGAACTCTTCTGTGGTTAGGATACTTCTCAAAACAAAATCCTGTAACAGAAATAGAGAATTTTTTTTAAATTTTAATATATACAAACCCGTGAATAAAATAGTTTTAGCTCAAAAGACTGAATGTCACAGAAAGTTTTTCACATTAGTGTTGGAAATGAAATATTTTTCAGCAAGCAAATGTGCTCAGAAGTCCCTCATAAACAATCCAGCTAAACTATTCCAAAATAGTTAATATGTACCAGCACTTAAATTTAAGGGCATGAGCCACTGCCCTTATACCAAGTTTACACTAGTGTAATTCTACTGACTTTATGAAGATACATCAGAAACAAATTTGACATGGCTCAGAATTAAGCCTATGCTAGGCTTAACTTTGAAAGAAGCCAGCTAAGCTTGTGCAGGGAAATATCAATATAGTAAGCTATGCAGGAAGTGATCTTCTGTGGACTCAATGAAGATTTCACGTCCGTTTTACACTGCAAGTGTGTGAATGGATATTTTCCAATTTCCAGAGCTCCATATAGTATATGAAGCTCCATTATAATGGGATTGGTGCTTTCAATTTTTTTATTGTAGTAGATCATTAACATTTTAACATCTTGTTCTACAAATCTCCAGTTTTTACAGCATTGGGAAAATATTTGAAAATGTGTCCAGCTGCATTTATTTCAAAGCTCTTTTTTGCATCTCAAATTGATTGTCTATATAATTTCCATAATACAAATGAAAGCACAACAATATTACTATTTGTTAAGTATGAATTTCAATGAACAAAACAAATTTCAATTAAAAAAGCAAAGAAAGCAAGGCTTCTGAAACTTTTAGTGTATCTTAAAAACCAGCTATAAGGAAAACAGTCTAAGGTAATACTTCCTTTCTAGAAACAAAAGAGATTTTTTAAAATACGTTATGTAACACGCCCTATACAACTGACATAAGAAAGGAATTATAAATCCGAGTTAAGGGAGCATTTTTTCTTCTGTGCTGTTTAACAACAGTATTTAAACAAAATGTCATTAATACTGTTTTCAGAAGAGGCCCATTTCTCCAAACCTTTGAATACTCCCCCAGCCTGACACGCATTCAAGCTCCCTGTGAAGGTCCGTGCTGTGTTACACACCTGTGTCGTCACCTCCCCAAGAGGTCAGTGGCAGATGAGTCTGCTCAGAAATAGCCCCCCTAGAACCAGCCAGATAAAATGCTAATCAGCCCCAGACCTGCAGTTCCCTGTGCTGTTGAGTCTTCTCAACAGCCTTGGCTTCAACAGGAGTTTAAAGGTTTTATATGAGGTGCTCAGTGCAGTCTAATATTTAAATCCTGGATGAAAAGGCTGTGCCAAAAATCCAAAATAAACTTCAGTGTAGGTAAAATGGTGTAATTCCTCCTTTTGAGGACATATTTGTGCTCAGCTCCTGAGGTTTAGGGACAATTTACAGCAACATGTAACACACACCAATTAATTTGCTTTGCTGTGTTAGCTACATGCCCACAGTATAAATTCAGAAAACTGTATTTCAAAAATAAAGTGTTTGACTAGTAATATATCAGATTCAAGAGGAATTTGGGCCTGCATTCTCTGAGTATATTCTGAATCCCTCGTTATTTCATTATCTAAAATTGCAATGGTCATATTTCTTGCCTAGCCCTATTCAGGCCCTCTGCACAAACTGAATTTCATCCATTAAGCAGATTGAGGATGTTCCTACTATATTGTTAGTGTCATTGTCAGCAATGATTTATGTTTAAGAGAATGTGGGCAAATGTGCTCAGATTTATATGTGGTGGTATTGTCCAGAAACTGGTTCTTATTGGTGGAAAAAATATATAATTTCATTTTAAATGAGTCACCTATTATCCTCTACTTTAGCTTTATTAAGAGCTGATAATTACTCTGCTAGCCTTGCTCAGTATGTATTATTTCATCTCTTGTTATTAACTGCTGGAATTACTATCCCAGCAGTTTGGAAAGAGTTCAATATTTCTTTCATTCGACAGATGGCTTACCAAAATTTGAGTAAGTCTTAGCCATGAGGAAAAAAAACCTCCAAAACATTAGCCCCAAGAGCAACTAGTACTACAGATATCTGAATATATGACTATTTTTAGTATTATGCTGCAGCTAGCAATAGAAGAGAAAGTCAGGGTTTCTGTAATGCTTTTCTCCTTACATTCCCAAATGGCGTGGATCAAGTAGGATGTAAATAGGTCGCTTCAGTGTGCTGCAGTCTTGGTACCACTTTTCCAAATTAGATGCCTTCTGCCATGTTCTTTGGGAGATGTAGCTTCCAATTTACTTCCAAGCAAGTTGACAGGAAATAAGACCTTTCAATTCTGATTCAGAAAATCTGACCTTACTCTGAACTTTTCAATGCCAGTGCAGCCTTATGCCCATCCAGGCAACTCTTTAGGACTCAGACCTCCATAAATTCTTTCATCAGGCTGAGGCTTACAGGAAGAGGTAATTAGCTTTCATTAAAACACAGGATATCTGGAAAACATGAATGAACTTTTCAACACAAATCTGATATAGAAACTGGAACCTTCAAGACAGGTGGAAACTCAAAACAATTGCTTTAATTTTAACTTATGGTACTGAAATAATAGAGGAGAAGGGAGCAGTTGTGAAACAGTGGAAGAAAGCAGCATGTTATCAAAGAAGTGGTAAGTCATTAGTGCTTTCTGTATGTGTGGGTAATTACTGCTTACAGAAAATTGAGGGGTTAGCTGAATATCTGGGATTTTTATAACCAGTAGTTTGAATAATTACTTACTTGTGAGAGTCAGATCCAAGCCATCTTGTTCAAAATAAGTAGTCTTCCCCAGAAAGTGTCACACTGATTGAGCTTACCAGCTTGAAGACCAGGATGCTTATCATTATGTGGTAAGATCTGGCCTTATCTTGGGCCCAGATGGTCATTTTGTGGATTTCATCACTTTTATCCCTGAGACATGCTGTTGTCTTAGACTAGGCCATAGGCCTGCTCAGCCACTGCTAAAAATTGTCTCCATACCCTTGGTTTAGGGTGTTCATTTATACCTACACACAAGAAGCGTTGGTGCAATGTGATTACAGATTTAGGGAGCTTTGTCATCCTTCCTCTATTTTTTATTCTCCTTCCTACTCCTTTTCCTCTCATGTTCTTCAATCAGACAGAGCTGAGAGGAGAGGATGAGGAGGGCAAGTCCCTATGTCCCCCAGGAATGACTTGGGAAAGAGGACATTCCTTTTGCTGCAAAGGGATGAGCTCCTGGTCTGTCGTGCTGTTCATTTCAGTCCCAGCAGCCCTGTTTTTAGTGCTGGTGGCAGACACTCTTGCCAGGGTATTGCTCATTCACTCCTTCTTTCCTCCACATGCAATCCATATGTGAAAGACCCCAGTTACAACTTCTCAGCAATGTCTTCTACTTGACTGTTATCACCTTAAACAAATTGCTCACTTCAGACCTTATCTTCCTTTCCTTCCTTTTTCAAATCAGAACTTCCATTGTTCAATGGGACCTTTGTTTGATTATGAAGAGGAGAGTTTAATTTGAAAAGGAAGGAAGATATATGTTATTGTTCTCTGATCGTTGCTGTGGCATTCATTCTCAAAGGTAGCACAGAAATTTCTTTCGAAAGTACTTGCTAGTTTGAACAAAATTATTCTAATGAATAAAATTGCTTTCTTTTTGTCAAAAATGCTCAGTGCCAGCTATGCATAAGAATAACAAAATGCTACAACCCTTATGGTAAGATAAGATAAATATCATTTGCTGGATATTGAATGATTTGAAACACACCATAGCATTGACTGATTTAAAGAAAGACAAGGAAATAAATGATGCAACTTTTTTTTAGCTCTGCCTTTCAAAAAGCTAAACCACTGTGTTGCTATGTAAATAAAGTATGGCTAGCCTGAAGCTGAGAAGTACAGATAATTACATGATTTTCTAAGACAAGCCATGCTAATTTGTTCTAATGTTTGCATTTCCATTTTTATGAGTTTCTCTAGTTTCTGCAAAGTTTATAATTCTGTTCTAAATCTAATGAAAAAAAATTATGGTGATGCTTGGCTTGTAACAAATGTAGAACTGTATGACCTTGTGATTTTAACTGTAGTTATTGTACAGGATGTCTTTAGTAAGAACAATATCTTAAGGTGTAAGGAACACTTGATAAAGTAGCTCAATGTCATCTGCCTAATAGACCATTGATGGACTGACTGGACACACCACTCCTACATTAAAGGATGTGTGCTCATGTGAGTGTCTGGATACATAAAAAAGAGGAAGCCAAGAGTTATTAAATAGGCAGGTCAACTACCCTTTATATGTATGTGTACAGATTTGTGCTGATTATTCTTCCTTGTTCCTCCAAAATGATCAAAAATATGTTTTACCCTGGGGGTTACTGAATTAAAATTCAAGTGCAGGAACACAAATCATGTAGATATAAACTCTCAGGCTTGTCTGCATTACAAGATTTCCATGCCTGATGGTGAGTCTTAAACATGAACTGGTTGGCAAAATAATACCTACTGCTTTGTAGTAAGGAAAACCAAAACAAATAATGTGTAAATTGAATCCCCCTTGAGATTCAGTTGACCACTAGCTGACAGGTTCTAGGGTAAAGAAGGGTCACACCTGAATGGTAGCACTGAAGAATGAGAAGCCCATCAAACAGTCTGGGTTAGTTGAGAACAATATGCTGATATCAAGAAATAGTATCTTAATCTTTGAGGGACGCTACTTGTTTGCTAACTGGAGGTAAAGCATTTTAGAAAAAATAAAACTAATAAGCCCAAAAGTAACAATCAAGGAGAGATGACAGACAAACATGATCATCAGAGAAAGAATCGGTACTTTATTATTTCATTGATAGGTCTTCTTTCAATTCTTTTGATCAGCCTGGATACCGCTTTTATTATTTTATATATCACCTGTTATCCCCAGGAAAAAGGAAAGAGTCAGTCATAAAGTTAAGAAGTGAAACGTACTAATGTAGTATTTTTCCTTTGCATAAAAAGATGGTAATGAAAGCAGAAAACTAACCATTCCTCTTGCTGATAATTAGTGCTCCAGAATATGGTAAGTGAATTGAATATTATGTTGTGCATATTTAGCATTTAACCTGATCTTCTTCATCAGGAGGCACAGAACATTTACGTATCCAAAGCTGTACACTTGAATAATTATTTAATAGCCATAAACAATGGTTCAGCCAAGTGGTAATTATCTGTAGAACAAATTATTTTTAGGAGACTGGATGTTCACTATACTAAATTGTTAAATGTCTTCAATTATGCTTACAATAAGTTTTAATGGAAAAAAAGTTTTATGGGTTTTTTTTACAGATCTAACTTTGCCTGACATTGTTAGTGTGACTTTTGGACTCATCATTCATTTTTCTGGCATTCAGAAATGTTCCCTATCTTATGCTTGCTGTTTCCCCATGCTTATACCTGCACACACACACATAATTTGGGTCCTTTAACTATCATCTGCCTCTTTGTAGTCACAAGGCAAAATACATAGACAAAGCAAATTATATGAGGAAAAACATATTCAATCCCTCATTTTCCTCCTCAGTTCCTGAAGATATTATTAGAAGGCAAGCCCCTTGTGGACAAGAGACACTGTAAAAAGTAAAGGGCAAAAGGAAGAACTCTTCAGTGCATACAGATCTGTTTGGTCCCATCTAGGTCAGTGGAGGCATTGTAGATTTACATCAATATTCAAAAACATCCAGTCTGGGGACGCTGCAATGTCAGTCAGTAAGATATGCTTGCAAATTACTAGCTTGAACAGGTTACAGATTAAATAAAAATAATAATAATGTACATTTGTACCTTGTCCCTCCTCATTAGACACACCTGTCAAAATCCATAAACAGCTGTAGCAAGTGACACCTTTTATGAATTATTAAGAAATAAATATTTGATAAGAACCCTGAATAGGTGGCCTGCCTAACAGGGCAGCATTAAAGACAATCTCTGAATAACAGACAACACAAACTGCTCAATTCTCTCTTTAATGTAATTGTTATAGTGATCACAGGGTCCAAGTTAGACATCTATATGGTAAGAAAACACCGCAATTTCTCTTTGAATACTCTGTTTATGGATTGGTTGCTAAGAGCTCTAAAATCCTCAGGTATATGCAGTTCATCTTGGAATTTAGGCTACATACAGATGTTATTTGTTTGGGATTGTGTCATTCTGCTGGAAAGAGTGCTATCAACTGGGCAACTGGGTTATTGCTACCTTTGCCACGGCTCCAACACAAGGCACTACCATACCCTCTAATCCACAGATGTTTGATTGTGTAAGTGCTCCCTAAACCACTCCAACTAAAATAAACCACACTAAATTTAGTGGTTTAGAGACCAGCCTTTTGCACTTTGGAAAGATGCACAGAGTTCATTCTCTGGCCCAGGAGAAAAGCAGTAGGGTATGATATGACTAGACACCTTTTCATTCAAAACAGAGTGGCTTTGTCTAGAGTGCCTGCAAAAGAGTCCCTGGCCCATGTACTGCTCCCTGAATGCTAAGTGAGTGTTGTCCATGATGGTCTGATGTCTGGCCAAAATCATGCCAGAGAGAATTCTAGCAGTTAATCAGCACAGACAGTCCCAGAACAGTGCTTAGGCCTGAGTCCTAGCCCTATTTAATTTACTAATGCAGAGGTAAGTATTGACAAGCATCCCACAAACAAGGTAACTGAAGCTGAGAGCCAGCGCCAGTGCCAGGACTAGGCTGGAGGCAGGTGGGATGGGTGGAGCAGAAAGCTCCTGCTTTGTTACAGAACGCTGCTCTCCCTCATCTGGAATCAAACCCCAGATCCTCACCTCTTCCCATTTCCCTTTTACTGCTGAGCATGCAGACAACAGCCGCCTGCTGCTGCTTCACAGTTAGCTCAGGCAAGACAAACCACTGTACCTACAAATGCCAGTCCCACTGAAAATTGATCCAGATAAATGCTAATAAGGTTCTGTGTAAAGAAATCTCTCTCTCTCTCTTAGTTATTTGGATATTTAGGAAAGAATACAACCTTGCTGCATTAAAAAAAATAAAGATAACTGGAAACAAAGGGAAAAAAAGAACCATTATGTTTCCACAATCAAGTACTCAAAATAGGGAAAATGTCTGAATTAAAACTGCATGTGCGATTTTATTCCTTATGTTTAATAACAGGAATACAAAGAAAGATTTCTAATCTCATTACTTACGGTGTTCCAGGGGTGTAAAAGGACACGCATGTAATAATGTTCCTTCACTGGAGGTCCCACCTAACTTAAATAGTAAAGTAAAGCATTAGCACAGCAGCTTAAAGCATACATGCACATTAAAGTGCGTGCAGGAAGGTGTCATGTTGTCCCCAACCTTAGCATACCAATTGCATGTTTGGTTTGGACACTTGAGACTTTTTGGAAGTAGCTAAAAGACTTAGCTTTCAAAGAAGTTGGTATGTATGAATGTTATGCCCATTATTTCCTACTTTCAAAATGTAGGAGTTAAACCCTGAAGTCATCTTGAGGGAAAATGTATAAATGTCACTGATATAATTTATCAATGAAAACAATAAAGTGGCTAAGAAAATTCTGTTACTTCATATTTTGATATAAGCAATAGATAAATATCATTATCAGTTAAAGCCCTAATTGATGTCAGACCTCAGATGGATCACAAGGAAGGACAACTCATCTTCATGTCTTCCAGTCAAAGGTTAGTTATTGCTGTACTTTGTACACTAGCTCCCTTTTGTTCCAGGTACAACTGGTAAGGGTAGTTATGGCAAGGCCTATGTTTTTCTCAATTCCAGCCACCTTGGTGAGCAGTATGTTTTGAGCAAGAGTATGCTGAATTCAGCAGTATGCTGAATTCACTTAGCACATATTAAAGCATTTTCTTGCATTGACGATATATTTTCTAAATGGATAA
The DNA here is from genome assembly GCA_020745775.1 of Theristicus caerulescens. Classification (NCBI taxonomy): domain Eukaryota; kingdom Metazoa; phylum Chordata; class Aves; order Pelecaniformes; family Threskiornithidae; genus Theristicus; species Theristicus caerulescens. The sequence continues at coordinate 116,628,296 of CM036559.1, read as the reverse complement.
TTTATTACCTAACTTTGTACTCTACTTATATTTCCTAGTAATTTCTTTAGAGAAACAAACATTTCTGTTTATTCTCTCCATCTCTCTGAGTGATCCTGGCTCATAAATTGAAAGTCCCACCAGTCATAAATTGCTTCACTTCCTTCAGCAAAATACTACAAGACACTCTCTGAAGAAAATGGAAATTATTTATATTATTCTAATTCCATCAGTCTTTACACATGGGCTAATACAAAGTTATGTTTAATTAATGAACTTCTTAAATAAGGCCATCAGACCATTAAAGGGCATAAACTATTTATAAGGAAAAACAGAAATTAAGATTATTGTTTTCAGCATAAACACATCAGGCTTTGTGTTTCAAAACACATCATTCAGGAGGCACCAAATTTGGAAGTAAAACAAGTCAAAAACTTTCTTCCCAAACTCTTGGTTATTCCAGTCAGGTGTCAAGTATAAGCTGCCTTTTTTTCCTCCCTTGATTACATTGATCATCATGGGGATGATGAATTGGGTAGAGCAAACCAAGAACAGAACAAAAAGGTTTTCTGTTATGTCAGGCAGTTTCTTGTTTTTAATTACAGTGATATTTAGTTGAGATCATTGCCCAGAACTTATCAAATACTGTTGGAGATGTAGCCTAGAGCTGACTAAAACCTATCTTCAATATCAATAAAAAGATTAATGTCACAGACAAAGGCATTGTATGCCTTCAAACAAAACTCCACTGTTACTCTTATTGTCCCCAAAGATTTAGCCTAAGAAAATGTTCTAAACCATAATTCAAGAGTACCAGTTTCACACAGTACTTCCCATGCCTGTAAGATGAGATCTGTTTAGCAATTCAGCCCGTCCTGGCCAATGTGAAACTCAATCATACTCTGCGGAGTGTTTTTAGCATGTGCCTTGCCCCACATCCTTGCCTGAAGCAAATTTGGAGGCCCAAATCGTTGTTCTGTGCTGGTTCACAGAAATCTTATAACTTGTTTCAGTGAGACCTCAGCAAATTCTCTGAGCAGTCTCAAAGTAATACTATTTCAATTTCTCTTCATTTCGTATAATTTTCATGTATTTCCCTTTATACGTCTAAGCTACCTGGCAAGACAGTTCAGGTTATTGTATGGAGTGTTATTTGCTGGTGTGCTGCTTTTACAAGTTACAGTTATGTCTATGTGCAGCCTGCACACTATTTAAAACAAAACTTAATTGTTGAACACTCCTGATCATTTCAGTTGGATGGGCATAAGGTATAAACTTTCCTTTGGGTTCGACCCTGAACACAAATGTCCTGTTGTATTGGGTTTATGTGCAAGGTTTTGGCAGGGGTGGGTGAGGCTGCAGGGATGCCCTCTATGAGAAGACACCAGGAGCTGCCACCATGTGGGACACAGCCGGTTCCAGTCAGCTCCAAAACAGACACACCACTGGCCAAAGCTGAGCCTATATCAGTGACACTGGTGGCACCTCTGTGATAACATATTTAAGAAAGGGTAAAAAACCACTGTGCAGCAGCTGTGAGAAAGGAGTGAGAAAACATGAAAGAAATAGGAGAAAGAATAGGAGAAGGTGCTCCAGGCACCAAAGCAGATTCCCCTGCAGCCTGTGGTGAAGACTGCGGTGATGCAAATTGTCCCACTGCAGCCCATGGAGGACCATGGTGGAGCAGATATCCACCTGCAGCCCATGGCAGACCCCACACTGCAGCAAGTGGACATGTCCAGAAGGAAGCTGCAGCCCATGGACAGCCCGCGTTGGAGCCAGCTCCTGGCCTGTGGGCAGAAGCCCATGCAGGAACAGGTTTCCTGTCAGGACCTGTGACCCATGGGGTATCTACGCTGGAGCAGTCCATTCCTGAGGGACAGTACCCCATGGAAAGGACCCATGCTGGTGCAGGGAAGAGCATGAGGAGGAAGGAACAGTAGAGACAAGTGTTATGGACTGAATGGAACCCTCATTCCCCCTCCCCCTGTGCCTACTCTGTTATTAATTGGCAATAAATTAAATTAATCTTCCCCAAGGCAAGTCTGTTTTGCCCATGACAGTAACTGGTGAGTGATCTCCCTGTCCTTATCTCGACACGTGACCTTTTCATGTTATTTCTCCCCCTGTCCTGCGGATGAGAGGGAGTGAGAGAGCAGCTGTGTGGCAGCCAGCCAAGGTTAACCCACCACACCTGTCTTTTTGGAATCATCTTTGTCTTGGTAATTTCCGTAGGATGTATAGAAGTAGTCTCTGAAACTTGAGGCTTTCAATCATCCCTGAAAAAATATGCAGAAGTTTCTTAACTGATTCTTAACTGATCTTTAATTGATCTACAGCCATCTTTACTGGTCACTTCCCCCAAAACACTTAAGTCATTCTCCAATCTGGACTGATATATTGTCACAGAAACAGTTTTGTTTCCATAAGCAAGAGAGTGGCATGGTGATGATGAGGAGTAACAGGCCAACAATGACACCAGCAGTCAAGACTCCACGTACTGAAGTGTCTGTGGTGGTACATGATAAAATTTGATAGTATTGCTCTTGGCTCAGAGGCAGAAATCAGTTGCCAAATAAAACAGAGGTTTTTATTATTATTATTTGTTCTGTTTAATGCCCAGAAATCTGTTATTCTTTCCACTTCCAATGTGCTCTCACTGCTGTAGCCTTCTTAGCCATGTCCTGAGCTAAAAACAGTATGAAAAATATTGCTTACTACGACAGAACCATAGCCAGATATTTTGATTCCAAAGCTTGCATTCACGTGTTGCTTTTCATGATGCTGTTTTAGATAATACCTTCAATTTCCCTAGTCCAATGCATTGATGCATCTCTAATGGGTTATCCTTGGCTGCTGAGGTGCCTGACTGTCCTTATATGCTAGTGCAAAAGAAATTATACAATTGTAGAATGGATAACAATGTTTTTTTACTGAGCTACAGTAATGGGTTTTGACTGTTGCCAGAAACAACAGTGAGGCTGTATACAAGTAGGGATTGGTGTGAGTGCTATAAGGCTGTTCTGATGCTTGAGCTGTGAGGGCACCATGCACAGGGCAGTCAGCCACAGCAAGGTTTCCCCCAGGCACCTTGGAAATTGGTAATGTGGAAAGCTCCCAGGAGCAGGCTTAAGGAGTGGTCTTAAATGGTCCTTTGGGGCAATTCAGTCCTTGAAACTCTGTCCATTACAGACTAATGTGAGGAGATGATTACATGAGTGCATGCACCTCTGGCCAAAAAAGTCAGTTGTATTTGTGAGGAAGGAGTTCATCATCCCACTCAGTTATGTTAGAGAACACTATAAAACTATCAATCCCATACTTTTTATCAAAATGTGTAGTATTCATCGTAAACAGACAAGACTTCATTTGCAAGGTACTTTAATTATTACAGACAAAGTACTAATGCTTTTCACACAGTCATTTGGCACCTAGCAGCTCAAATAAATTCCCCCTAGTAAGTCGTCCTGGTTTCAGCTGCGATAGAGTTAATTTTTATTCCTAGTAGCTGGTATAGTGCTGTGTTTTGGATTTAGTATGAGAATAATGTTTGATAACACACTGACGTTTTAGTTGTTGCTGAGCAGTGCTTACACTAGTCAAGGACTTTTCAGCTTCTCATGCCCTGCCAGCGAGAAGCTGAGAGGGGGCACAGCCAGGGCAGCTGACCCAGACTGGCCAAAGGCCTATTCCATACCATATGATGCCATGCTTAGTATATAAACTGGGGGAGTTTGCTGGGGGGCAGCAACCGCTGCTCAGGAACTGGCTGGGCATCAGTCAGTGGGTGGTGAGCAATTGTGTTGTGCATCACTTACTTTGTATATTCCTTTATCATTACTATTATTATTTTCCCTTCCTTTTCTGTCCTATTAAACTGTCTTTATCTCAACCCATGAATTTTCCTTTTTTTCTCCTGATTCTCTCCCCCATCCCACTGTGGTGGGAGGTGATTCTGCCCCTCTACTCCACTCTGGTGAGACCCCACCTGCAGTACTGCATCCAGCTCTGAAGCCCTCAGCACAAGAAAGTCATGGACCTGTTGGAGCGGGTCCAGAGGAGAGCCACAAAAATGACCAGAGAGATGGAGCACGTCTCTGTGGGGGCGGTGAGTGAATGGTTGTCTGCTGGTTTAAACCACAACATAAGTTTACTTTCTAAAAGGCCTTGAACACTAACAGGCCTGATTTATTCAGTTTCTGTTGCAGACAGAAAGCAAAGAAAACCTGATAAACTCTGCTTTCATTGGGACATAAGCACAGCTTTTTGGAAGCTGACAGTTCAGATGAAAACCTGACAGGAGGTCAGCAACCCTTCACGAGCCTGTGGACACAGAGTGGTCAGAATAAACTCAAACTTCATGGCTTGATAAGACAGACTTTTCCCAAAGGCTAGGTCTGTTAATAACTCCTGCTCACATCAGTTTCCATAATGCTCTGGAGAGCTTTCCTATCATTTCAGTTGTGAAGGAACCATAAGTCATGTATAAGCAACTACACGTTACAAGAAACACAGTGAAGTAAATAGGATCCTTATCTTAGTTGCTCTGGAAAAAAGAAAAATTAAAAAACATTGCTTTGTTTGTCTTTCTTCATCCACTAAATATAGTTTAACAAGCGTCCACCCTGCCACACCTGCAGTTTTTTGTTCAATTCCTTGCTGACCTCAGGCAAGCTGTTGTAACTTAGTTTCCCAATAGTTAAGGCAAAAAACTATGTACCTGCTATTCCATAGAATAGCATCAATATTTTAATCATTGTGAGAAAAATGGAGGCCTTGGTATTAAAACCAATATAAGAACTTATCAAGGTGGGATTTTTTTGGGGTTTTTTTTTTTTTTTTTTGCTAATACATTAAGTGGCTTGGCATAACTCACTTTTAATGTAAGAACTAGAACTCAGCAAATTGTGCTTTAAAGTATAGACTTAATATATCCACTATGATCTGGAAAATAACTTGTTATCAAAATTAAATATTTTTTACCAAAAACAAATGAAGAAAACAGGAGAGGCAGCAATTTCTAAGTAGGATGAGAATTGCCAGAAAGAAGACACAAATGAAGAAAGACAGTTATTGGGTAACAGAATTTGCAAGAGGTGATGGAGTGAAACAGCAGAAAAACAGTGGCTTTAAATAAACTGATGAGAGGAAAGATACTGGAGAGCAAAAACAGGTATTTGAGTTTCCGTACACTCACTACTGGAAGAGGACATGAGGGTGGGCATACAGCTGCTTCTGTTTAAATTCTGGCATGCCTTAGTTCATGGAAGACAAGAATAAAACTTTTTTTGAATATGAAAGGGCTAAGGAAAATATTTTTTTTTTTAATAAATTCCTGACCTTTAAAGATGTAGACTATGTTTTCACACATGCAATGTGATATTGTCCTGGTTTTGGCTGGGATGGAGTTGGTTTTCTTCCTGGTAGCCGGTATGGGGCTGTGTTCTGGGTTTAGGTTGAGAACAATGTCGATGATACACTGATGTTTTGGTTCTTGCTAAGTACTTGCTAAGTGGTGCTCACACTGGTCAAGGACTTTTCAGCTTCCCATGCTCTGCCAGGGGCATGGGAGGCTGGGAGGGGCACAGCTGGGGCAGCTGACTCAGACTGGGCGGGGGCTATTCCATACCACGTGACGTCATGCTCAGTATATAAGCAGGGGAGTTGGCCGGGGCGGGGTTCGGTCGCTGCTTGGGGGACGTGCTGGGCATCGGTCGGCGGGTGGTGAGCAATTGTACAGTGTACCGCTTGCTTCGTATTACTACTGTTCTATTTTTTATTTTACTTTAGTTATTAAACTGTTTTTATCTCAACCCACGAGTTTTCCCCTTTTGCCCTTCCGATCCTCTCCCCCATCCCGCCGGTGGGGGGGGTGAGCGAGCGGCTGCATGGTGCTTAGTTGCTGGCTGGGGTTAAACCACGACAGATATGTATGAAAAGAAAAATACTTTCTCAAGAAAAGTTAAAAATATTTAAACAGTTAACCCAATAGGCTAATGCCACAGAAAAATAAAGTAATTTCTTCTGTTCACATGGATTTACTCCTGTGTTAAAAAAATTAAGAAGTGCCCTGCAGTAAGTTTTCATACCTTAAACTATGTTAGATAATATCTTTCATCATATGTTTCCTTGACTTCAATAATGTCTACCAGTGGTGTAGGAGAGTCAAGAGCTAGTGGAAAGGAGGAAATATTTAGGTAGAAAATTATATTTGTAATTTCTCAGCAGAAAAACTGATAGTACTGTCTAGTTATCATCTCCAACTGCAGGACTCAAAGCCTAAAATAACAGCCAAATCTGATATCAAACAAAAAATCAATATCAGTGAAAATAACATTTTACCTATTTCTTCTCTTGTCTCTTTACTTACTTTCTTGGGTTAGTATTACTGTTGCTGTATGCAGACAAATACCAAGAGAAATCCCACTTAATTTCATGTAAAAACCTGGTATCACCACAGGCTGTTGATTTTTAAAAAACTCTGTACCTCAAGATGTGAAAGTATTTGCCAGATTTAATTTATTATATTTTAGTCATGACCCCAGGCCCATACAGGTTTGACTCTTGAGTTATTTTGGATTTTGTAGGACTGTGGATATACAGATTATGGATTCATACTGTATTGAAAGTTTTCTGGGGTAAACTTAAACCAGTGGTCTGAAATACCATAGTTCATAAAAAATGCATTTTAAAATTTCATGTCAGAAGATTTACACACTGTCTCCTGTGAAACAGCACTACTAAAGTTTTCAGGATCAAAACTGCTTAATCACTAAACCTATGAAAATAGAGTGGAGGATACCTGCTGATTATAGGATCAGGAAAAAATAAATAAATTCTAGGAGGCTTTATACCTTTAAGAGATATTAATACCTTTAGCGACACCTTCTACATGAGTTGCACCACTTTTAAGAAGAGGTATAGAGAAGTCATCAGACTGCAGATGCATGTAAGACTTCATAGGATGTGGCTTTCTTTATGTTTAGAAGAAGAATATGAAGCAACTTTTTTTTTCTACATGACTGTGCCCTCTCTTTAGCATTTGATAAAAAGAAAAAAGCCCCACAGGTTCAATTAATTGTAGAAGCATGCACGAAATCGCACAAGACTGCAGTATCTGTAGTTGCCAAATGTTGAAAAACATGCAAAATGAGACAATTCTACATTTCTAGCTAATACTTTTATCCATTTCTGTTTAATTTCTGATCCATGGCAAGAAAGGGAATTAATTACTTCATTGCTGTGAGTCTCCTTTTGACTTTGGCAATATTCCCTAGAGGATTCTATCCAAGATTTTCTTTTGTGAATCCATGCAGTCTCCTGCATTTTTTGTTAGTCTATGCCCAGGAGACATGTCAAGTAAGACACATAGTAGAAGTAAACTCAGGAATAAAACTTAGGAGCAGACAATGGCATATCAGGCTAAACTGCAGTCTTATGTCAGGCACTGCACCAAGAAAAGTCTAGCTGTGCTAGAGAATGAATGAATATCAGAAGCAAAATCACCAGTTTTACTCCTTCTTTGTGAAAGGTCTGTGTTGCCAACCTAAAAAAGTAAACAAGAACACCAGAATCACAATTTATTAGGAAAGGGTAGGAAGTATAATGAAAAAGACCACATCCATATTTCCTGTTCCCTTTACACTCCATCCCACCCAATAGTAGAGGGATAGAAGCTGTTACTTGCTCAGATACTTCAAGATCCAGAGAGGCAGGTGTTATTGTTCCTCTTTACAGCTACGACTGAGTATAATACCACTCAAATTATTTTTAACAGAAAACCCACTAACATATATGATGCTACTTTCATTATTTTTATACATAGATTGAAAAGAGATTCAGCAGTGAACGTGGGGAAGTTAAGGAAAAACTGAGAATTTTGACTGTAGTTTGAACTTCTTTAACTTTCCTGCTCTGGCCAGAAGTTGCTTGTTAAATGCAATAGAATACAGAAAAAGTCCTTCTTCCATGAACTATCAGTCATGAAGCAACAAAAAAAAGGTCTTTTCAAAATCTTCACTGAAGGATTACGCAATCAGTAGTAACAGTAAGATTTTATCTCTATCAGACAAACTTGTCCCATATCTTGCAAAATAATCTTCAGTGTTTCACACTCAGGAATATAAAAAACATGGGGAAAATATTAACTAAGCTTATAAAAAATCAACTGATTGGGAAACCAATAGAGAGGACACTGTCCTTAAAGCTTCACAGATTACTTGTTAGCAAACTCAGATCTGATGGCAAATGTTAAGATTTCCATCCATCTGCTTAGCCATGAGACTGCTCTTTTTCTCTTTTGTCTTCACTGTAACCTAACCTTGGATTACTTAACAGATGCCTCTGTGGAGGAATGCAGACAACTGTCTTCCCACAGGAGCTCCCTCTGGACCAGGAGCTGGAACATGATGATATATTTCTGTACTTGTGCATTTAACCCCTATTGAAAAACAAAGTATATTAGCTTGAACTCAGTGCTATGCTAATACGGGCTAAGACCCCATTGTATCAGGTCAGCTCAGGTCGCAAGTGGAAAAAAATGTACAAACACCTTTGTAAACATACATAAAGATATAGAATTCTTCTCCAGAAGCCAACAGTTAAAAAGAGCATTCCTGTTCTAGCATGCTAATTGGCAAAAATGTGCTGACACTGTCGAAGACAGTTCTGAACCAACTTATGAGTTTCCCATCTTCTCCCTTTAGATTTCACAAGATGTTGCACTACAGCTGCATTCCCCATATTGGCCAGTGTAAATGCTCCTGAGACATTTGGAAAGAGATACGGTGTTTCAGCACATTGAGGTTTCCATTAAATATGGTATTATCCATCTAAGAGAACATCCGATTGAATCCTTGACTGACCACAGCCTCTCTGCTGGAGGAACTTTGCCTGGCAGACCATTCCACTACAGGATCAATTGGAGACAGAATCATAAAATCATAGAATAGTTTGGGTTGAAAGGGACATTTAAGGGTCATCTAGTCAACCCAGGGATGGGGCATCTACCACCTCTCTGGGCAAGCAGTTCCAATCACCTCCCTTGACCTGCTAGCCATGCTTCTTTTGATGCAGCCCAGGATATGGTTGGCTTTCTGGGCTGTGAGTGCACATTGCTGGCTCATGTTCAGCTTTTCATCCACCAGTACCCCCAAGTTCTTCTCTGCAGGGCTGCTCTCAATCCATTCACCACCCAGCCTGTATTGATACCGGGGGTTGCCCCGACCCAGGAGCAGGACCTTGCACTTGTCCTTGTTGAACCTCATGAGGTTCACATGGGCCCGCTTCTCGAGCTTTTCTAGGTACCTCTGGATGGCATCCCATCCCTCAGGCGTGTCAGCTGCACCACTCAGCTTGGTGTCATCTGCAAACTTGCAGGTGCACTTGATCCCACTGTCTATGTCATCAATTGCGATATTAAACAGTACTGGTCCCAATACAGACCCCTGAGGGTTACCACTCATCACCAATCTCCATCTGGACATTGAGCCATTGACCACTAGCCTTTTTCTATTTCTGTTCCAATAAGATCTCCTCAACCTTTCTTTATGCTTTATCATGCTCTTCTGTGCTGTTCTGTACTAAAAGCAAGTACTCTTGTTTGTAATGCATAAGCACATTTGTGTAAACCTGTCAACCAGAAAATCAAAAACGGTTGGTGAGGACAATGAAAGGGATCTGCTGAAGCAAAAATATTCCATCATATTAATAGCTGCTCAGGAACCAGCTGCTAAGATTACAAGTTAAAATAGGAAAACACTGCATTCCAATTTCCCAAGTGAAGCTATGCAGTGAGAGAAGTTAGGCCAGTTTCTAAGATGTATGGATTCCATTGAAAATATGAGTATAATTAAAATAACACTACTATTTCTCAGCAATTAGCCCTGTCAACCCAGGAGTGATTGGCGTATGCATTTCCTAGGACTTTGTTTCATTTACTTTAAATTCTAAGTCATCTCATAACTCTTTGTCAGGATGTTTAAAAAAATAGAAAAACTGAGCAAAAATGTTCCATTATTTTTCATAAGGATCTAATCTTCAGAAACATATAGTTTCATATTAATTATAGACCCTAAATTGTAGTTTGATGAGAGTATTTACTTTGGACTGCAGACTATCAGGATAAAGTTGATTTCAATATTAGAAAACAAAGTAAGTCTTGTCCTTCCTTGTTTGTACCTTGGACCTAGCTGTACATCACCAATCATACTGCCTGTCCCATCTTCTGGTCCTTCCAACACTTGAGCAATCCAGACATGTCTGAGATCAAGTTAAAGTAGAGTCAGGAGGATTCTTCATTTCTTTCCCTTACTGGCCCCTAGGAAAAGAATTAACAGCTTTTTTATATCCAAGTCAAAAGGGAACATACCGAAAGGCCCCTTCAAAAAAAAAGCTCTATAAACATTTCAGTATCAGTTGTAAGTTTATATTGTGGGCACTGTTGTTCCTCTTACTGTCGAGATTATAGATGTCTTTTAAAATATTTACTTTTACCAGGGAAGGTGGTTTTTAGCAAGCGGCAGTAGATCCATCTGCCAAGAAACAGCCATCCCGAAGTTCTTACTTTCATGTGTTGCTCAGCTATGCTTTGGTTTCCTCCAGGAAGTGTCCATCTTTAAACAGAGCCCTACTCTACTTTTAACCACATATATTATTCAGAATATTGCCATATAGTTTCTTTGAAATGAATATTCTGCCATGGGATTAGAAGGAAGAAAAAAAATATATCTCATTCCCTCTTTTTTTCACTCTACTTGTACCCAGTTTCCCTCCTTCCCCATTTCCATGTTTTTACTCTTTTCCATCCTACATCCAAAGGAATTCTGGGGACCTATGCTGAGCTACAGTACATTTGTGTATATTTATCTAACTTCTTTTTATTGTCTTTTCCTTTTTATTCAGGAATACAGACACTGGCTAAACATATTTCTCATAAAAGTGAAGGGTGTGCAATTGGACTGCAGCACCTTTACCTTTGCACCTAATGCATAGATAGTGAGCAAAGCACCTGGTACAGTCATTGGAGATTGATGAGGATACATCATGAAATATTCAAGGCTGAAGACTCAAAGTATTTGTAGTTGACGTGGCCTACCAGCAAAGCTGTGGGTATCAGCATCAAGTGTGTAGCTAAGCTGTCAGAAGTAACCAACTGCTTCTATTAGACAACAGGTGGTATCATTCATTTTAGTTTAATGAAGTAAGGAGAAAAAACATTAATCTTTACAAAATATTTTTTTAAACTTGCATATTATTTATCTAAAATCCCCTTGTGTGTTTATGCCATGAATGGACTTTTCATCATACACTGGTTCTGCAAGTGGCTGCAAAGATATTTCTGCTCTTTTTGGGGAAATCAAGTAAAGACATTGGTCCAAGACTGAAGCCAAGATTTTGGACAGAGGACAAAGGGAGCAGCACCTGGTTTCTTGTGCTACAGTCTTTCTGGAGTTAGGTGGAGTGTGGAAGGAAGAGCAGAGTCAAAGCTTTCAGATGATAAATGGTCAGGTCCACCACACTGGTAGTATCCAAGCATATGTCCTTCCCTGTTGAAGCTTCTCGAGCAAGATGTGTGTATTTCTGTGTGTGTCTAAGGGGCACTGATTAAGAACATCCAACTAATTTGTGATTAATGTTTCAAAATAGAAGACATACCTGTTTTATATAGAACCATATTCTATCACTCCTGAGTTGGCAATATCTTGGGGACCACTGGTAGAGTAAAGAGTTAATTAATGTGAATAGCATGGTGGAATCTGGCTCTAAGTGATTTTGCTAAATATTATTTCTACTAAGTAGAACTACATTAAATGCAATCTAGTACCGTGATGAAGATCCAAAGGATGTGGGAAGCCTTTCATGATTCCAAACAAAGGCTCAGCTGCTCAGTGTAGGCAGGAGCGTGGTATATGCAGAGGCTGTTAAGCTATGCAACCATCATAAAGGAAGACATCCATAATGGCAGTTGTCAAAAATCCAAGGAAATGGTTTTCTTGCACACATCAGGAGATGCAAAAGCATACGTACAGAGGTGCATTTGCAGAACATTCTACTGAAACGCTGCAGGAACTCCTGCTTCTTATAAAATATTTAAGTAACTCTGTTTATTGCTGAGAAGATAGGAAAGAAAAGAGCCTTTTCTAATCCTAAAGTGCCATTCTTTGGAAGACTGGGCAAGGAAGAAGTAGCAGAGAGAAAGAACAGGATCATGCAATTATACCTGTCGACCTTCAAACAGCTATAGCCTGAGAAATAATACACGCAAGGAGGAAAAATGGGATACATTCAGAATTAAGACAAATTTCTCAAATATATAGGAGGAAAAAAGTGTGATGAGGGATTCAAAAATTGCTGCTCAGACTGTACACAACACTAGCAAATATGCTAATGAAATAATGGAAACATTTTCCTCATTTATAACTTCTTTATTTTGCTCATAGAATCATAGAATCATAGAATTGTTAAGGTTGGAAAAGACCCTTAGGATCATCAAGTCCAACCGTTAACCTACCACCGCCAAGTCTGCCACTAACCCATGTCCTCAAGCACCACATCTACCCATCTTTTAAATACCTCCAAGGATGGAGACTCAACCACTTCGCTGGGCAGCCTGTTCCAGTGCCTGACTACTCTTTCAGTGAAGAAATTTTTCCTAATATCTGACCTAAACCTCCCCTGGCGCAGCTTGAGGCCATTTCCTCTCGTCCTATCACTTGTTACTTGGGAGAAGAGACCGACCCCCACCTCACTACAACCTCCTTTCAAGTAGTTGTAGAGAGCAAATACTCATACTCTATCAGTCCTTGTGGCTGTACAGTACCACCATCTAGCTCATCTATTTCCATTTGCCTCTGAATATTCACAAATTTCCACACAGTGGAGATGAAGGGAGCAGACCATTGTTGTTGCCGTGTGAGTTAATATAGGAAATTTAAAATGTAATAAATTTATGAGATGCTAATTAGTCATCAGTAGCTCCTTGTGTGTACACTTTGTTCTTTTTAAGACTGTGTGAGGTAGCTTAATCTACTTCAGAAATGGAGCAAACTGTCCTTCAAGAAATGTGCAATTCAAGTGACTACACAGGGAGTTATTGTAGAGCAGCTAAAAAACTAAAGTAAAAAAAAAAAAAATCCTTACAGACAGAAAATAAATCTAACAAAAATACCACAATAAGGCCTACATACTTGTGACAAAAAAAGACAACTGGAAGGCAAAAAATAAACTGATATGATGAGTTTACTTTAACTAACTAACATGAGATTACTTTAGCTAAACGTATGTCTCGTGAACATAATTGGCAGCAGCATAAATTACTGCAGGCTATTATAAATTAAGATGGCTGAAATGATTATAAATATCCAAAGGTATAAAACAAACAGAAGATTTTTTTTTCCTTGATGAAACTCAAGAGTTTGGAAATGAGTCAGTGAAACGGCTGGAATACCAAGAATTTAAGTTTGTAGTTAAGGAAATTAGGCACTGCTAGGACGCTAAAGTATCTGTTTCCATTAGCTTTTAGAGGAGTGGCTGAAAGTACAGGTATCCAGAACCTAGCCTTTTCTGAAAGTGAAGACAAAGCCAGTGAGTCTGGGATTCAAAATCGTATTTGATATTTACAGAGATTGCATGACTACTTACTGTTAAACTACTTTATGTGAAGGAGAATACGAAACTTAATTCTTCACGGCTCTTGAAATTAAGTGGAGATCACTATGGTGGGCAGGATCTCTTACAGAGCTTTGTAATGCTCTCCAACTACAGTTGTTTTTTGTCACCACTGGAAACAGGACATCAGACTTGATGAACTTTAACATGCCTCGAGGGTAGTAAAGCTCTTGTGAGTTAGCCAGACAGCTAGCATGTCACAAAGAAATGCTGGGGAAAAAAACAAAACCAAACCCAAACCCAAAGTAATTTAAATACCAATAAATTGCCTGTTCTTAATGGTATATTTGGTAGTCAAAGATTCATTCTTAAGCATGAAATCAATGACCTCTAAATCATAATACAATGTCTCCCTTGAAAAAAAAAAACTACTGTTCTGGAAAAACTGGAAAGTATAAAATACTGTACTTTTAGGATCTGGGTTTTTTGTTTTGTTTCGGTTTGGTTTTAGTAAGAATAATTAATGGAACACAAATAGCTGTATAATGAAGGAAATCAAAAGAAAGCTTGATATGTGAAAGGAACTTAGTAAACACAGTGGCAGATGGATTTGCTTCAAAGAGACAATATTGTTACTTTACATGACATTTTCTATATAGAGTCTCCTCAAGTCATCTGTCCAAGCAAGAAAAACAAATATATTTTTTTCCCTTTTTGGGTTACATCAATATGATGCAGCTGCTGCCTCAGCCGGAGAAAGAATCATTCTCCCCAAGTAAGAAATAATTAAGTAAGGGTGAATGCCAAAAGTAGGATAGCTTTTAAATTGAAAACTCTAAACATTATGGACAGCACTGGATGTGGGATTATTTTTAGTATTTGAAGTAGTAGTAAAAGCATTTTTGTATTCTACATTCAAACCTGTTTAAAACACTTTAATGATGCATATGCTCTGATAATTTTTAATTAACATTTTAATAAAACTCCATGAGAAAGGCTTTGGTTGAAACAATGCGAGATTAAAGGAAAAAATTTTCTTAAGCTAAATTTCATATTGCAAAATTGTGTGGCTCTCATACTATGGCATGTGCTAAGTAAAAATGAACATAATTTTTTACTTTTATGAAAATAAACAAGAATCACTACAAAGCTGAAGGAAACAGTGGTTTATCGCCTTAATGGTCTATGTTTTTCTCAAGTAACACTGTTTTCAAAAAAAACTGAGGAAAAAACCTCAGGTAATATTTTGTAGTTTTAGTCTTTAGTGACCTACAGGATTTCTTCACTGTTGAATGCAGCTACCAGTCATAAATAAAAACTCAGAAGAGAAAAGCCAACAAAGTCCCCTGTCACTTAAGGTGAAGGAATTTCCTCATTATTAACTTGAAGAAAACTGATGCTATCATAAGAACTGAGATGTTGTTTTGCTCTCCAGAATACAAATCTACACAAACACTTTGCAACATTGACAATTTATGAAATCCACTACCTTTTGAAAAACTGCAGGCAGCTGCAAATCTCCAACCAAGCCATCAGAGATACTAATATGGTCAGTGATTAAATGTGGCCATAGGCTTTTGTAATTAGCCAATTTTCACAAAGAAAAATATAGTGGAAAAAGTGGTATAACAAATCATGCATGAAGAATGGCTCGGTTTATACTTACACTGGCATTGATGTTATACATGCATACGGGACAACTGGTCTTAGTAATAATATGACTCTCATACTTTTCATCTGGAAATAGGTTAAAGTAATAAATATTTGTGAAAATGCCCAATGCTTGTAATAAATCAGCCAGTCACATATATGCCTAATGCTGTTAAAACCATGTATGGAAAAGAATTCATTTTCCCTCTTTCCAAATTTTAGTCAAAGAGCACATTTTTTTCTAATGTATTCATTGTCTGCAACTGTAATTTATTCCCCAAATATAGTGAAGCTATTGATGGCTTTCTTGCTCTTCATAGTGAATATTCAGTTGATTTCTCTTATGTTCAAAATCAGTCATTCTTCCAGTTTTTAGAAATCTGGTGCCCAATCATTAAAAGATAGTGCATTCAAAGCTCTAGTAAGTCAAATTGATTGTCCAATATGGAAGGCATTCATATAAAAATAAAAGGATGTTGAAATAACTAATGACAATCAAAAAAGGGTTTATGTAACTTTTATTTAACTCTGCCAAACAAAAATGGTGTAAAAAAATTTGGATGACAAAAAAAAACCCAGTAAGTATAACAGATGTTGGCAAGACATTTTACTTAATCTTTAGTGTCACAGTGGTTAAAAAAAAGACTTTCACAAAATCAAAGGAGATCATTAAAACTGGATAAAGACTAGTTAATTGCAAAAATGAAAGCAATTTGCCAATACATCATCATAGCTAAGGTACAATCTTGCCACAGAGATCAGAGTTTTGCTTCATAGCAGCTCAAACTTTCTATCAAATTTATGGGAGAAAATTAAAGTAATCAGTGGCACAGTTTGTCGATGGAATAAACTTTCTAGACTAGTCAATAATAATGATGACAGACCAGTTTTACAGAATGGTCTGGATTGCTTGGTAAGGTGATCTTCATTGAACAAAATACTAATTAACAGAAATAAGTCACACTCCATATGTCTAAGAATAAAAACTGTCGACAGGGGAATATGATGACACTACTGAGAACTTAGTTGTACTGATAGATAACCTACAGGAAATTATGTGTCAGTATATTGTTATAATTAGGAAAGAAAGTGTTATCCTTGAAAACATAAACTACAGATTATTAAGAGGAAATAGATAGGAAATATCATCTCTGCAATACATTAGTAAAAATCTTGGGTCCCATTCTTATGTCCACACTGAAAAAAAAGTGGAAAAATCTCAGGGAAGAGTTGAATTAATTAATTATATCTGGAAAGTATTTTTATACTAAGGACAATAGGAAGATCAATGCATGTAATATGCTCAAAAAGGGATTAAGATTTGCCCGTGGTCTACAAGTAACAACATGGGAAGTGACACCTGATAGCTCTGTTTACCATGACAAGTGATATCAAAACCTGATGAAAGCTGTCTGGTACATGGTTTAACCTTTCGGGGTAATTTAACAAATAGAACAAGTATGGATGTGCTGGATTCTGCCTCTCTAGAAGTCTGTACATCAAAACTGGGTAACTTTCCAATGGATGTGCTAAAATTTAAAGAGACATTGTAGGTTGAATACAGGAATTGCTGAGTGAGTTTCTATGGCCTGTGTTATTTAGGGAGTCAGGCTATTAAAGATCATAATGTTCCTTCTAATTTCAAAATCTATTAACCTTATTTGATTGAGTCTTTTACTTCACTGTTATGCTTTCTACAGGGAGAGAAAATGGTGGGGAGAAGCACAATGAACATCTAACCTTGGAATAAAAAAGCAAAATCAATTGATTCAGAAAGCCTTGTAATGGTTAACAGAATATTTAATTGAAAATAGCCCTTGAGAATTTTACTGTGGAAGAGCATACGAGCTTGGAACTGCCTGTATCTTCTTATTAAAGGCTCTTTACTGATGAGATTGGCAATTAAATGAACAATTATTTGTGCTAATTAAAATATGAAATAGCAATATATTTTCTACTGGTTCAGGATGTGTTAAAGTGAGCTTACGAATGAACTAGCCTTCAAAATTATATCTGAACAAACTGTGCTTTCAGCTAAAAGCAATGGGAAAGAACTAGCTGTCCTATATATACTTCCCATATATGAAGAATTCCAGCTCCGAGAAAAAGTTTGAAATGAAGCTCCTAAATTAGATATAAAAGTAACAAGCTATAAAAAGTGCAAACTTGGCAACAAATTGGAAGAATCCTGGGGTGGAATTTGTCTGACCATATTTTAGATGTGTATTTTAGGATGAAACTAACTGCATCACAGACTAGCTCATTTCTTTCCATTGATTCCTAATGGAGAAAAATCCTAATGGGATGAAATCAGCTTGTAGGTTCAGATATCTAAATGTACGTGTCTACATGTACGTTAGGCGACTGAATTCCCATTACAGCTCATGGAGATCTAATTAACACAGTCAGTAGAGCCGAGAGCAATTCAGTTGACTACAACTAGGTGTCCATTCGACACTGAATCACTTTCCAGAGTCCATCACCTGTATTATCTACAGTTGGATAACTGTAGTGGGACCCTAGACACATAGCTCATATTTAGACACCAAAATCACCGTACAGCATCCAAACCCACCCCAGTCCATGGGAAGCTCAGGAAAGGCTGCAGGAACGTAGGCAAGCCGGAGCTCCATAAATTGTGCCAGGTATAGCATCATCAGTTAATGCAGCACTCCCTACCTGGGAAAGCCTGAAGGCATTATTGAACTTCAGTGTGTATATACCCTCCTTTTGGTTCTCAGGGGTGTAACATGGAAATGTATTTTGTCTAATTTGCTCCTGAATCTCAGTACAGAAATAACTGTACATAAAACACACGCCAAGCTGAATTCTCAGCTGTCCATTTCTAGGGAATTTCCCTCCCTTGAAACAACCTACCCACTCCTTTTTTAAAAAAGGGACTCACAAACCAATATGTAATTTGGCTCAGAGCAAACAAGACTGTCTTCAGTTTGTCTGACCATGGTAAAACGCTCCTGCCTCTTCCTGACAGCTTGTCACATGGGGAAATTATGCAGACTGACACAAAGGTAGGCTCAAAACCAGGAGTAGGAGAAGCAGGCAAAGAGAGGACTAACAAATTGGGATTAAGAGGACTGGGTTTTATATATCCATTTCTTTTACATACAGAAGAAAAAGAAAACCACAGGGATACTCAAAAAGAGGTCAAAAAAAAAAAAAGAGAAAGATATAAGAGATGGTTATAAGATGTGCAAAGAATAAGTAATTTGAAACCAATGCAGAAGGAATATAGAAACTAGTGAAGGGATTCAAGAAAGGGGAGAAATAAAGCAGCAGGAGAGCGATGTAATGTTGACAGCTGTGCTCCTCTGGATCAGCCCCGTTTTCAATCATCGATTTTTCACTCAACAGCTGAGCAAGTCAGGGCATCTCTGGAAATCAGGTTTGCTACAAAACCGATCACTGAGTCCCATATTAATGTTTGCATTCTTTCTTTTCCCAATTACTTGATTTTTATGTCAGGTGAGAGAATAAGGTCTTTCTTTGATTCTTGACTTCAGTATTACACCTAAGACTTCTGACTGGCTTTTTCATTGAGTGTAATGTACCACACCTTTAAAAAAATAATTTAAAAATCAAATGCAATCTTTCCTTCTACTGACCAGTCTGTAGCTGTAACTGGGAAACATGAAGCAGCTGTTGAATCTTTGGGATAATTGTGGCATCTGAGAAGCTGGATAATCACTGGAACAATTTTCTCACTATTTAACCTAATCTATGTGTATTCAACAGTCTGGCCCTTTATGGGGTAAATACAGCAGTGATGCAGATGGGGAAGGAGAGAAGGAAAGACTGTCTAGCCATATAGTTATTAAGTGAAGGCATAGTTAAGCAAGGAATAGGATGAATAAGTTGTGCTCAAAATTATCAAATTCAGACTAAGTTCTTTGGTTCTGTTTTACTGCCTTTATGAAATATTAGATGTTATTCATTTTCATATGTTGTAGAAATGCCCAAATGAATGGATCAGAAACTATTGCTCTCACAAATGGAAATGATAAATGTGTATTTTCAATCAGTACATGATGGATTTTCTACTCAGTGGGGGTATTTCTAGTTGAAATCCTTGTCCCAGTGAAGTGAAGCAAACAGGCAATTTGTCACTGACTTTAAGCTACCGAACATTCATGGTGGCACTTCGTTTTCACTGGTTTTGGCCTCATTCCTCCATCCATTGTACTTGGGCAGAGAGATAGTATATCATATATTCAGGGCTGGAAAGCTCTATAAAAGTGATGATAGCCGTACTATTATAAATAGCATTCACTGACTAAATAATGTATGGATTTTTTTAACCAATGCAAGCTTCTTTAAAGTTCTGAGTATGTAAGCAATGTTTTTGTAATCCTTTTTAAGTATCTGAGAGGTTAGACAAAATGGTCGTAATAATTCTGAAAGGCAAAGTTCATACGTGACTCAGATGAGCATTTCATTTCCCTTGTTTCCCCCAACACCTTCTCCCTGCACAGTGTAGTTAGGAGTACACTGAGGTTGTCCTTTAACAGAGAGAACAAATGTCAGGTTAAGTACAACCAAAATAAACAGTTTCCTTTAAAGTACCTTTATTAACATAATCTCTGTTCTTTTACATTTATTTCTTTAAAGGTAAATTCATTTGCTGCTCTTCCCATATTACTGATCCTTTATGTCTTGAACCTCCCCACTGAGGCAAGAAACAAAACTGATTAAAACCATGAAAATCTAGATGAGAGACTGTTTAAATTCCTCAAAAGTGAATCCTTTTTTCTTTTATTGATCTGCTGTCAAGTATCTGTAGGATTCCCCATGACATCCATATCTGCTGTAGGTGGGATAGGATGCAGGTGAGCAGTGGGGATGAACATGCCTAGGTGAGACTCTGCAAAGCTGCTCTCGGGCTGGGCTGTGCGAACTCTTCCAGATGCTGTCACTGTTCAATGTTACTGCCACCCAGAAAACTCAGCTATTTCTCTGAAAATCTATTACTTGTTTCTGTGACTGAATTAAACTGAACTCATACAGCGAGAGACAGCAAGAGACATCTCCACTTAAGAACCCTTGCATGTACTTGTCTAATACCTGGGACTGTGAAATTTAAGTCCTGATTGCAAGTTAGAATTGGAGTAGGGACTTTGACTTAGTCATCACTTATCATTGCCTTAGCCTTTTTAGCTACGCCAGGGTATCTCTCACCTTCAGGTCCTCCTTGAGAAATCTGAACAATATTTCAGTATAAATTAATTGGTGTTTTCTGACAAAATTATGTTGGAAAATATTTTGATTTGCTGTATTCATTGCTGTAGTGCAGTTCTGAAAGAAGGTTAGAGGAGGTATAAACATCCAGTCATGGAGGCTATTAACAAAAGCCAAAACAGACTCAGCTGGGGCTTTAGAGTCTGTTACAGTTTAAGACTTGTAAAAAATGAAAAAATTAAAAGAACCCCACCAAACCAAGTTTATCCATTGGTTTATCAGTTGCATTCCTGAGATGTTTTTTCTCTCATTTCCAGTGAGAAAATTTATATAAAGAGCTGGTCTTCAGTTGCTGGCTCAAGCCTTTATATGAAATACTAATGTAGATTCCCTTTGGTTATTCTTAATTGTGTGGACTATGGTCACACGTTAAAAATGTCCTGAATAACATGTCCGCCCTGCTGCCTCGACAACATGGTGCTGATTATTAGGATAAGCTATCATTTCTTGTAAGACAATAACATTTCCTGACTAACACACTTCCTGTTTCACATCTCACCCCAGAACAATTGGCAGGATCAATAATGGGCACAGCTGTTTCCACGAGGAGTGTAAATTCCTGGTTGCCCAATACTGGCATTGTATTGGAAGTTTCTTATTTCATGAAGTGCTGCCATAAAACAGAAAAAAAATTCTCTCAGGAAGCATCAAACCATTATGCTAGAAAAAGATTTTTTGTTATAACTCAAATTAACCAGATTCTGTTTTCTTTTGTATTGTTGGAGCAAGTAATATTTATCCAGCTTCTCTCAAGTGGGGTATTTCTGAGGAATTTCACACCGGTATCTTGAAGAGTCACAGAACAAAGAATAAAAAGTATAGCTTAATCTGATTGATAAAAAAACCACAACCAACCAACCAAAAAAAACCCAACCCCAAAATTTTTCAATGTTTCTCACGCAAAATACCCGTGTTATTACTGTGTGCTCATTTTGCATCTGTATCTTAATTGTATGTCACAAAAGTTGACCTGAGTCCTCAAAAGTGATGGGAGTGGGAAATATGCTTATGGATGACCGTATAAATGCACTGGCATTTACTATATCTGTCAGTTTTAAGGCGCTTTTTATAGAGATAAAGTGGAAATAATAAATATACAGTAATACTCACAGGCAGTCAGGTTAAATGAACCCATACTAACAGTAGGTCATCAGACAGACTCCTTACATTACTGTTCCTTTCTAGGGCTTGACAGATGTAAAGAAGAGAAGAGGTGTGTATAGCTGAAAACTATTTCTTCTTCAGGCTTCTCTGGATATGATGCTATAAGGTCATTATTAGTTACAATAGCGAGCAGTTAGATGACAACATTCAGCATGGTGCAAGGTAAGACTACTGGACATCACAGATGACACTCCAACACTCACCCTGGTATTTAAAACCAAGATTAATTTGGAAAGTAGAAATGGAAGTAGAATTCCAGATACCTTTTCTGCACTTAAAATTTGGTTTTATTTGTAGAATGTATTTTTCTACAGTGTAGATTTATAGAGAAATCACACTGCTCTATTTTAATCTTCAGAGAAAGACTGCATCTGAGAGCACTTCAATCATTCCTGAACATGTTTTTCAGATGGTGTGGCATGCTGTCTCCTGTGTGCCCTCCTGTACCACCATATCCACCTCCTCCATGATCATTTTGGGATGATTCATTCTTCATCCTTGCATTGATGAATCACTGTGCCCACAATCCGCATGTGCATGTAGGAATTAAAGTTTAGAAATTGGGGGAACAAGCTGACAATGTTCAAAAGACATGGTGTTACATAAATGTACTCTTGTACTATTTTCATCTGTGTCATTTTTGAAAGGCAACAATGAACAAAACATGCTACTGAGTTTGGTGTATGAGAAGCAAGGCTTTACCAGGACATTGTTCATATCCTACCTACAAAATGTCCCATACATACTTTTTCAAGGCTACTTGAATTTTTCTTGTTTAAAATACAGGGATTTTTTTAATGAATATGATTTATATGTGATTTTTTTTTTTTGTGAACTGATTGTACTTATTTCCAGTGACTAGTCAAATTCTGTTGTACCGAGTAATGAAAATTCTAGGACAAGGCACATGAAATTCAGGAGACAGACTGCCACCGTTAGTATAAATGACAACTGTGATCCATCAGACTGCCAAGAACCAAGTCAAACCAAGTTAATTCAAATGGATGTCACACTACTGGAATAAGTAGAACTCTAAATTATGTTTTCAAAGCTTCCACACTCAGGATCTAGTGAACATGTTCAACAGAGTAAAGAACAAAGTTAAGTGGTGAGCTCTCTGCAAGTGGCTTTGCCACACAATAAGCTATCACAGTATAGAAAGTTATTATTTATGCATTCTGTAGTGACTGTTTCAGCCCATTTGGATGACTGTAAGACAAAGTGACCAAATCAGGGCATCTTAGCTGTCAATGAAAGAAGGTTAAGTTATCCTGCATTTGATACAGGGTGTCACAAGTAGTTGGTACTCAGACTGTTACCACATAACATTGTTGAATGGTAACCTGCATATGTATTCTGAATCCTCATACTCTAACTGTGGTCTGCAGAAATCCATCTCCAGGCATCGACAGCAAGAAAACCTTTGTCTTAATTACTGAGAAGAGTTTAACTACTGAGCAGCATGGAAAAGCTCTCTAGCTGACAAAAGTTTCAAAGATGTTAGATTTAGGCTGTGTAAGTCCCTTCCATATGAGAGCAGAACAAAGTATGAAACTTATTCCTCATCAATGGCTTCAATCAGGCATAGAAAACGGCTTATACTTATCAAACTACATATACTACAGTGTTGGAAGGTAGAGACAAAGTTACTTGAATTTTAATGTTTTGACTGAATCAGAAACTGTGGCCATGGAAGCAAGTTTTGTAGGTACCTAGGATGAGGGGAAGACTCTCAGCTGGTTTCAAAATCTTCAAAATTAAAACCTGGTAGTAGATGACGCCTTTAGCTATGTAAGGAGAAATGCACAAAGAGATGATGCAGGGCAGTAAGAATGTATTTAACACAAGCAAAGAAATTTCCTTTTTTTTTACAAGCAAAAAAAAATTGGCTTTTTGAAGATGATTGAGACATTTACCTTTCTCCAGTTATCACAGACCTCCCCACATCTCCATGATCTTTCAGAGAAGATATAGAATAGCATGACTCCATTCACTGACAAACTGCTGAAGTATGAACTAGATCAGTGAACAACAAAGTGGACTGAGAACTGGCTGAACTGCCAAGCTGAAAGGGTTGTTAGTGGCACAGTCCAGCTGATGGTCAGTCACTGGTGGTGTGCCCCAGGGGTTGGTGCTTAGGCCAATGCAGTTTAACATCTTCAATAATGACCTGGATGAGTCGCTTGGGACAGAACAAGTTTGCAGATGATAGAAAACTGGGAGGAGTGACTGATACACCAGATGTGTGAGCTGCCATTCAGAGGGACCTCAACAGCCTGGAAAAAAGGACGGACAAGGACTTTATGAAGTTCAGCACAGGGAAATTCCAAGTCATGCACCTTGGGAGGAATAACCCCAGGTACCAGGACAGGCTTGGGGTAGCCAGCTGGGAAACAGCTCTGCAGAGAAGGTCTTGGGGGTAATGGTGGACAACAAGTTGACCATGAGCTATCAACATACTTTTACGGCAAAGAAGGCTGGCCAACAGTCTCCTGGGCTGCATCAAGCAGACCATTGCCAGCAGGTTGAGGGAGGTGATCCTTTCCTTCTGCTCAGCACTGGAGAGACGCATCTGGAACGCTGGATCCAATGCTGGGCTCCCCAGTACAAGAGAGACATGGACATACTAAAGCGAGTCCAACAAAGGTCCGTGAAGGTGATTAAGGGCTTGGTGCATCTATCTGCCAGACAAAGAGAGGCGGCAAGAGCTGGGACTGTTCAGCCTGGATAAGAGAAGGCTCAGGGGGATCTTATCTATGTGTATAAATACCTGATGGGAAGAAGTAAAGAAGATGGAGCTGGGCTCTTCTCAGTGATGTTCAGTGACAGGACAAGAGGCAATGGGCACAAACTGAAACACAGGAAATCCCATTTAAACATAAATAAAACCCCACCTTTTTTTGGGTGAGATTGTTCAAGCACTGGAACAGGTTGCTCAGGTTGTGGAATCTCTGTCCTTGGAGATATTGAAAACCTGACTGGACACAGTTCTAGGCAACCTGCTGTAGGTGACCCTCCTTTGAGCAGGGAGTTTGGACTACACCATCTGCAGGGGTATCTTCCAGCTGCAGCCATTCTGTGATTCTGTGATTTCTCTCAAGTAACCCCCTACTCAACCCTCAGCCACAGCTACTTTTTCTCCTCTTTCTTGAGTGCCTTCAAGAAGCAGAGGCCTGAGAGACCTTGTTGATGAAGGCTGAGGCAGAGAAGGCATTGAGTACCTCAGTCTAATCTGTGTTCACTGTCGCTAAATCAATCACCCTGTTCAGCCACGGACCCCACTTGTTTGGCCTTTTCCTACTAATACAGCAGAAGTAGCTCTTCTGGTTGCTTTTGCTGTTCCCTATGAGCATCACCTTCAGATGAGCTTTGGCTTTCCTGACAGCACCCCAGCATGTCTGGGCAATGTTTCTAAATTCCTCCTTTGTAGCCTGTACCTGCTTCCCCCTTCTGTATGCTGCTCTGCCACAAACTCCCTGCTAGACACACCAGTTTCCTGATGTCTACTTGTTTTCCTGAGTATCAGGATGGATCATTCTTGCCCTCAGAGTATGCTGTCCTTGAAGACCTACCAGCTCTCCTGAGCGACTTCACTCCTCTGATCTGCTTCCCATGGGATCCCACTTATGAGTTCCCTGATCCAGCTAAAGTCTGCTTGCTTGAAGTCCAGGGTCAGTGCTCTGCTGCAGCCTTACTGACTCTCCTTGAGATCTTCAACTCCATGACTTCATGGTTGCTGTATGCCTCTTAGTGACTTCAGAGCTCCACATCTGATAAGTCGCAGACTGCTCATTTTCCCTGCTCTCCTGATCTCAACCAATAACTGGGTAAGGAATGGGACATTGTCATCTGAATATGATGAAAACCAGATGTTAAGAAGTATAAACCAATAAACTGTTCTGACTGCAGGATCATAAACTGCTTCAGAGGCAATACTAGAATTGTACATTATAGCATCTAATCTGAATAATATACTTAGATGCTAATCAGGAATAGTAAATTTTGAATGAATGTTTATAAATCACCTGATATTATGAAAGTTTCAAAAATTATCATTATGTATGAGACTAGCTATAATATAAATAAATGCTGACTTTCTATTTTACATACCAACTACTTCACTGTTTATGGTGTTTATTATCTTGGATTTTCTGAGTTGCTGCTTTACTCTCCACCTTGCAAACTGAAACCTCTAAACTAAATTTTCAGAGGATCTTGTCCTTACAAATTTGAATTTGGAACACTTCAACACAGGTCAGTTAAAGAAGTCAACACACAGTCCAAAGTGTGGTATGGCCATTGACTTCATACAACACTGAATAAGAGATCATATTTATACAGAGGTGGTTTTTCCAGGTGAACAATCACCCTAGGGCAAATGAAGCTATAAACTTTCCATTTCCCACAAAAGCCTCATTTATGCAGAACAGGGCACAATGGTGGTTCCGATGTGGAAACTATTTTTCCTGAATTTGTGTTTTCTTAAAATTACCATTGTGTTGTTGAAAAGACAGCTATAAGACTGTTTTCTTCAAAAACTAAAATTATCCTTTTATATTTTTGACAAGTAAAGCACTGGTGGAGGTTATACTTCTTTTTTGTTCTGGGGAACAGAGTGCCTCATAATCATGACCTCAAAGGAGTCTTACTTAGTGAATATAATTTACCCTCTGTGTATTTAATCCCAGCTTTCTTGGAAACACATTCTGCCAAGATTTCTATCTAATAAATATTTCTATGCTGCTGCTATTTTCAGAGGCAGTGCTACCAGGTTTAGAATGTCATTGAAGATTTTCAGTTAAGGGCAGGCAAACATTTTGGACTCTTGTGTGAATGTGTGAAGAACTTACTTACTAACCTTCAAAACCAGCATGAATATTTCCATCTGCTCTGCTTTGGTGTCACACTCTATTATGCTTACATACTACACTGTGAATTGAATGCTGATTTCAAACAGTATGAAAGAGCAACACAGTGCATGTCTTTTGACTAATAGAACATTTTTTTGGATGGTAACATTTCAAATGAAAATGCATGTAAGTGTTGTCTTTGGAGATGTAATAAAATAAGTGTCTAAGCAGCCAGAAACATCAGGAAAGTCCACTACAGCTTACAAGAATCAAGGTGATGAATGTGGCTTTGGATGTACAGATGTAATCTTTTCTTGCTGCCTGGGGATTTTTATGTTTATCTCCACTGTACACTGAGATGAGAATACACTTGATAGGTATACGAAATCAGATAGATCTTCTTCATGGAGGTGAATTGTATCGCATGCAAACTTTCTTCCAAGTAAATATTTAATTAGCTGCTCTTTTTGAGATGTAATCATTCAGCATCTTTGCTCAGCGCAATTGAAATACACAACATAGTAGATGACACTAAGGTCTGATAAGATGACACAGGCCTTGTCTGCTGAGTCACCCTATGCTTGACTTTCTGATGCTCCACAATATGGTTCAGAGGGACTAGTAATAAATGACACTGATGGGTATGTCCATACAGCTTCACCCTTGACAGAGAGAAGGTAAGGCAGGGGAAGACTCATGAGGAAAGGATCAGAGGAGCCAAGGATGTCTTGGAAAGAAACACTGGAAACAAGTCTGTATTGTGCAGGCGATTTGGGCAAAAGAGCATGTTGAGCAATTGTTTCCAAATTTCCTATAAAGTGAAATATCAGGGACAGTCTGAGCTTGTTCAGAAATGCAGCCTATGAGTAGGAAGTTTTGCCACTGTGGAGCTTTAAAGGTGGTTCCCCAAGTACATTTTGTGCTATGAAGAAAAGGGAAAGTCTGTCTAAAAGGGAGACATGAAGGTAAAGGACACCATCAGTATCATGAAGCAAATATTTTTATCCAGAATTAGCTGATCTCCTTTTCAGTTCAAACAATGAATATAATTCATGTTTGACTGAAATTCAGTTCAACTTCTATATCTTTATTTTCTTGTGTGTACAAAGTTCGTTTTGCCCTCATACGTGCAACGTCTGTTGCCCTTACCAAAATAACATTCCCATCTCCAAACACAAACAACCTTCCTGAGTCTATACAAATTTATTATGGAGGTCTTGCTTTATAAGACAGCTCTTGTGAAAATGTGGCACACTGGAATGCATGCAAACCGACAGCAACCCACAGCAAATAGTCACCATTGAAGAAAAATATATCTAGGAAGCACAGGATATTAAGAGTCATCCTTCCTCAGTGAGAATTTGACCAGAGATTTCATCCCATTTATTTTTCAGGAACCAGTGTTGCCTGGATCTGGACACGGTGGTTTTCATGTACTATATGAAGTTCAGAACTAGATCAATTATAATTATCAACAAGGACTTTTCTTTACAAGAGTTAGCATGTCCTGGACAAAATCTGTTATGGCCAATTGGATTTAGCTTATCTGAATTTACATTTTAAACTTATATGACAATTAATATTGAACATTTCCTTTAATTTTTCATTTGGCAAAGACATTTATAATCAGTCAAGATAAAAGACATACACATATTGCTACAATTACTTTATATGCAGATATTCTTCATCCTGTAGGCTATTCCTATATTGAGTTTTCCAGAGGTGTTGAAACACATTTTAATTATAAACTAGCTAAAGCACCGTGTTTTTAGTGTAATTTATGTAGAAATCTTTACTTTTGTGACTGTTTTAAGTACATAGTCATAGCAATATGGAGTGTCTATCACTTTCCAGCTTTCCTTGCTCAGTTGTGACGTTCACTTTGAATGGTGTTCTCCTTGTAAGTAATTTGTGATGGACTTCTAGAAGAACCTGCAGGAACACTTTTAAAAATTCCAAGACTGATTTCAGTAATGAAAACATGTATATTAAAATAAAAAGCAAAAAAAACCATGTGCATTTCTACTATATTAAATTTAAATTTGGGGCCACATCACAGCCTTCTGTCTGACATTCCTTCCTAGCCATAGATGCAATAATCCACTTCAGACAAATAAAGACAAATCCAGATTTTAACCATCTTTAATTCTAATTTATGGAAGTGAAGGATAGGGTTGGGGAGATTAAATAAGCAAGTTTTACAAAATTAAAAACACCACCTTCCTGGGATTTCCTGTTATTATGCTAGGGAAATAAAACTTTTATTCAGTTCTCCTTTATATTCAGCTAAACATTCTGAATTTTCAGCTTGCCTGAGTTGGTTTTACAGAACGCTAGAGACAATTATATTTCTGTATGGCTTTGCTGATGTAGAGTGGCTTCAGTGTTTCTTTGGCAATAACATCAATGCCAGCAGCCTGGGCTCTGCAGCTGGCACTCTGTGTTCTTTTAATGGTGGCCCACTGAGAAGCACTCATCTAAAGCCCTTTGTGACATTGCCACACACAGTGTTCTCAGCCAGTCATTCATCATGTGGGTGCCTAGAGATATATCTGCACTGGGCACTTGGAGGATTTCTACTGGACTGCTTGGAAAGTCAGTGGGTGCTCACATCAATGCTTGCTCTGTAGGTTTTGCTTGTGCGTTTAGTTGGATTTCAAGTTGCTTATTCATGCACTTACCTCAGATTTGTGCTGTAACTGATTTTTTTCAGCATGAAGTTGAAGAGTCTCTGAGATGTACTGGTCTTTCCTAGCATGAGTAATTTTATCCTGTGTGTTTTCATAATGGAACTTTCCAGTGAAGTTGTAATGTTCTTTTAGAGCATGTGGGAATGTGATAAAATATTCAGCAGATTCATCCTTTTCTTGGAATTTGCATAGAACTTGCACCTCAGAAATTAAATCTCAAGAAAGGGTAAAGTGTTTATGAAATTTACTGACCTGACATGATTTTGTTCTTTCATTCAGGACAATATTATTTCATCAGCTTGTGGCTCTGGTGCTTAAATCTGATCTCCCCCTTGATCCAGCTTTGAAAGTAAATGTTTTATGGAATTAAATCTGGTAGGAAGGAGACTCAAGCATGTTCTGATGAATTCTGTCAAGGATGTCATTACAGTACTGGAACAATCTCCAAGTAATCTTTTACTACTGAAAAACAAACACTTGTTGGCAATACTGTGGAAAGGGGCCAGCCTCTTCATTCTCACATTAAATCAGAAGCCTCTGTTTGAGCATCCTCTGGCTGGATCTTCATAAAGTCGGTTGCCGTAGATTGGCTATAGATTAATAAGAAACAGGTACTTGGTGAGATGTTGCACACAATTTTCATGGACAGGTATTTTCTTAGCAAAGTAACTTCTACTTTCTTCTCTTGGAGCAGAAAGTACAGATTGGCTTATGATGCCAACCTAATCTATTGGATGAAACAATATACGAGGAACTAAGTGACTTGGATTTTCTTCTTGGATCAGTCATTGATCTGCTGCATAATGGAAAATCAGTTTTCTCTTGTCTTTTTGTTTTCTTCCTGTTTTCTTTTTCCCCTCTTCTGTTCTGTATTGCTTTTGGTCCAAAAGAGCCTTGAGGAGGATTTAGGCTGTGTTCTTTTGATACCTTTGTTTCTTCTACTAGTTTTGTCTCTAGAAAAAAGAAGCAAATTTAAAGCAGAGACAAGATTGGTCCTCTGATTCTGTGAAATACTAAAGATAGATTTCATTGTAAACTGCTTTTTTCCAGCATTAATAGTTATTTTAGTTGGGATAAGGGAATAATCACCATGTAGCTGTCCTGCATCAGGGTGTTCTTACAACTCAGCCTTACTATTGGTCATAAAAGCATATAGGAAATAAAGAAACAGTATTTTGAATGTAATTCCTAGTTGTTTCATCAGAATTCCCTACACAATTTCTCTGCTACTATCGCAGACAAGGAAGAGAGTTCATGCAGGGTAGGGACTATAGCACTTTCTTTTGAAAATGCCCTCAAGCTGTGCCAGGGGAGGTTTAGGTTGGATAGTAGGAAAAACTTCTTCACTGAAAGGGTAGTCAGGCACTGGAACAGGCTGCCCAGGGAAGTGGTTGAGTCTCCATCCCTGGAGGTATTTAAAAGACGTGTAGACATGGTGCTTAGGGACATGGTTTAGGGGTGGACTTGGCAGTGATAGGTTAACGGTTGGACTCGATGATCTTAAGGGTCTTTTCCAACCTTAAGGATCCTATGATTCTATGAAATAGAAATACTTGATGATGGGGAAGATCATAGAGAAAATTTACCTGCTGTATGAGTCTTAGGACTCATATGATGTCTTAGGAGGGACAGATGGCCTTTCAAGTCACCTTTTAGCTTAATTTCTTATGATTCTTTAAATTTCGTATACCACCTTTACCTGGCTCTGGTGGAACTGGAATGTAATTAGGCCCCCAAAGCTGCAATACAAACTAAAAACTGGTCCCTTTAATTCAGTGACAACTTGTGACAGGTCTTCTAGGGGCAAAGACACTTTAGGCGTAAACAGAAATTCCAGGTCATGAACGTCTCTCTAAAAAATTTGCACACACCAGCATATTTCAAGCGGGTCCTCAGACACATACTTCTCCCCCTGCTCTGTCAATAAGAGGGTCAGAGACTCAAAAAGAGACATGCTCTGCTGTGGGGCTTCAGTAGAAGAACTTACCCAGCTTCTGGAAACAAGAGAATGGTAACAAATAGCTTTTACATCCTAAAACCTAAATGCAGCTGCACAGCTGTGTCTGTTAAATGCTAGCACCCATGTATATCTTCTTGGATACATGTGTAATTTCCTGTTGAAGCCTTTTTTTTTTTTTTTTTTTGTGTAAGTTTTGGGTGCACAACCTTTTTTTCAACCTTTCACATACTGTAGACTTAATGTACCTGTACGACATCTATGACAAACACTACATTCCTTGAAAAAAAAAAAATTGTAGGAAGAAATTTTCTTTCTACAGCACAGATAGTTTAGGAAGCAGAGGAATTTGAAAATAGCATCTTCAAGCATGTTGACCTTGGTACAGTGAAATATTTGCCATGCCAGCAATGAAAGGAAACCCATAGGCTTTGTGAACAGAAGTGGTACTGGAAATTCACAAAGGAAATGGATACACAGACAAATTCTATTCACCAGCTTTTCTATCAGTGTGAGGTTGATATCAGCCTGCAAATACAAGAAAATAAAACCCGGCAACATATGCCAAATCCTGCAGCCCTGACTGCCAGAAGCACTGATGTCGACAGCTCTTCCTCAGAGGCCTCTGAGCCTGTGGCAACTGACTTACTCTTCTGGAACAAGAACATTGTAACGAAGTTCCTCCCTGCCCCTTCTGAGATGTTGAAATTGGAAGGAACAACTGGCTGCATAATTATTCACCCAAAGTCCATGGACAGGGCTCAATTGTCTACTGCAGTCTTTGCCTATTTTCCAAAAAAATTATTTCAAATACATCACTGATTTTTTGTCAGACTAATGGAGCAAGGGAAAGAGCAGTGATAGCATTAAACCAGCCCTAAATAAACCTGTGAGAACCCCAAAGTACAACTGGAATATCAGTAAAGCCTTCAGCATGTGGAATTTCTCCAGCAGAACAATCAGTATGAAGAAGCTTCATACTGTGTTATTTTTGGCAGGGAAACAGCTTCAGCCTCAGGAAAACAAACAAATAAAATCCACCAATCTACCAATAAGACTGGCTGAATTTTAAATGTTTAGGGGGTGAATAAACTAAGCATCCAAACAAGGAATTCTGTTTGATCTCAAACTACCTGTGAAGTTGTTTCAGTGAAATTATAGTAATAAAAATATTCTGTTATATGCTGCCTCTCCTTTGTCACTTCCCTTTCTTTCCTGTTCCCAAGGTCTTCCATCATTTCCTACTTTTGGCTAATGCCACCTTCTGTTTATTTATTTGTCATAGACCTGCAGCCAACCCTCTTGCACAGTAGCAATGCCTGTTGAGATAAGTTATATATTTTCCATTTGTCACTCCTGCTAGAGGGTGCTGAGGTCTTGCTAAAGCCCATAATCCATAAATAAATTAGGCCATAAATTCAATTCATATTTTTCCAAGATGCTTTGATTTTGGAATCACAGAAAATCTGGGAATCACAGAATTATTGAGTAATAGTAGCAGTACATCCGAAATCCTATAGGCAACTTCTCTGGGAGACAGTGCTGCCAGGGGTAATCTCTGGTCCCCCTGATTCAGATCAAGACTTTGAACTAAAGTCTACTACCTCAGTAAGTTCAGCTGATTCAGAGAAAGCATTGAACTACCTAGCAGAGTGCCCTGTGCAGCAGTTTATTGTTTTTTTCTAGGGAAATTAATCTCTCTCATTCTACTTTACATAAACACTAATTCCAAGTTCATCCCGAGCATGTGTACAGGAGATTAGCAGAGGGCTACCACAGGCTGACAGCACTCCAGGAAGAAAAAAGGATTTTTGGAAACTTAACCACAGCTTTTTAGTTCTATAAAGAACTTTTGTGGTTTTTTCCAATATCTCGCTTGTGGAAGCATGTGTTTTCATCCTTTGCCTGTCATGAGGGAGAACATTACCTCTTCATCAAGATGTAAGATCTCCTGTGATCACTGAGGAATCCTGATGCAGGGTCCGGCACAAAGCTGAGACCAAGGATTAGGCACACTGACTAAGCAGGTCAAGGCCTGCACAGCAACAGGAGAGCTGGACTTAGGTGCTGTTGATACCTTCTTGTATCCCTTTCTTCTCAATGTATGTCAAAACTGAGATTGTCCCATAAGCGTTAGCAAATAGTCTATAGTCCCCCACAAAGCTCCCAAACATGTTACCTCAGATGCAGCTATCCCAGGACAAATCCTCCTGACCATGCAACAGCTCCCTGTTCCCTTCTTAAAGGCTAATTCTGACAGAAATAAGCATATAACTAGTTTTATTTAACCTATTGTATAGTCCCTATGGTATGCTATACCAGAGGCTAAACTTTCCTCTTCACATAATTATAGAAAGGAAGGGAAACTATAATCAAATGAAAAAACTGCCTACAGCTTCCCCTTTCCCCCACCAGGAACCAGAAGAAAAGAGAAGAACTGAATGTAGTAGTTACAGTTAATGCTAACTCCTTGAAACAAAAACAAAAAAACAATAAGAGATCTTTTCCTATTTTTTTTCCATAAAAAAAAGTGATAGTGAAATTGTTTTGGTGGAAACTAGAGCAAAAGGGAAGAGTCACTCTCATTCATTCTTCCCACAGTAAATCTGGATTTCTTACTGAGCAAAGTCAAGCCTGAGATCTTTGCCTGCTTGTGCTCAGCCACAAAGGACACTGGAAAGTTATATAAGAATCTCACTCCTAGTTTTGATTCTAAGGAATGGCTGAATTATTTTTGCTGAAACATTCAGTCAAAGAAAAAAAAAAGAAAAAGAATGAAGAAAATCAGCCTTTGGCAAAAAAGGCAGACTAGAAAATTAAACACAAAGAATTAAAATTCAACAAAGACTGGACAATCTTAGCTATAAATGTTGCCAGTAGCCACAGAGATGATGGAATAGTTTATGTATGTATGTATATATCTATACTTGACTAACATTTCTGAATCTATTATTGACTTATTTTCATTAATATATTTAATGTAGATTATACTTCAAAACTGCTCAGATGATAAAAAAAAACCCTTCTTTTAAATGATTTGAGAAAACTAGAACTTTTAAAAATAAGGAAAATATTTTTAATTAGAAATCTTTTTAATTCCTATTAAAAAGTCTTTATAAAAACTTACTTCATAACTATCTGCAATCATTTTTAAGATAGCTAGAATTGCTGAGAGTACCAGCCATTTTTCTAACAGATTGAAAAGGCAGAGAAGTTACAAAGTACAGAAGAATAGACAAAAGTGGAAGAGTCTCTTTGTAGAGGCTGCTTTATAAAAACCTTTGTTTTCCTCAAAAACAGACTCTAGGGGATTCAACTTTAAATAATGATTTCAAAGAAAATTTTGAAACAGGAGTAACTCTAAATCTTTATGAAACATGAGCATTAAGCACTAAAGAATGCATTGTGTTGTGATGACAAAGAGGATGAAGCTGAATGACATCAGACTAGTAACAATCTAGTAACAGGCTTTTGCGTTTGTGTGGCTCATATGCGTGAAGGACTGAGGTAGACAGGCTGTTATAGCAACAGGCATATGGTGGGTTTATGAGAGAAAAGAGATTCCTCCCTTGAGACTCCCTTTTGTGCCTGAATTATCAGAAAAATTGAAATTAGATGTGCCATTCTCCTCACAGTAATAGTGTCATGTACCCAGTGTCCATCTCCAGAGAGCTCCTCATCTCAGTGCAAGGAGGAGGTGAGCCCTAGGACTAACCCCAGCACAATCAGCATTAAACTTGCAAGGTCCCTCAGCGGCAGATGAGAGGTGGGTCTCACTGTAGTCCCATACACAGACTGGACACCTTAGGCTGCTAACTGCTCATCCAACTTCTGTATAGATCTATTCAGAAAACAAAATGTAAACACACCTCAGAAGTCATTTTAACAAACTGTCTTACTGCATTGTCCTCTACAATCACACTGAATAGATCTTTACTTGGCTGAGGGCTGAAGATACAGAAATAAAGTTTGGTCAAGACTGCTGCCATAGAAACCTCATCTGCTATTCCACCAGGGTGTCATCTTGCTGCTGAATCTTCTTCTCCAACACTTCATTTGTGTCTGTATTGGTAAACTGAAGGAGGTCGGGGACAAAGTTCTGCTCCAGAGGGTGAATTGGTCCGTATTACATATGGGGAGCAATCTTGGGCCTGTGCTAGCTCTTGAACAGATTCTGGCCATTTGGTTGAGACACTGCCATTTGTCACAGGCTAAAACTATGTCAGGACTTGTGCTAACAGTTGAACAGTATGGACAACTGTACACCAGTGCTTGGACCTGTGCCCTGAACCTGCTTAATTTATTAGTATAGTCATAACCTTCATGCCTCAGACTCTTGCTCAGGTTCAAACCTGGTTTACTTGACAAAGAATGCCCTGAAGGAAACACAGTGACTAAAAAAACCCCAAACATTCTCAACTCCAAGAAACTATAAAAAGAAACCCTGGAAGTGCCACACACATCATATAAATAAAAATTAACCTGAAAACCAGGAATTAGATTACCACCCCAAAGTTATTAGAAGTGCTATAAAGATATCACAGAAATGAAGCCCAGTAAAGATACTATGCCTCACCGCAGGAGAATACAGCAAACTACTGACTTAGAAACATATGGTTTTGTGGTAACATTATTGGCTTTTGAGTCTATAAAAAATGAATGTAATAATAGTATATCCACACATATCTACAAATACTCCAAATGTTCTAAAAGACAACATGCTAACAGTGATCACTGCTAGATTTTGGACATAATTTGGGCATACATCTCTTAAAAAATTGCCTAAAGCCATCTGCTGATAAAAAAGGAATCCCAAATACAAACAAAATTAATTGCTATGAGGTTACACAGAAGCAAACAAAAGGGGACAGGAATCAAAGTGTGTTCAACTGACAATTCATCTGTATTTGTGATAACTGGCAGAAAATGAACAGGACAAATATTTTGTTATTGGTGCAAAATACAAAGAGACACTACAGATTTACCTCATGAAACAATACGGAGACTTCTGAATGGACATCAGCTCACAGGAAGCAAATAAGAATCAGAAAGGGAATCTTAAAATCATAGATAAAATCTGATGACCTGGTAGCCTGGAATATAATTTATCAAATGAAATAGAAAAAGACAACTATAATAAGTTAAAGATCCTCTACCTCCTACAGAATGAAACCACTCTAAGAGAGAGTTAGCTTCTTTAGAAGGTTTTCACTGTTCTCAGTAGAGAACAGCTTTGCTATGGAGGACAGGGAACCACCACATCACATCAAATTGCTTAGGGCATCCATATTGGAAGTATTTCAAGAAAGTAAATGTAAATAAATACAGCCGGTTTCCCAATTTTACCTGAGCCACAAAGAGCAGTGCTAGCACTCCTGTAGATAAAAATGACCTTCATGGCATGCTAGTAATGAGGGAAAAAAATAGTAACTGAGCTGCAACACTGGACGAAGACACAGAATAAGAAGTGGTGAGTGCATGTTTTCACCTTCTGAGCCCTGAAAAAACAGTATGTTCCTTAAAGATATTGCCAAGCCTGTCTGCTGGCTAAAAATATCTCATTCTCCAAAAATGCTTCTAACAATAATTACCAATTCAGATAGAAAACAAGATTACCTACATGCACCGTCAAGTGCACAAAGAGCTTCCTTATCTCTACGAGGAAATGAAAACTAGATGAAGATACTGAGTTGGTTGATTCCTCATTGGCAGGATATGTTTTATGGTATAGAGGTTGCCACTACTGCAATAATGTAAAGGAAAGTGTATTTTGTACCACAGCTGTAATGAAGGTTTATCACAGACAGAAGAACATGAAGAAAATGTGATATAGGAACTCTTCTACATTTCTGAATGAAAGCTCAATTATAATACAAAGAAATCAGATTTTAGAAACTCAGTACTGCCAGTGGCCATGTCTGATCCAATAAAGGAATATGCAGTGCCAGATATTCTAGACAGGTATATTACTAAAGAAGGGATAATTTCACTATATTGCCAATAAAAGTTACCGTGTGGGACAAAAAAGACTTAAATACAAGTCACTTTCATTTGATTCCCAGCTGTGCCATGTCTGTCTCCTTTTTACAATAGCTCATGGTAAGTGTTTGGTTTAAACACTCTTTCTCTAGAATTCAGTGTAAAAGTATCTTTTGCTTGAGTTCTTGCAGCCTCTTCTAATTATGTTTAAGCTACAATTACAACTTTCTAACAGGAATAGTTTCATAAAGGAAACACCCAGCTTCATCTAGTAAAATACATATTTATGGAAATAGAAGTAGGAATGCACTGAAAAATATTCAGGACAGATTACATTGATGTCAACCATCAGTCTGTAACAGTTGCAATGCAGGTAATGGGGAAAAAAAAAAAAGAAGATTGTTTTTAATTCCTGAGGTTTTTTAGAAACAATAAATTCATGTGGAAATCTTAAACTGTTTTTTGATTGCTATAACTTCAAGGGGGCAGAAGCCACACCCCAGTTATGTGCTACTACATCAGCTTTAAAATTCTGTGATAAATATCCATCTCTCAACTCTCTCAATTTGCTTTTCATGGGGTAAACTTCAACTACTTGGCTCCATAAAGGTGTGCAAAGTTATCAGTCTTTCTCTCCCTTTCAGCATCCCTTCTACAGACCAGATCATTATCCTTGTTTTCATGCTATTGTCAGCACCAGTTCTCCCACACAGATTTTGCTCTGCAGATATTCACCATCACCTTCATAAACCTTCACATGGCTGACCTATTAATTTAGCAATCCATTAGCCCTCTTCTTTTTTTAGGTCTTTTACTCCTCCTTCTCCCTGTGCTGTCTCTGTTCTGCAACTGCTCAGGCACCCTTCTTAATTTTCCTGTCCTTACTGCTGATGGATATGCTTCTGCCCTTTCCTGCTCTCCACATTTCCCAGTGTCCATAGCTTCCTTACAGATCTCCCAAAATTCTCTTTCAGATTGTCATTATTCTTCTCTGAAACTTCCCACTCTCTGTCCTGTTCTCAAATTCTTAAACTCATCCCATCTCTGTTGCATGTTATACTGCCCCATATGACTCTGCAATAGTTCACATCTCTTTAGTGTCCCTCCATCTGCCATCCCAATCCTGTTTTAGTTCCTTCCTGTAACTTCCATTTCACAACCTACCACCAGATCTTCCTTGTTCCCTTTACAGTTACTTACTCTCTTAAGAATGACTTAACCTGTTGTCAGTTTCTAAACTGAGACACAGCCACAATGACTCCAGGCAACCTTATATTGTAAAGGACAATACCAGAAATTACACTCATCCTCATTTTGTTACTGTTATTAGACCTCCCAAAATACTAAATGAGCATTAATTCAAGCTACTTCAGCTGCAGAAAGATCCTATGAATGCTGCCTCAACTGCATTCCTCCGAGGACTCTTTACCATGCTATTTCGTCCTTCCCTAGCTACCCTCTAAACTGCTTATCCTCCCAGTCCCTGATTGCACCCTCTTCTCGACGTGTTAAGCTCCAGCATAAGGAAGCAGAGTGATAAAATGTATCTGTTCCTTTTTGCTGACCTGTCTACATATAGCAGAATCACCACAAGAAAACTTTCTTAGAGGACATCCTTTCTCACATTGAGTGGCTGCTGGAGGATGTGGGGTATCTTGACAAAGCACTGCCTGTGGTTGTTTCAATCTTAACAAACACGGCATGAATGGACAGAGATCCCAATTAAAACCAAATCTATCTGGTGCCATTAACCAGGAGAGAATGAACTGGAAGCCATCCCCAGCCCTCACCCCCAAAATAAATCCAAACCCAAAAGCTCAGCAATTGCTTGCCCAGAAGTCATTAATAAAAAATTAAGTAGAATAAAATTAAGGGAAATGTTGACCTTAAAATCACTGACTCTGGCTCCTCTGATAAGCAGATGCTGTTTTGTAATTTTTCCCATACTACAGTATTTTTTCTCCTTGTTTCTGGCTGATGCATAAGCAGTGACATCTGAAGGCCAAAGGTCCAAACGGCATGTGCAGATGTAAGCCATGCATCGTAAGCATTGTACTTGTAAGAAGGCAAAGGCTGATGAATCTCACACAATCCATCCTCCTCAGCTAGCTCTAAAGTTCAATATGTACCTCATTTGTTTAGTGATCATCTTGTCACGTACACTGCAGATGAACTATTAGATTTGTCTAGAATATGATAGCTCAGTCTCCTCATTCTCAAAATGGATATGGAAACCAATTCAGAAAAAATCACATGGACATCCAGAGGCTTTCAGTTTTTCTCTTTAGTATACAGGATTGTACATACAGAAGTTCCCATGAAAATCATGAGATTTTTTTAATGAAAAGATTGTGTCATAATTTTGTTCTCTTAATTTTTTAAATTTCCTCGACTTTCCTTTTTCCTCTCCATTTTGTACTTGGTGTGTATGCAGTGCTTAGCTGCCACTGCCTATTGCAAATGAAAAAGGACATGCTGTCCCTTGACACAGTAGGTAGGTTCCTCAAGATGCACAGCTTCCAGCTTCTTCTTCTACCTCCAAATGCCAATGACTTCTGGGTCCCTTAGCCTCGTATCAGCCCATTTTACTGCTTAGCAATCATGCCCCTGTCTCAAATCACAATCCTAATCCCCAAACATGCCATCACTGCACTTTAACTACTAACTTTTAACTGTTCAAGTGGCACAAGAGGCATCTTCAGCAAGACCCTTTTTTCTGGGCTTGGAAGGGTGACATTTCCAGGCTCTCTCTTTTATGAGGTCTGGCACTGGAGCGTTTGAGGAAGAGAGAGGAGGGTGTCAGATAGCAACTTCACATGCTGTTCACAAGAGCAGAGGGTGGAATAGGCTAAGTTGCTGGGCATTTTTGGCTCCCTTCTTTTATATTGTAAAAATGATGTTGGCTTTCTCTCTTTTCTCCCCAAATTCCTTTGGCTGTTGAGAGAAAAGGAAATACCTGTGTCTCCTTTTGTGTTATCATAACAGGCAAAACCATCCAAGGCAAGGTGTTTTCCTGGAGGCAGAGCTGAAAATGCCAAAAAGTTGATAATTCTTTCATCATTGTGAAACTCTTGGCCCTTTTCCCAGCCCAAAAATTCATTAGGTGAAGAAACAATGACCAGTGGCAATTTTATGATCCATAGTTTCCAGAATCCTAAATGAGCCATGACTATTATGAGAAGAAATGACTTGTTCCATTGTCATAACAGAACAGTCCCAACCTGAAATGGAGGGAAATGCTGTTTGACTTCTATGAGGGAAAGCACTGGAGTGGAGGCCTTGTTATTGCCAAGAGGCTGCAGCAAGAGACTGCAGTGAGAGGAAGCAGCACTTATTTCAGGGCTATTGCACACATGATCCTCACATGATCACCTGATAGTGTTTGCACAATATGCTCTAAGGAGCTTCAAGCAACCACAGTAGACTCCCAGTGTGGTCCCATGAGCTACATCTTTGTTCAACCTCAAAGGTTTCTCCTCTACAGTCCTTGGTAACCTTGAGGGTTTTTTTCTGTGTTTATTTTACCCTTCTGTCTATGCTACTGAATTTGGATCAAACAGAACATAGTGAAAGCGGTGTTTATGTTATCATCTTGTTTATTACAGTGATGTCTGGCATAAAAGTATTTTCTCATTGAGAGTCGGTCAAATAACTTATTCTCTGTGTAAAAAGAGGTGACATACAAAGAAAATTCTTTTTCACAGGAAGTTGTATGATGTCAATATCTGTTCTGTGATACTCAATGAAACAAAATTCTAAGATGTTAAAACTACCAACAAAAGTATATTCTGAGAGAAAATTGACTTAATTGAAAGGTCCACACAACTGAAATATTTTGTTTAAATTTGAATTCTGTTGTTTTGCAAAAAATGCTTCTTTTTGCAAAGGAAAAAATCCACTCCTTTCCAAAATCCTTAGGATAAGATTAATTTCATGTTTTAATCAAGGTCATTAGCATGGAAACTTTTTAAAATGTTTCCATTTTGAGAATTGCATATGTTTTTACTGAGAGAACACTCATTTTAAAGGAAAAATTTCTGATCAGATTCATGGTAGTATAGGGGATGCATTATTCCCACCTTTATATTTTATCAGTCAGGCTAACTTGCTCAGGGTGCTTTGATGTTAAACAGACGATCTGTCCCTACTAGTTGGAACGCACCTTTTGAAACCATCCCCGCTGATGTGATACTGGGGATGTGATACCCAGCTGCTACTGGGACTTGTTCTATTTTAAGTAAGTTTAGGAAAAAAAATTGTTTTCTTTCCTTACTATATGGATTATGACCTGACTATATTTCTACTATATGAATTTTAAATGACACAGTAAAAATGAACATGACTCTGAATTACAGGATACAACACAGAAGCACTTGGCAGAGAGTCTTTGAAATATGTATAATTTCCTGTATAATTTCCTGCTTTTTTATGCTTGAAAACTGCAGTAGGCATAGTCTCCATATGCTGCTTTGTTCCATATGCAGGGCATGATGTATAATTCCAGCTTCTATTTAGTGGTGTTCTGCTAATAAAGGATAATGAGATACCATAATATAGCAATATAATTTATGAATAGGCATCAAATAAAGGTTTGCAAAAGGAGTAAAACAAACAAGTGAGCCAACAACAGCAACAACAACAAAAAAAATCCTCCTTCTACAACTTTTCTCTCCATAGGCTGCCCTTGAAATTAAATCAAAATCATGGAAAGCACTAATATCAGAACATTGTGAACCAGCTGTTTCTTACAGCTGACTAATTAGTCTGTATACCCAGCAAATCAAAAATATTTGTTACCGCTTAGGCGAAGTAATGCTACAGGAATTTGCATGTCAGTACAATAAACCTTGTCAGAAATAAGGGGAGTACCTCCTGCTTGAAGCAGCCGCTCTCTGCAAGCACTGAAGGGTGCTGGAGGGGAGAGAGGACCCAGCCCACACCTGCGTTGCACCATTTCCCCTTAGCATCACCCTCCACTGTTCCTTTGGATTGGTAGGAGCAAATCTCCAAAGCCCCAAATGCCCCCTTGCTCCAATCTTTTTTTGCTTTCTTAGTTATGTGAACTAAGGCTGGAAAACAGAAAGGGAGAAGAGAATGCATGCTAACTGGAAGTTGTTACATGAAAGTATGTTTCTGTGACCCTCGTAACACACTTAATATTTTCCATATCAAACAAATCTTTATTCTCTGACACAGGGCTCAGGTTAATCCCTGCCTGGAAACCTGAAAGTGACAGCAAAGGATTTGATGTTGCAGGTTTATCCGTTGCAATGACAGTGCCCATGACTAGCTATACCTTATCCAATGCACATCCTTGTTCTTGCACTTATATTTTCTTCTTTAATACACCAGAAACTTACCCAATTAGCCATACTGTAATACATTCCCCAAGATTTGGCATGGATCAGGGCTTATTTGTGTACAGAAAATGAGGCTGAACTTGAAGTACTGCTACAGCTGTGTTTTAGGTATCTCCGGTGAAACTGTTGTGATGAAGGGGTTGTGCATGGTACTGTCTAGACCAAGAGACAAGCCCACCTCCAGGACCCTCCTTCACCCCAGTGCCCTGGCAGGTGAAAAGCCTGAACAAGATAGAGCATGCTGAAACTCTGTCCTAGCCTTTGGACCCATATTTTCCTCCTGGGGAAATGGAGGTGAGGGAGGGAAGTGGAATGGTGCTTTCCTGGCTCTCCCAGACTTGGGGAATGGAAAATAAACCAGGTCCCACAGGACTCAATAATTCTCTAAGTGCTGGGCTGGTTGGTAACTTCTGGAGCTAATAATGCCTTTTGCTCTACATTTGTGCAGACCCTGTCCAAATGTGATTCCAGTACGTGGTTGAGACTTCAAGTCACAAGTGAAAGGCAAATGAATAAGAATTGTAGCACTCATTGCTTGGGACAATTTGGGAAGGAAGGTGTTAACTCAGCAGTTGCACATACTCAGGTAGGTCTCCTGCAGTCTTGACTGTGCCAATGTAAGACAGTTAAGGGATCAGGTAACCTGTCCCTCACCGATTGCTCCTTCCAAGAAGGGCAGAGAACAGTGGGGGAATCACCTCTTTAAATCCAGCTGACAACTAGTCAAATAGCAGTAAGGAAAGATGAGGTTGCCAAGAAAACTGTGGGAATGGCGATGGGTAAAAGACTACAAACATCTGCATGACAGACCTTATAATTAATGTCTGTGGCTGCACTGAAGATGAAGTTGTGAGATAATTTGGGACTACCACTGTTACAAGAAACCTTTATGTCTGAATACATGTAGGTGACCAGTGACCTTAGCCAGTAAGGACTCGACAGCTGGGTTGCCTTCACTGTACAGCTGAGTCCTGGTGTTCTCTGTTTTGGCCTTCCCATGGTGGGATCCAAGGTACAGTGAGTACAGTCTACCAGTAACTCTCCCTCTGTTGTGGGGTTTTCTGTGCCATTATATCACAGAGTAATACTGACAGAAAATGTTAACTACAAAAAGAGTCATGTTTAAAAATGGTTGCTCTTTCACTTAGAAAAATTATTTCAGGAAAGATTATCAAATATAACATATTAAGACAGAAGAACAGTGAACAGAAATCAAATATCTTTCCCAGATTATCTTTAGTTTCTCTGCTATGTAGTTCCAGTTCTGTTAAATTACACGCTATCTTGCTGAGTAATTTCTATTCTGCCTTTGTTCATAAAAGTAGTGTAAAAGAGAAGAAAATCACTCTTTGAATCTTATTTTTAGCCCTACTGGGAATTCTCAAGCTGCAGAGGAATCACAGTTCTTCTCCTCAACTGGAAGCTATGTATGGTAATTTGGCAAACCATTTTTGTAAATTTGAACATTACATTAACAGAATGAAACAGCTGCAACATGGTGAGATGAGTTTCATGCCTTTAAGCAGTGAACAATGGTCAGAAGTAAAAAGAAAATAAATCCAAATGTAAGACACCATTAAAAGAGTGTAATAGAACAAATACCCTTATGTGATGGACATAAGTGCCATAATTTGTAGCTGAGATATCATAGCTTTCATCTACACCGAGTTCAACCAGACATTAAAGCAGTAGAAAACACTCCAAGAGTTGTTATGGTAGTGGTTAGATGGATCCTTTGTAACAAAACAGGATACAATCTGGTACCTAAAGAATAGAATTTTAGAAGCTGTACAAAAATGTGCATCATACTTTCAGAACCAATGCTGCTGCAAATGTGTCTATATAGGTACAGCTAGCTCCATTAAACACTTCAGAGTGAAAGAGCATTTAACTCCTACTGTTGCAACTTGATGAGAATTTTTTATCAAAATGCCATTGCATCATAAAATACTGTTTTGTTAAAATACTTCTAATGATATTAAAACATTTGTTTGAAATGTATTAAAACAACGAATATTCACTGAATCTAAGTGAGAGTCCTGGAAAATACTTAATAGGTTTGGTCAGACTTGCTGGTTGTAAGATGGAGTCTTCAGCCATAGGTTAGTTAATCTGATTGAGAGGCCTCTCAGCTGAGGAC
The DNA here is from genome assembly GCA_020745775.1 of Theristicus caerulescens. NCBI lineage: Eukaryota > Metazoa > Chordata > Aves > Pelecaniformes > Threskiornithidae > Theristicus > Theristicus caerulescens. Next base: position 116,583,666 of record CM036559.1, on the reverse strand, counting down.
CTCAAAAAAGCAAGTTTCTTCAGATCTGCATGTTTTACTCACCAGTGAGTACTTAGTAACTCTTCAGAGTAAATCTGCAGAATTTATATTCCAGACCTATAATATTCCATATTATATCTCTATTCCCTGTTTCTCCTCTTTCATAAATGATAATGGATTATGACCTATTCCATAGAAAAGAAGATTTGAACATAATTTTACAATGGAAAATCAGGAGTTCTTATTATTGAGTGTCAGAGCTACTGCTCATAAAGCTTTGTTTGCCTGATGACACAGCTGTGTCTCCACAACAGTGGTGGTGGGTTCTCCAGGACACAGCTATGAAATGTAGCTTAGGTGTCAGGGGTAGGATGGGTCCTTTAGTATCCAATCTCATAAACTGAGGACATTAAAAATAAGATTCAAACCTTGAATTAAGCTTAGGAGGGCCACGTTCAGGAGAAAGCTAAGTGAAGCAGCATTAATACACCTGAACAGTGTGTACATCTGCAGAGTGCTTGTTCCTTTTTCTGTTCAGCATAATCACTGAATTATAGAAGTGAAGGGAGACAAGAGACCTCATGAGATCTTTCACTCCAAGTGTCAATTCTTTCCATCCTGGGTGCACAATATGCCAACTGAGCAGACTTTGCACAGTATGCACCAGGGCCTGGGGCAAGCTACAAAAGTCAGTGAGAGAAAAATATGTGAGAGGTGATGTTTTCCACTTCCTGGCTCCTATCTGAGTTGCCAAGTCAGAATAAAGTCTGAAACTGGTGCCTTATGCAGAAACAAAATGCCTTCAAAAAAGTGGCCAGCATCTTTTGACCTCTGTGATATGGTCTCCTGACTTCTGAATTTCTGTGAGCTCAATTAGCCTGTAATTTGGGAAATAAAAATACAGACTGCCAAAGACCCCTTGAAAGCCTGTCCACTCCTGACTAAGTCCATCCCTTGATTGGACTTTAAATAGGCCATCTGGAAATACTTTCCTCTCAACTTTTCTTTAAAATGACCTACTTAAGATGTTCCATTGTATCTTGGCATCATCTATTATACTGTGTCATGATCCCTGTAGTGAGAACATTTTCCCTAATATTTAACCCAGATCTCCTTTGTCACAGGTTAGGCTGTTTTCTAGTTGTGCTGCCCCTCACAGACACAGTGAACAACTGATCACTGTCTTGTTTTTATAACCTTTATATAAATCAGAAGAGTCCTTTAATGTCCCCTACATCCTCTCTAAGATAAGCAAACTCAACTCGTTCAGTCTTTTCCCGCTGGTCATGCTTTCTTAGGTTGTTATCATGCTTCCTAATTTCTACTAAACTCACTGCAATTCATCTACATACCTCACAAAGTGTAGTTTTCCAAAAAATAGATAGTGTATAAATATGGCCAACAGGGAGTTGCCATTGTACAGAGGAGTCCTGTTTTGGTGTAAGTTTGACACAGTGTTTTGCTGGGTAGCAGGGAAAGAATGGTCATTAACATGAAAGACTGAGAATTGTCATTTTTCTTACATGTAAAATGTTAAAAAGTGACATGGGGAAATTTTGAGAAAAATCAATATTATCTTTCTTTGCAAGACTAGAAGCATTACATTTTAGCAATGAATTTACAAGAATCCCAGCTCTGAAGCTTGTCCTTGTTAAATCAAATTCAATGTCGCAAATGTTTACATAAGCAAGGATAATTAGTACCTCCTTAATCACTTTTATTGGCAGTCTATGAAAGAGCTGAATGCTTCAACTTTAGCCCTTTAATCTAAAGTAAAGACTAAGTCAATGTTATGTAATCAAAACTATAAATATTGAACACAAAATTACCAATTAAGGTTAGGTACTAATAGGTCTCTAGGAATAATAATAATAATAAATTACAGCATTCTAATTTTAAGCAAAGTTATTAACTAAGAACTGTTTTTTGCAGAATCTTCATTAGAACATCACCTCATTTTTTCAGCATGTGTTTGCATGGTAAATATTAAACAAATATTGACTAACTCTGAGTGGAATAGCAGTAAAATTTTTACAGTGGTAAAAATAGTCGCTGAGACTACCATACAGAGCTTGAAAATAAAAGGCATGAAGAATAAATGGAACAATTTCTACTGATGGCAACTTTTGGTGTAATTCAGGAGTCATGCACTTCATGTACTAGCAAATTCTGTTTCATAATTGCTTCTTAAATATTGGTAGGAAGACTGCTCTTCAAAATACCTTGGTGGTCACTTCTTTCACAGTCATTTTTATGCGAAATAGCATGCAACTTGATTTCCAGGATTAGCCACAATTTGACTCTCTTTCATGTGACCCACAGTCTGTTGTGCCTTAATTATGCTAATTTAAAGGATGCTTTATGGTTTTTCCATATTCAGGAAGCCTGCTCATCTGCAGGTGTTTTTCTTTCTGAAGAAATTAAATATATATAGTTATTCTGAGTGTGGGTGGACTTCTATATATGTTTAAGCAAAACCATTGATGCTGGAACAATTCACTTTCTTGTAACATCTATTTGATAGAGAAATCAAAATGAATAATGTCTTACTTAGCTGTGTGTCTTTAGAACAGCTGATCTTCTCTGATTTATATCAATGACTATGTTAATGCTCCTAAACCTTGCAACATTGCTTCTAAAGGTTTCCTATGATGAAATGTTCAAATCTCAGTCCTTTTTTATTCCTTTATAGGTACTTATTTAGAAAAATGACTTAGTTTTTGATGTTGCATGTTGTACCTCGATTTTGTGACCCCCCTTCATTTTAAGATTATAAACAAATAGCTCTCTGAAACAAACAATATGGGCCAAGTTGTTCCTTTAGGGGATTATTTTAGACAGCTGCACAGCAAATAAGTTGTGTGAGGCTTATTTACACATGGTCATTGAAGCATTAATTTCACTGATTTATAGGACAGCAAAAGGTCTTTGAGACACAGACCCAGCAATTTTGAGCTGAAGTTGAAAGAGAGGATTTTCTGTCCTCCCTCCCCCAAAGGTATTAAAAAAATCAATTGAAGGATTTGTTGCCAGAACAGATAGATACAGTGCAGTCCTACATCCTGGATAATATTGACCTCAGATGCTGAGTCTCCATTTTTCATACTGTAATCATAATATATATTTGCAAATGTCTTAATAACGTACAGCATTGCTTCTCTAAAAGGTACAAGTAAAACACACAAACTTCTTTTTAACTGAAATGTGAAGGTAATACTATGACTAATGCCACTAGAGTGTTTTGAAAGTGAAATGGGCTAAATGTTAATGTGCTGTTTTGGGGAGACCAAAGTAGGGCATGATTTTCATAACCATTGAACATATTCTGATCCCATTTACATGGTTTATTGATATTCAGCATTTCTTAATTTCATCTACCCTAATTTAAAAAAAATTACACCTTTGCATATGACCTAGTTATGTAAGTGCTTACATACAGGTATCTCCAGGAAGTGCTAGGTCTTATCGTAAGATGAAACTTCCAGGCTCTGGAGGTGCCTATTTGTCTTTACTGACTGTAGGGGAAGGAAGTGACCAGCTTAGACTCGGAAATATTTTATAAAATTGCTTAGCATTACCCCCCCCCAAGGTATAACAGTGTAAATAACTAAAAATTAAGGTATTTAAAATCAGTGTCCACTTTTGGAATGTGGGCAGCTTTACTGAAAAGGGCAGGAGAAATTAGAGCTCTTGATTTCCAGTTTCCACCCCAACCTGATGTAAATCAAACAGCAGTCTAACAAGTTATCAAATCAATGGTAGCTTCATGGAATTTATTTTGCTTAGCTTTCACACAGGTTTAAAATGCAGCTGTAACAACAAGAGAATAGCAAGAAGACTTAGAGGGTGATATTAGTATTACTAGTGTCAGTGATATTGTTCAAATATCATGATTTCCAAGCATCAAAAATATTGGGTTTTGAATCAGAAGTAGTTCAGAAAGAAACCAAATAACTTGCACTTACTTGAATTCTGGAAAATTTCCTTGCATTGACACACTCATGAATATCAGCCAATTTAGCCTATGCAAAGAGAAGGTTAAGAAGTAGAGTGTTCTCACAATTTATGATCTCTTCTACCAAGTCAGGCTGATCAGCAGATCAAGGTCAACAAGCTTGTCAAGAACACACAACTTCGGAGAGTGGAGAAGAGTCTGCCAACGACACCTGGTTACAGCTGTAGGGGCAGATCTGACTTCTGTTTGGGTTTAGAGTACTCCTTGTGCTGCTACTGTGTTTGTGATGCTTAAGATAGGAAGCTGTTCCCAAAAGAATAAAGTTTTTTTAGGAGCAGCATATCCCTTTTTTCAAAAATAAAGAGAATAATTGGTATGTTGCAGTGTACAGATGTGCCTCCTGCTTAGCTAAAGCTGCAGGCATGCAATGCTACATCTAGCCTGCAAGTATTGGCTCTTCAATAAATCTTGAATTATAAGTATTTGGACAAAGGATGGGTCAGCTGTCTATGAGAGCACCTGTTTCTCTCAATTAAATCTAAAGTCTCTCTCCCCCCCACCTCTTTCCACACATTCCCCCCACTCCCAGTATGTATCTACAGTACGAGGTCCTAAAGTTATACAAGGTTAATCTTTACCATGGAGATTTGAAAATAAGTGGTCTGAATAACAGACATCTTTTAGAATTTGAAATCAATAGTGTGAATGTTTATTTACGAAAATGTCTTTTGTCATTATTGTTGTTGAAAAAAAAAATCCAAGGATTAAAAATCATTCATATCATTCTCAAAGAATATGTATGAAATTTCATCTGTCCAGTTCATAGAGTTTTGAGAATGATTCACACAGAGATGATAAAATAGTCTTAATAGCCTTACTCTCCTATTCAGCAAATATCCCTGCTCGCAAGCCTGTTGGAAGTCACAAGCAGTTTGTTTGGTATACTAGCAGTGTTATTATCAGTGTAATCAAAAAGAAGAATACAGAAATGTCAGTAAAAATGACTTTGTGATGTCTTTGGAAGGAATAATCTCTCAATTTCAAAATCATTCAGTTCAGAAGCATTACCGGAATCAGGTACCATTATGGTAAATGGTACATTTTTGCTTGATTTATTAGTCAAGGGCAGAAAAAAAATGCTTAAACTCTCTTCTAAAGGTTAAAAACATATACTTATCATAGACTACATGTTTCTTAGAAGGAAAAAACCCCAACCTTATTATATTTTATGAGCACAGATTCCTTCAATTACCTCACACATTCCAACTTCCCATGTCACTTCTGCAAAGCTATCAAATAGAAATTATTTTAGGAAATTTATAAACTACTTGGATAGGATGTGATAAAGGAGTAGGGTATCCATGAACAGGCTGATTTTCAGGACTCTCAGATCTGTCAGATCAACACCGATATTTATGCATTATTCTAGATTACGTTCAAATGCATAAATTAAGTTTAGGGATACAGTCAATTGCTGTAATTTTAAAGTTTTTCACAATAATATCCTTGAGATTACAACTCCAAACATCGGAACTTCTCAGAATTGAAACATTCTGTACAATTAAAACCCAGTTTCCACACCCTGCAAATAGAATGGTTTGTATTATTTAGCTGTCCTTTTCTCCACTGTAAGGAAAAGTCTTTATTTTCCTTTGAAAAACATTGAATTGTACTTCTACATCATTCTGAGAGGAATCAAATTACTTTTAGTAAATAAATGAATGCTGTTGCCTTTTCTCTCTACCTCACTGTCCTATCTTGGTATCACTTTTGATCCTCTTCTGACCTAAATCAGCTATCTATGGCTAGTCAAACCTACTACAAAATGTAATAGAAGACATGGAAACATGAGTTACAATATTTTTCCAGGACTCTGCACACATATGTGCCAGCCTTGATATGGACAGTGGTGTATGGTCAGCTACTGCAGTTATTTCTTCAAAGAATCCTAGTTCAGTGGTTGCTCACAGAGGCTCTGAAGAATCAGTTCCAATCAAAGTCCAAAGCAGAGAACAAACCTTACCTTTGCTCTTCCCTTCCTTTCACTCTTCCTCCCTCATGGCCATGTTTAAGTAAAAGCCTTGCATAATTGCCAGATATTATTCCCATGAAATGCGTTTAAAAGTGTAAAAACTTGTTTGTAAAATTTTTAAAAATGCTTGAAGGGATGTCAAATAGACAAATGCAAACAGCTCTGAATCAGCTACAGTTTAGAAGCAACATGTATATGCTAGTGAAGTGCTCAGCATGTGCTAAACCACCACTATCTAATACTTCGTCTTGATGTCACTGGAGCCAGCTATCATAAATGTATTCTTTAGTCTCAATCAAGCATATGATGGCATTATTCAAATACATTTCTTAGAAGAAATGCTGACTTTGTTCAGAAATTTGTATTTCAGTTTGTCTCAGAGAGCCTTCTCCTTTAGGCAGAGCCATGTATAGGGATGAGGAAAGAGACCAAAGACAGAAGATTCCCAAGATTTTTCTGCCCCACTCTGACTCTAGCTCCTTGCTCAGTCTTTCCTTGTGTATGAGCTCTGCAAGGCTTTTGGGAGAGTTCAGGGACATGTGGAGGGCAGTGGCTTCTCCAGACACCTGCATCTTCCTTCCATCATCTTCTGCACCCCTGGCGTCTTCTGCACACCAGGAGGCACACACAGTCCAGGACTGGCTGTAAAATCATCCCAAGAGAATTTATTGTAACCAAGATATAGGCCTGCATTAGGAAGTTTCAGTATAGACTATGTGGCAAACTCCAACCACTAAATAAAGTGATAGACATATATGGTGTAACGATCATTGGAGTAACTTCACAAAATCCTTTATTTGTTTCTCATGTAGAAGAAAAATTTTTGCAAGCATCATCCAGTGATGACCCATAAAAATAGCTCACACCCTAAAGGTCATACTCAGCCAAAAAAGCCAGTGAAGTCAAGTAACATTTGTTTCAGTATAATCTGGTTTAGAATCCTAATGGTATACAGGAATACAAAGGAAAGAAAAGGTATATGTGAAGAATTGCAGTTTGAAGATACTAGATGATGAATTTATGCATGTCTTTAAATACGTTAACAAAACCAATATGATTCTGTGATTATGAAATGTCTTATATTTAATCAGTAACTAAGAAAGATATGAAATGGTTTCTGAAGTTAGACATTTACAGGCAAGCCCAAATTGTTTCCAAGCTTGCTATAGAGATCCATGGATAATTTATGTCAGTTTTCTATAGCTGTTACAGCAAGGAGGAAGCTCAGGAGGAGAAGAGAGATAATGTGCCAATATTTAAATGGAATGACCCTTAGACATCAGCCTGATATTGATTCTGGGCAAAATAATGGAACAAGTGATATGAGACACAAGTAATAAAGAATTAAGGAGCGTAATTAATGCCAGTCAACAGTTTGTACAAAATAGATGTTATTAAACTAACATAATACCCTTTTAATGAGATTACAAGTTTGACTGATAAAGGTAGCAGTGCTGATAGAATACAAATGCTTATATATAAACCTCTGCAAGGAATTTGACTTGAGTTTGCATGATGTTGATTGATAAAACAAAATATTGTAAAATTAACATGATTCAGATTAGATACATGAAATAAACTGATGACTTGTCTCTACTTTTAACTGTAAAGAGGGAATCATCTTGATGGTATAAGTTTCCAGCAGGACACACAAGGATCCTTGTTCCAAGCAGTGCATTTTTTCAAATCAACATTAAAGAAGAAAATAAAGAGTTACTATTGATTAAATTTCCAGATTAACAATTTTAGGGGAGAAGTAAAAAACAAAGAAGGGTCATCATTGCAGAACGATCTGGATTATTTGTTTGCCTGAAACATGCAGACATCATTGGCTGTTCTGAAAAGTATTTTGACCCCCAAAGGACTTTCAAAGGGATTTACCTGATATAGTAGATGACCAGCTAATGGTAAGCCTCTGATCTGCTTCATTTGAACTTCTATGTCCTCGGCCAACTAAATAGCAAAATATCAAGAAAAGCAGACATTTAATTTCACCACTATATTTAGCATAGTGAGTTCATTCATGGTTTATTGTAACCAGGACAAGTGGTAGAAAGCTAGAATGCACACTTCAGCAGGCATTTTCATACCTCAAAGTTTATTATCTCAAGCTACAGAAGTCTAAATATTTTTAAATATGAAATGAAATTGACATTCAAATGAGTATAAGCTTTGTAAATTTTCAGCAGGTTGTATTTTTGATAATCAAACTTCATTCTGTTTTTGTTTTTTTTTTTTTCTTTTCATGAATCGTTTCATTTCTGTGTAATTGTATATAATACAAGGTGCTGACCCTGGTATTCAGTGACAGGATGCATGGGAATGGTTCAGAGCTGCATCAGGGGAGGTTCAGACTTGATATTATGAAACATTTCTTTACTGAGAGGGTGGTCAAACACTGCAACAGGCTTCCTAGAGAGGTGTTTGATGCCCCAAACCTGTCAGTGTTTAAGAGGCATTTGGACAGTGCTCTTAATGATATGCTTTAACTTTTGATCAGCCCTGAAGTGGTCAGGCAAATGGACTAGATGATTGTTGTAGGTCCCTTCCAACTGGAACTATTCTATTCTATTCTATTCTATTCTATTCTATTCTATTCTATTCTAATTCAACTCATCCCCTAATTCTCTTAGGAAACAATCTCTTTCTGTCATCCTATTAATTATATTGATTATATCAATAACAATTTACAGAGATTACATTGTGCATGAGCAAACAGCATGTGTCCCTTTGCTGACTTATTACACCCATTAAAAATAAACATTTTTTCCTTTATAATCAGAAATCTAAGTAAGAAAATATTGTTATTTATTCATAAACTAAAGTATCAATGCTATGAAAAACAATTAAACATTTAATGCAAATATAGTTGTAACCCCCATCTAATGATGGTATTTACACTATTTTTATGTTATTAAAACATATAAAAAGTTGAAATAATTTTTACATCACTGTGTCTTGAAACATCCTATGACACTGTAAAATCATAAAGTCATTGAGACTGGAAGGGACCTCAGGAGGTCCCTGGTCCAACCTCCTGCTCACAGCAGGGTCAGCTATTGAGTCAAACTAGGTTGATCCTGCTGGGGCTTGAAAACCCCCAAGTACAGAGGCTGCACAATCTCTCTGGGCAGCCTGTGGCACTGCCTGACTGTCCTCATGGGAAAAAGCTTTTCCTTATATCCAGCCTGAACTTCTCTTGTTTGAAGTTACACTGTTCGTCCCTTGTCCTGGCACCCTATACTGCTCTGTAGAGCCTGGCTATTCTCCTCAATAACTTCCTTGAAGTTCTGTTTCAAGGTGTCCAGTGTTTGTATTGTAATGAAACATTTTTGTATTTTGCACATAATAAACAGCCACTTTGCTTAAATACCAGAGCTAGAACCCTTCAACTAGCAACCATTTTAGCATCATTTCCACTGATTTTCCTTGAGGATTTTTGTGACGGCTATCTGTATTATCTGTAAATAATCATGTCAAGTTAATACAAACCAGCCTTGTAGCTAAACACTGGCAGACCCATTTGCATAGTTTAACAAAGGAAAAGTTAAGGCATGACCTGATAACAGGAAGGGCAAAATATGGATGTCTTCTTCGATCTAGCAGAGCACAACAAAAGCCCAGGGCTGAATGTTGAAACCACGCCAATTCATGCCGGAAATAAGGTGTAGACTTTTAACACTGGGGATAAATAGTGCTTCAAATAACCTGCCTGAGGTCATGGCATATTCTTCTGGAAATATTAAACAGGACTGAATGCTTTTTCCCCTAAAAGATATGCTCTGCTTCAAACAGGAATTAAATCAGGAGCATCCTGTGGCTTGTGTTATGCAGGGGGTCAGACTAGATGATCACAGTGGTCCCTTCTGGCCTTAACATCTATGAATCTAAATGGAACATAGCACCAGGAGAACTCAAATCCTCTCACAGATTTAATAAAAACCAAGAGCACATGACTGACCCAGAGGCAATTTTGAGAGTTGCTAGCATGACCAACTGCTGATAATGTAGGGCTCTGCCAAGTGGCCAGACACCGGCACTGAGAACACATTTCACAACCTGACATCTGGGATTTCAGGTAGTTGCGTGCATCACATGCAGCAATTCTAACAACTAGAGAAGACTAGGAAAGCTTTAAGCTACCAGGAAAGTGATTCTTTTAAAGAAACAAATAGAAGAAAAATTCAATTTGCTTAATTTCATCTCCTCACAAATTAAATAGTAGGATTCATTGATTGAGTATTGCAGGATTTATTTTTTACTTATAAATAAATATCTAGTAGTTATGAACACTACATATAAAATTTATTCAGCTTCTAATACTGGTATTTAGTTTGAATTCTTAGCTGAAAGCCTTATTATTAACTCTGCAGTAAAAAACAGAGAAACTATAAAGGAAGAAGACATAACTATAGCCGACATAGTGGCTGAGCCTGGATTTTTCATTTCCATATTTCTGTACACAATGAATAAGCCAATTTTATTATTTCATAGTCACTTTTTCTTGACCACCTCAGCTCTATTCATTTCTTGCATACCAGAATCAGTTCACTAATTTCAATATATTCACCTCTCATTTAAAACGAGATATTTCACAGAAACGGAGGATAAGACTGATCTCATCTAAATTTAAAAGTATACAGCACAAATGTCTGGTTTTTGGTTTAGTCATCCTGGGCTCCCTCAGCAATCAGTAAAGAGGAACTGGCACTTTTGAAGTGTGGTTTGTCTGATCTACTTTAGATATATATTTGAGGATGAAATTAATTTCTCAAGTTAGTACTCTTCAGTCTGGAAAACAGACAACAGGGAGAAAGGATGTGAAATGATGAAGGGCTACAAAATCATGAACGGCCTGCAAAAAGGTGAAAAGAGATCAGCTGTTTAGTGTTTCTAAAAAAAAAAAATAGAAGACATTAGATGAAGATGATTGATTGTAGCTTCATGAATTCAACCACACTGAAAATTAATAAAAGGAAGTGGTTCCTCATATCTGTAGAACTCCACACCAAAGGATTGTGTGGGTACTTAAAGTGTGTATGGGTGTTAAAAGAAGGTTGTACAAGTAGATGTAAAGGAAATAATTTGTAAATTGCTAAAATCTAAAAATTACATGCACTGCACAAAAATCCTTTGTGTTGAAATAACCAGAGACCAGGAGAGTGACCAGGAAAAGTGCCATATATGTTCTTATTCTTCCCTGAGGTAGGTGCACTCCTGGTCAGCCCAAGTACAGTTGCTGTTGTGCTCATACACTGATTATAATGGATGGCTTGGAAGAGTGGTTTGAGATGAAAGTTAACATCTACACTGCAGATGACTGCATTTGATCAGATGAAATTCAGAGAGTGTCTTTGACAACAAAATCAACTCAGGCTTAAAATAGGTTGTATGTGGGAGAAAGAGGGAAACCAGCCAATAAGGTGCTGGATTTAGTATTTTTGTAGGCAATCCAACTTCCCACCACTGTTCTGCTTGTTGTTGGTTCTTGCAGTCCATTAATATAATCATAGGGCTATTGGCTGTTCAAATATTACTTTGCTAGTTCTTGAAATCTGAAATCCAATGGGGTTTCCCCACACAGGTTAAAAAGGATTGCTAACCCCAGGTTAAAAGGACGGTTAACCCCAGTAGGCAGCTAAGCCCCACACAGCCACTCACTCACTCTCCCCCAGCAGGGTGAGGGAGACAATCAGAAAGGCAAAAGTGAGAAAACTGAGTTACATAGCCCACCAGAGGGACCTGATTCTCTGTTATTTACAAAAGGAGGTTCAGATGATTAGACACCTTAGTTTTAATTTAAACTAAATTAATTCCACCCTTCATTTCTGTGCTTTTCAGAAAAGGTTAAAATTATTCTGTGTTAATACATTGGGGGGGAAGAGGGTATGTCTGTATATATCCATGCACTCACAGTACAGAGAAACTAAGGCATGTTTGGACTATCTTCCTGTCAAGATATGACTCTTCTCCACATCAGTATTGAATTTAAATAAACTGTATTATATTCATCTATGAATTTAGAAGAGCATCTCAGCAGATTATTTCAATTACTATAACCTTGCCTATTTGTTTCAAATATCTAATATAGCACACATAAAAACCTCCACATTGTCTCCCCTTTCCTATGACTCCTGCCAGATCTTGTAACACAACTTGGCATATGTGTATCATCACATTCACTTTAAGAAACTGCAAGGTGTGTATGGCTTTCCTTCAGTCTTAACTGACTACTCTAAAGAAAGTCCTGGCAAGCAGCAATACTGCCTTTAAGAACAGAGTAAGAAAACAGTCCTCAGAGGGCTCTGCAGAGTTCAGGGCTCTCCCCTGCACATGCACTTCCCATGATCCCCATGGTCCATTTTCACAGTGTTTCCTTGATTCCCTGATGAACCATAGAGAGAAGTCTGAGCAATTTCAGCAGCCATGGGCTGCTGCCCAGTTTACTGCCCTCTTACCTTTCCTCTCCAAAACTGGTGTCTGATATATAATGAAGCTCAATATATTCTGCAGGATCCAGAATAATGTATCCCATATTTATATTATGGTGATACTGCCATATCAGCCAAGATAACAGGTATTTTATACATATAATTCATGCATTTTCTGAAAAGCTGAATTATAGTTTCCTTAAATCAAAAAATAAAATGAAGCCAGAATGTGTAGCAACATTACTTAGATCAGTATCTTCTTCTACGTTGATCACTTTGAATTTTTCACACCAGAGATTTGATACATTTAACCACAGAAAAGCTTAAAGCAAGTGACAAAAACAACCCTCCAGACTTCCCATATGCTTTTAAACAGAATGCAGAATGAAGGGAGGAAAAATGAAAAAAGGTTTTATAGTACAGTTTGAAGGATAGGCGGCTTTACCTACTGTAACAAGTCTCAGTGTGTTTCAAAAATGTGCAGCATCACAGAACCTAAAGAAATAAATAGATCTTCAGCTAACAGCAGAGCAGAGAGGTTTTTAAAATATGGAGTTCATGTATGCAGAGCAAATTCTTCTTCAACATTGTAGACTGAAAGAGATATAGATCAACAGGCACTTTTTTGATAAAATGTCTGCATTGCTTGAACAGTTTTATGGAATAAACGAGATGATCTTTGGAAAATTATGGCATGCTGTAGAGTACAAGGAAAGAGATTCTGCTGTAACAAATAGAGCAACACTGTGGCTAGAGATGGTGGAAAATATCTTTTGGTGGTTTGTAGTGGCAACCAATGCAGTTTAAGGGTTTTCTGTGTCTCACTATTGTTCATGTAGTTTGAGTATTAGATCATAAAGAAGCTACCTTATGGATTTATGAACAAATTACAATGCTGATTTTGCTGATGACATTACCTGGCTCTGCTCTGTGTATTGATGGTAAACAAAAGACCCACCAAACAGCAAGCAAATCAAAACAAAACAGTTTGATAGTTTCATCAATGAAAGGAAGACAAAAATATGGTTATTAATATCCCAAAAGGAGCATAACTTCAGAAAGAGAAATATTAAAAGAAATAAGTCAGTTTTCCTATCAAGAGTGGAGCCTTGCAATGAAAATGATACTGTGGTAGATATCGAGCAGTGATGACCAAATGCTGCTAACAGCTTTTATAACCTTGAAAAGATTTGGAAAAATAGCATGATTAGCATTGTCCCAAAAATGATTTTTCAGCACTGTCATCTTTATGAAATAGTTATAAAGATTTTCAGTAGTGGTTAGGAAGAACTATTAACTAATTCAAAAGCTTTGATTGCAGGAGTTTATCAAAACTTATGGGGAAGCTCATTATACTGTAATTTCTAAGTAAAGAAACCAATGTCCTGAATCAACCATGAGAAAAGAATGGGGATCAACATATTCAGGATAAGCTTTAAGAGAAATATAAATATGACCTCTATGTCAAGTGGTAACATGAACACCATTCAGAAGTAGAGGATGAATGAGAGCTAAGGAAACATTACAGAGAACAATAGGGAAAGAAACCCAGTGCATCAACATGACACTTAAAATCTGAAGACCATCATAAAAGTAATGAAATAAATTGCAGAAACCAGGGCCCAGCCCATGAACAGGATGCTGCAGAAAAATAGGCAAGAACAAGAGAAAAATTACTTTTCTTTGCTGAAGGTATTATAAAAGGTTTTAACTCCTCAAGGAGAGCTGAATAATCCCTTTAGGATTTATGATCAGTTTCTCACTATTCATAGTTTAACTGTGCCTGTAGTGCTTCCCCAGTATGTTGATTATGCTTAAGAAATACTAATCAGAAAATTAGTTAAAAAAAAAACCACTATGACATAAGACACTGTGAGGGGACACAAGGGATTCCTTCACAACACCCTACCAGTCCCCATCTAATAACACAAATATCAGTCAGATTTAAGAAGAGTGTAAAGAGTAATGAAGAGAGGTTCTGAGTCAACTTCTCCTTTCCCTTAGGGACTTTTAGCCAGTGTTATTAATGTCACTAGAAGCCTGTCTGCTAACATCTGGCAGCACAGCAAGAGAATCTTACCTGCAAAACCACATTGGAACAAGAACCCATGCTCTATATTGAAGGATTCTCTTTTTGTTATGAAATGTAGCTATTCTTTTTATCCCACAGTTTTCTAATAAATATATTCAAAAGCTGATGTGTTACTATTTTGTATTTGTTTTTAATTTCAAGTAGTGTATTCAGTATTCTGTGTTTACTAAACATCAATATTTGCATAGTCATTCAGAGATACATGCTAAAGCCATGACCAGTCAAGCCTGGCTAATGTTATACATCTATTTAAACTTGACCTTCAACTGTTCTCTCTGATCAAAACCGTTTCTTCACTGTTCTTCAGCTAATGGATTTTTAGTACCATATGTAAAGTGTAGAGTGTGCATCAGCATCTTTTACATTAAGAAGACAGAAGAAGGGGGAAATCTGACTAAAAATGCCTAAATGGATTCAGCTGTACAAGCACAATCTAATCATTTGCACAGGAGAGTCTGAATGACAGAGCTAAGTTTAAATGTGGCAAAATGCCAACTTAATTGAAACTGATAAATATGCATATGAAGGGCAACAGACATCCGGTTTATTATTTGTGTTTTTTGTTCCTGTAAATTCTGCTCAGTGAAAACTGTCTAAATCTTTATGTTTGACTAGAATAAGTCCCTTTTTCAGACTTTATTTTTATGGAACTTCTTTACATTTGACGCAACTGGTTTGTGTGTTCCTTTAAGGGTCTTGCACCTCCTTTCTTCTAAGGCCTGCAGCTAGATTTGGAAAAACACACTGAGTCTGAGGACGCAAGGAGTTCACTGTAAGATAGTTGCATCTCCCTTCAGTATTTTTGAATCTAAGAGTATGGACTTCCATAAAGAAATTCACATGAAGTCATGCCTACTTTTCACTTTAACAGAAACATATCAATATGATATATAATGTCATAGTAAGTAGAGGTATATTTTTATTGCATTAGCTTTCATTTAAGTAACTAGAAACTCGTTAGGGAAGTAACATCATGTATTTGTGGGGGAACAACTGCTCTTTACATAGACTTTACTCATTTCTCTTTCCTATGAATGTCTCCATACTCTTCCTACCTGCTGCGCATCTGTTATGACTACAGTTTAGTTTTAAACCTTAGTCTAGCAAATATTTCACATGTAACTTCAAGCATTCAAATATTCTTCCACAGTTCAGTAGCAAAACTTGTGTGTGCAGATACTACATGTATACATGAACGATTGGTGGCTTGCATTGTTAGGCCACTGAATAAGGGAACTTGAGCAGAATTCCTGGCCAACAAGTAAACACAAACACAAATGGATGTGGACAGTTAACAGTTAACTATTACTGGTAGTTGAAAGAAGCCTGTTTTAAGTGTGATTTCATGGGTTTGGGGTCTTCTGTGAAATTCAGAGTCTTTTATTTCTGACTACTGCTAAAACCTCTTTTTTCTATGTGTCTTTTGGCATGCAGTACCTTGCATTCATTTTCTCTGTTTACAGGTCAAAGTGCATGCCAAATCTTTCATTCAAAACTATATGCCCAAAGGGATTTGCAGTCTTGCAAAACTCTCATGAAAATTTACAATAGGAACCAAAGACCCCAGAACCAAGGCACATAGAAATCAAGTCTGTTAACACACTGATCCCAGATAATGAAAAATCTGATAAATCACAGGGTTTAAGGACAAAGGGGGCTATTATGATAATCTATTCTGATGTCCTTCATTGCACAGACTATAACTTTTCACCCAGTAATTCCTGATCTCTGGATGAGCTATAGCTCTTCTTCTAAAAAGACAAAGAGCTTTAGTTTATACTTTAGAGGCAGATACTCTGAACCCCTTGTAGTAGTTCTAGCAGTTAATCACACTGATTGTTTCATATATGTGGTTGATTTCTGGACTGAACTTACCTAGCGTTCTCTGTCAGCCCTTGGATGTCAGTATGCCTTTGCTATATCAGATAGCTAGCTCTCTGCTATCAGAATTCTTTCCCCAGTACTACTGTAATAATTTCATGATCACTAAATCTCTTCTTTGATAAATTAAATGGAGAGAGATGTCTAGTCTTTCAAAGATTTCAAAAAATTTTAGATTTTTTTCCATCTCTGTTCTGAACTCCTTCAATAGGGCTGTTGCATCATTGACATAATTGGTTTACATGGTCCCGTAATTGGCCTAGTAATTCTGTACCTAACCTCTCCTTCTATGCCAGCTATTACCTCAGCCACAACTGGGGAAAGTGCTTACCAAAGAACACAGAACCATCTTGCCAGTATGACCTATATTCCTGGTTCCTAGACTTATATTTGGCTTTAAGTGAGAAAAGCACATCAAGGGACATTCAGGAACCAATTTTTACAAATGGTTATTCCCTTTCTCTCAACCAGTTTCACTCATCTGCAAATTTTGTTACAGTTTTATGTTTGCTTCCAGTAAAGTACTTGATTAGCACTGGACCAAAGAGAGATTCTTCCAGATCTCCTGATTCTCATTCAAACTTTAACAGCTGAAGATGCCCACATTCTCCACCAGCTGTTACATGCAAATTAAAGCCTAGGTCACTTATATTCTCCATGATTTTCTGCACTCAAATTTAACAGTCGGTCCTCAAGTATAGGGTAGCAGACCAAACACTTCATGCAATTTATGTGGGCTACAGTAATAAATCTTAGACCTGAAGGCAAGAATTTTTTGTTAGTTTAATTCATATCCAAAAAATCTTAGCAAATAATTATTAGTCCAATTATAATGACAATAAAACTTACCATCCAAATTATCTGATTATTACATCTTTCTCAATAATAATTTAGCCAAAACTGATACAGACAGACTTCCTGCTGTGTCCCCTTTCTCTGATACTGTGCTCACCCTTTCACTTCCTCAGTAGATCATAAGCTTGATAAATGTTTTCCTCAAGAACTGGAGTGGGGATGAGTCATCTGTGACCCAAGTTCTTACCTCACTCTTTGAAGGAGTGTTATATTGATGTTTTCTTCATCTTAGCTCTTGAGTCTGCTTTGGGTCATTTTTATATTTTTGCAAAAATCACCCTAACTTGTTCTTTTTCCATTGATTAACCCTAAATCCAGTTTTACCTAGTTTCCAGGTTACATTCCTTTAATCATCAATGAGTGATCAATTATTTGTGACTTGCATTTAGAGCTGTGGCCTTTGGTATCATTCTGTGCTTGTACTTTCAAGGCATTATAATCTTGTGTTTTGAGGGCCTATTACAATCCTCTGCTTTTTTGTCAGGAACCTCCAAGGTGCTCTCAGTTAATTCAACTAATGTTTTATTAGCTCAGTGTAGTAATACATACATCCTTGTCCTAGCACCATTAATAGCACATTTTACAAAAGCAGCAATGCGGACATTGTGCTCTGGTAACTATTATCAGTATCAATCGATGATGATAATAACAATGGTAAACTTTTTAAAGCTACTTTATGATATGATCCATAGTTGGAATTGAGTCCTCTTTTTTTCTTTTCCTTTTTTTTTTTAAAATCAAGTTAAATTATTCTTATGCTTATCTGCTCAAATAAGAAAACAAAGAAACAAACCAAAACAATCCTTCTCTGATCAAATTAACTCTCTAGTCAGAAAGTAAGAAAATATCTCTTGCTATATATACTCTGCCTTTCACAGATAAGCACAATCTTGCTTTGGCAACATTTGGAATCAGTTGAATCAGATTCTGGTCTGACAGGAAAATCATGTAGCTTTTCTTGGTGTAGCACTATATGCATTACCTAATAAGTTGTTAGCAGGTTTTATGAGTTCGAACACTAACCTTACTAAGTTTACCTACTAAGGCAGCTGCATAGTGTTTGGATCAGAAGTGGCTTCTATCTACCAGGCTTAGGGTATGGGGAGGGAATAACAAACTCATGGCTGTGTTTGTTACAAAAAATACTGAAAAGTATTTAGACACAAAAGTATTTAAGGGAAAGATTTTCACTGGGGAACATAGGCTCTGAGAGACATATAGATCATTTTTAATAGGTCCATAAAACACCTAGAAAAAACAAATATTTTTTCAATAACCTTAAAAACCTTGAGAAAGAAGATTGGACCAGATGATCTCCAGAAGTCCCTTCCAACGTCAGCCATTTTGTTATTCTGAAATTTTTCTTATGGGATCCAACACTTTCTTTTAAGGGAATAATTGCTAGTATGACTTTGTTGGATTCTTTGGGATTCGGGGAGGAGGAAAGATCTGGAAGTTTAAAAAAAAAACAAACCACATCATTTGAAAGCATTGATCTGCAATAAATCACAAAATCTAAAGTAGCTACTGAGCTGAAGTCTGTTGATTTGCTGTAGATTTACATCTACGCAACTTGAAGCATTTTGCTGCGGGGAACTTGCTCAAAGAAATTGTTAGAGAATTTTTTAGTGAGGTAATTATAAAATAATCAGACACATCAACTAGAAAATCGCTTTTGAGACACAAGTTAGATCAAGAAGTTACTTGTATTTTATGTATTTCTGAATACCACACAACAATAGTAGGCTTATTAGATTCCAAACATAAGCCTCGTAGCAAATACTTACTGTCATAAACCTGTAGTTTAGGCCAGTTGTTCTTGGTATCAGTTCAGTTCCTTAGATGCAGAAGAGTCAACTTTTCAGTTAGTCAATTGCAGACATCACATTTTGATGACATAACAGTCACCTTAAGTGATTCATCTGAAAACCTTTGTTGTTTGTAATAAGATTACTTCAGACTACCTGACAAAACTTTCTTGACATAAAGGTTCATTGCAGGTAATGAAACAAATTCACTCCTACAGACTTGTAATTGCTCTAGCACTATTTCTCCCTGAAAATTACTGAAGAGAATCAGTGGACTTTTCAAGTTCCTGCAAAATAATAAAGATATCAGATTGTTTGGTGGGCTCTACGTCAGGCTGCTCAGAAAGCAAAAAAAAAATATACAAGGTAGGTTGATATTCTAGCTGTTGCACTTGTCCTTATGCAGACTTCAAATGCATATATGACAGTAACACTAGCAGTCTGAGATTGACTTGTCTGTTACAGGCTGGCTTTATCCTCTGATCACAGCATAATGCTTTCACAGCTAAGACAGAAAGATTTTTGGTGAGTGTTACACTCCAGTGAGACCCAAAAACCACTCTTGGTATAGATCTACACAGGTCAATGGGTCTAATTCTTTGCCAAAAATGCTACAATCCCCACCAAAGTCAATGCAAAATGAAAATAACAGGGAAATTTGCCTTGTATGTGTATGACTGAATTTGGCATGTTGTCTCAGGTAAGTACTTTTAAAGACTAATTGTCTTGCAGCTATAAGTCTAGTAGTAATTTCTGAAAAACTGATATTGCAGCACACATGTGTTATGCATACATTAATTTTAAGTGTCTAACAGCATTGAGCAGAGAGCATGGAATATTTCTACCATACATAATAAATTAAATGTTTATATCTAGAAAAGCTTTTTGTTTGTTTGTTTTTCTTAGGAAAGGAGATGTTTGCTTTGGTAGCTACCTATTGATGAAGACCGAAATTAAATGGTAGACTCCGTGAGTTCCTAATAAATTATTACAAATTGTAAAGAATCTTTAAACAAGTTTGTGAAAGATTAAATTCACAGGAATTCACACACTGCATCCAAATTTGCCTTTCAGATGATCAAGAATCATTTGTAGAGAAAAAGATGGGTTTGACAGAGAGCTGATAGGGATTTCCAGAGACCTTGCCTCAATCTCCAAGTCTGTCACAGCTTTGCTATGTGACTTTAGCCATCCAGATGCAATTCATTAGACTAAACCTAGCTGTGCAGAAGCGTATTTGTTAACAGAGATAAAGACATTAAGCTGCCTTTATAGTCAATGGAGAGAAAAAGACATTTTTAGTGTGTGATTTATCTGCTCTTTAGATACTTAGTTGATGTTGAGGAGAATTACAGCTTAGAAGTGCCTGTTTTTCAACACTGATTTAAAAGGGACCCTAAAGTCATTGGCTTACATGTAGATATGTGCACCATGGACAGCTACAAATGTTCAAATGAGTCCTGCTGCTTGTGTATTTGTTCCTTAGTTTCTGCATATAAATTGAGGATAATTATCTCTTCTTTTTACAGTTGTTTGCTTTTTAAGTCTGTATAGACCATATGTTCCCAAGATAAGGTCTTCTTTCATTTTATATACAAATGAGGTTTCAACTTGGAACAGTTCAACCACTACATTGGTATGAACATACTCACTTTTTTAAGAAATAAATCACTAAGTTAATTTTAATAAATTATTTTCCTGACCCCAACTGGGGTTTCTTTTTTTGCTGATAGTAACATGGTGTCATGGTTTAACCCCAGTCAGCAACTAAGCACCACACAGCCAGTCACTCACCCTCCCCCACCCGCAGTAGGATGAGGGAGAGAATCAGGAAAAAAAAAAGTAAAACCCACGGGTTGAGATAAAGACAGTTTAATAGGACAGCAGAGGAAGAGAAAATAATAATAATAACAGTAACAATAACAATAATAATAGAATATACAAAGTAAATGATGTACAATGCAATTGCTCACCACCCACTGACGAATACCCAGCCCATCCCCGAGCAGCGATTGCTTACCCCTGGCCAACTCCCCCAGTTTATATACTGAGCATGACGTCATATGGTATGGAACAGCCCTTTGGCCAGTCTGTTATCAACATTATTCTCATACTAAATCCAAAACACAGCACTATACCAGCTACTGGGAAGAAAATTAACTCTATCCCAGCTGAAACCAGGACATGTAGTTTCTCTTTAACGGCACATGTAAGTTGTTACAGCATCTCAATGTCAAAATATGCTTGAATATATGAAACTTCATTCAGAAAATTCATAGCTTAACACTGATTCCATTTTGCCAATTTCATCAAGTAAAATCCACCTTAAAACAAAAAATAATAATTTTTAATTATTTCATACTCCTCTAGAAAGCAGGTACTGCACTTTGCTGTAAGTTGCTGTTGCTACTGTAAAGCAAGCATGTGCAAATTAACACTAAGAAAGACAAAATGACTGAGTGATTTTGGACTTTGCATAATTTGTTGAGAATGTGTCTCCCTTGATTAATACTTTCAGACAGCAGAAGGGTGAGGACATCATAGAATGGTTTAGCTCTCCAGAAGCCAGAGAAGTGAATTTGGACATGAAGATCTCCCTGGATTTCAGTAATGCAGAGGATTTCATTTCTTGTTAGTTTTGGTTTTGTAAATTCTGATATTGCTTAGTCCCTAACATTTGAAAAATAATGTTAATGGATAGAAAAGGATTAAAGAATGCTAGATGTAAATCCTGCTAGGCTTAACTGATCACAGTTATTAACCTAATGAGAACCTCTAAGTGTTTTCCAAAAGGTAGATGGGTGTGTAAGTAACGTACAAATCAAAGAGCATGTAAAAGCTAAGATTTTACCCTGTACAACAACACAACTGAAAATGAGCTACCAGGCTACCATGTGGTGCTGGAAAATCATCTGGCTTGCTGTGAACAGGGGCGTGACACTGCAAAGTTAAAATCTCTAAGTGACTCTTACATGAGGGGGCCTAACTGTAGCTGACTGACTTATATGTTGAACAGGCTGGCTTGGCACTAAAGAAAAATTGCAGAAGGGTATCCTCCCACCAGAAAATATGAGTAACTGGCCTGATGCTTTAGGATGACTACATGAGGGAAGTCATATGCCACACTGAGTTTTTATTTTGCTCTTTGAGGGATGTTTTCATATACGAACAAGTTTTCTGATAGTATCTTCTTTATAATGAACATCTCTGTAATAACACCCAGTGAAAGATCTGAAATGTCAGATGGAAACTGAGAATGAAGTAGGAGTGAAAAAATACCAGCTAATTACAATTAGGCAAAATATTTGTTCTAACATTTCAGGAACAATACATTTTTTAAAAAACTACATTATATTAAATTATTTTGATCATATTTTAATAATTCAAAATATTTCAACTTTAGACATAATTAATTACATATGGCCTGTATCCAGGGTTCCCACACATATTCAGCAGGTCTGGATATCTGAAAATTCCTGCCATGCAGTGATATGGACACCAGCAAGTGATGTTTCACAGCCACCAAACTAAGGAAATGTATTTTTTCTTTAATTCTGTGGTTCATCCACGTAGCCCATGAAAACTCTACCTCTCCATTGATTGAGTCACACTGAAGTAGAAGAGCTGAGACATTTTAATTAAAATAACACCACTTTTTTCCACCCAAAAAAAACCAAAACCTTGAGCTGAAAAAAAATTTTTTAAGACAAAATTAAATATTTATTTTTCAATTAATTTTTCTTTATGTATTAAATTATATCTATTACTTTTGTTTTAAATTTCTAAAACCCAAAAATTTTATATAAATGTCATAAAACCATTCATTTTAAATTGTAGGTATGAAAAGCTTCAGATTTTCCAACCTTCTTTCCTTTATCTGAAAGTACTTGGAAAATTTGAGCTAACTTTAAAAATAATTTCATCTCTTCTCTGCAACGAGCTTTCTTTCTCTGTAGCTGCAACATGTTTTATAGCTATTCATTTAAAAACTTTTAGAGACCTACTAATTATCACCATGTAAATACCAGAAATAAATTAAATCACAGTCCCTTCTTGACATATTCATCAATATTTATTCCTTAATTTATATCCCAACTGAATTTCTGTCCTAATTGTAAGCAAGCAAAAAATGAGCTTCTTTTATCAGGCCAGTATGTCATGATAGCTGAACTGTTTTTGAAGATTTGCACTTTTCATGAGCTTTCTAGCACTTGTCTCATACTTCACCTGGTCTGCACTGAGCTCATACATGTAGCTATTTTATTACCTGCTAAGTATTTTGATTACAGATTCTAATCTTTAAAATAAAGCAATCTCTCCTGATACCTTCTAGCCACAGTCTCCTAGCAACAAAGCTCCCCCTTACTTCCCTTGATTCTGAATGCAGAATAATTTATGGATACTTAAGCTTTTTTGTTTCATTTCAAGCAGTCTGACTTTTTCTCAGGAAAGGCTTTGTTTCCTTAAAATGCTATAAATCAACACAAGATCACAAATGGGCAATTTAAACATCTTTCATTAAGCAAAACAACACCTTAACACACTTGCAATCTTATTTGAACTCACTTGCGCCACACACATATTAAACTTTTATTCTCTGTATATAAGGCTGGCATAATTAGATAGCAAAGGGAGAAAGGAAAGTTTCCTTCTTGAAAGTGTAAGAGGAGTTTGCAGTTGGTAGAGTAGTAACTTTCTCAAACCTAAATTCCCTTCCCCTTTGAAACACAGAAAACAGCTTCCTTTTATTCATTAAAGATTTTGTTGCATAAGACACCCTAAAATAGCAAACCTTTATTGATAAAATCTTATAAATCAAAGATTTGGTTGAAGATTTGACTTCTTTACTCTTTAAGGCAAAGTCTTAAATGCAAAACTTGCAAAGCTCACAAACTGTTTTCTTCCTGTCATGTGGCCTTTTCATAGCCGTATGAAGCCACACAATGCTGAGCACTGTCCAGGTCATTACATTACTATGCTCCTTCCTGCTACTGGTACTTAATACTAATACCTGAGAGACCAGTTCAGTAATTCTCACCCTTTTATCAGCTCAAGTGCATAACAGATTTAAATTGTACTTATCTGGTCATCTTGAGGATACCAAATATTGTTATATTCATGCTGTAAAATCTTTCTGGTATCGTACAAAAGGTGGATTTAACACATGGCAATCTCCCCTGCCATCTCAGTCCAAAAGCAGAAAGCTTCCTAATGTCTTTGTTGCTTAATGCTCATGCTTATAAAGAGATGCAGAAGGAGTGGGACTGCCATTCTACCACAACCTTTTCTTCATCATGTTCCCTCAAGTATGACTCTTTCTAGATTTTTGTGCTTTTTTTGTCTGATGATCCAATCAAATCAAACTGGTGAAATAGAAATGAATAATGTTCCACCTAGTCATGGATACATTCTCCTGCTATTTTCTATATATCCATTTAAGATTTATTACAAATACTTAAGATTTCTTATGGATGAGCTAAAGAAAGTTCCATAATATCTCTGTCTGATACCCATATCCAAGTCACAGTAATTAGTTTACTCTGCCATATGAGCAAGAAAGTCATCGCATTTATGATAAGATTTTATATTGGCCATGTAACATTTTCATCAGTTCTAGTCAGCCGCATGAACACCCAAGAACTTCCAAATTACTCTGATGCCTTAGCAAATTACACGGGGACTTTGACTAGATTCATCCTCCAGTGTTACCTTACATAGACAGGACAGGCAATTTAAATATGTGCTCCATGATTCCTCTTTCAAACATAAACCAAACCTGTTCCTCAGTTAGGAAGTCTTCTATCTTGGTCAAAATTAGGAGGAGGTAGAGGTCTCAAAGATTAACACACTATAGGCTGTTGGGTAGAGGAAAGATCCTTCAGCTACTAAGCCTTTTCAATGTCCAAGATCACAGGAAAAAAAGAGTTACTAGAATCCAGGTTTCATTAGTCCAGACACTCAGAGAAATACTAGTTATTATTAGAAATCATCAGAGACTAGTCTCAGGCCATTTTCCAGACTCCCAAATCATTTTGACAAGTTTAAGATATCTAAGAAGGGTTTTGCTAATTCTCAGGTTTTGCACCACATCCTCATTTTTTTTAGTTATCGGAAGATAACTACCATAATGCATTAAGTTCTTTGCCTAGATCTTTTCCTGCCTCCTCTCCGGCTCAGCTCATATTCTGCAAATCTTGGCAATCTATATCCCAGTATTAGGCAAGCTAACACTTTTTCTTCTACTGAAGTGAACTTTCAGAAGATGATAACCTGGTAGCCTTCCTACAGGAGTTTTCTGAAGAAGAATCTGGTATGTTACAGCATGGTTGTCTGAGCCAGTTTTCTATCGACACTTTAATTATTGCAATGACTTCTTATCTTATGCTGCAATGTTTTTCTACCACACTTCTGTCTATGGCTATGGCCTTAAAGTCCTGTGTTGCTCACATAATCCTCATGATGCCAGGTTTGTTCTATGCAACGTTTCTCCAGGAGTTTCTTTGCAGCATCTTCAGAGAAGTAAGAACTGTTGTACGCTTTCTGATTTGTGCCATCTGAACAGAATCTGACTGACACTCTTTCTGTTTATCTGTTTTTTTCTTGGCCTTCCAGTTTGTCTATATTAAAATGAACTCTAAGGATATTTACAGGCAATTTAATATTTGAAAGTTTAATTTCAGTGCTGTCTGTTGGTAAATTATGATTGGTTCTGTGTCAGCCTCTCTGAAGAAAAGACTTTCTATCACACCTTGATAGTTCCTTGTTGCAATGATGTTGCAGGCAATCTGACTGTAAATCCACTGACCCATCGCTCGTGAAAAGTCCATTACCTTGTTGTTTCATGCTTGAACAAAGTATTTGTTACTATGAAGTCACAAGAGTCACCATCCCCCACTTTTTGTCTTGTCACAGTAAAGCATCTGGGAACAATTAAAGCATTGTGACTAACTAATAAGACCGAAGTATGAGCTTCAGTCATTTTTTTTTAAAAAGCAAGATGTCTTTCAGAGCATAACCGTTCATTCTTCCTTGATGTTACTGAGTTTCCCAGCTTGCTTGTCTTTATGGCTGCTAATACAGAGGTAATATTTGGAAAATATCTGTTTCATAGACACTGGACATCAATCTGAGTGTCTTCAAACTATTTCTAATGTGTTTTCAAGCCTCTGTAAAGAGGTTTTTGCATGTGGATGTACTGTACTTTCCTGAGGAAGGCCCCATTGTCTGACCAGCCACGTGGAGCCCAGTCACCTCCCCAGGCACGTGCCATCCAGATACAAACATGCTGCTTCCTCCAGGTGCAGCTGTCAGCCTGGTTGCCTTTATGCTCAGGTTTCACCATTTTTTTGGTGACCAGTGTAGCTTAGACAGTGGTCAGGACCAGGTTAGGGAAGAATATATGGCAACAGGCAATCTACAGAAGTTCTTGTCAGGGCTGCGGCTCCCTGGAGGAAAGAGGGCAGGGCCTGGCAGCCAGGGCCTGTCCCACTGCCCCAGACATGGAGCAGCAGCCCCAGCCTGCAGCATCGACACCTTCCAGGGGACAGGGATGGGTCAAGGCTAGGCTGGGCTTGGCTCAGGGAGGCCCATGGCTGGGCAGAGCAGGGCTGTGGGAGCTGCAGACCATCCCTGCTGTGGCATCACTGGTGCAGCAATGAGGTCCTGGGCTGTGGGCAGGGCTGGGAGAGGCCTTGGGGAGGCCAAACAGGGCTGGTAAGGCCACTGGTGCCCTCCAGACCCTGATGGTCTCTGCTTGGTAGGACTTCTGGCAGTTAGTGAGTTGGGAAAACCTGAGATGGAGACTGCATCTGGTTCACTGGCTTTAATAGGCACAAATGGACCCATTCTCCGTGTGTTTATCCAATCCCTTTTTCAGCCAGAGCTTGAGAATGTTTTTAGCTCTTCAGTGCCTTCTGGCAGTAATTTCTACTTCATTTTCAGAATATGTGACTGTTACCACTCAAGGATGATCATCTGCCTCATGTGTCATCCAGCCCCAGGTTGAATTCGGGGGTCCCCCCGTGCACGGGATGCTTGCCAGCACTGCAGAGCTCTGCCCGTGCCCTGGTGCAGGCATGTGCTCCTCACACCGCACCAGCTCAGCAGAAAGTGAGGAGGAGTTTGTTTGTCAGAGGTGACTGGTTTTAGCAACAGATTTGTTTACTTAAGCCTTGGGTGTTGATCCCCAGTTACATCCTGCTCTTAACAGCTCTTTCTGGAGGCATCAGAAAGATGAATTAATTAAAAATTGCTTAAAGTGTTTTTGAGTTACTTCATTTCCTCAACAAAGTAGTGACCTGCATTTTGAAAGCTCCTGAACTTTACACTTATTAATCTTACAGCCACTCAAAAGTGGCTTTTCTAAAATTAGAAAAAAATGCATCACAGTACCTTTCTGCTGCTAAGTTTGATATTGTGTTGCCTAACTGTATTCTAACTATATTCTACAGTTGTAGGTGTAATTATGCTTTGCTGTTCCTGTTTCCTGTTCTTTACAGCCAGAGCTTCTGTTTTTCAGTGGTAACCTTTGAATAATGAACAACAATAATATCTGTGAAAGAATCCTAGCCTGCATAGTAGAGCCCAAGCTAGGTTTGTTTCCACTTATATACACTTATAATCATAGAATCACAGAATCATTTAGGTTGGAAAAGACCTTTAAGGTCATCAAGTCCAACCATTAACCTAGCACTGCCAAGTCCACCACTAAACCATGTCCTTAAGCACTACATCTACATGTCTTTTAAATAGTTCCAGGGATGGGGATCATGAATAATGATTCATATTATTTCAGATTTAAGTGGGTGCAAAAAGGTACCCATAGGAAAAACATGTGAAAAAAGTTTTTTCTTTGCTTTCTTAATTGTTGAATAAAATTTCAGGCTTTGTTTATGAAGTCTCCTAAATGCATAATCTGTTCTCCTTTCTTGAAAGCTGGAAGATATTTAAGGCTTAACGACATAATAAAACGTTTGATAGAATACTTCTGTCTGTTAAATGTATTATCTTTTGTTATAATAAAATTTAATAGAACAGAGGAAAATCTTTCTTTCAGACATTTTACATTTATGGAAAATGATTGTTATAGTCTTAATATTGGTGATTAGTGATGTAGCCTGTGATTTAATGAGAGCTGAACTATCAGTGAGGTTTAATGATGTGAGATGACTGAACTACAGCTATTTGTTAAAGCCATGTTCACAAAACTGTGATTTCTATCATACTGTGTATGAGTGGAAAATGAAAAGTCTATGAAACAAATCAATAAAAAGAGACGAAAGCAAAATACATTATATACACCCCTCTAACATTTATGAAGAGTTAAGTCCTGGCTCAACAAAAATTTTGCTATGAAATTCAATGGGGTCATACTCTTCCCTGTTAAGATTAAATCAAGGATCACAAAAATGCTGTTTTGGCCCACCACTTAATAGGAGACTCCTACCACTGGGATTTCCAGTCACACCAAGGTATCATTACACCTCTGAGAGAATAGAAAATGACCTAAATGCATGGGGGTTATGTAGGATTAAGGGGCTTAGAAAGCATGGGCAGAACGGGTTTTGGTCAGAAAGCCTGAGCCAGAAGTGAACAGCAAAAGAGCAGATCATGATGTTGGAGCTATGATGGATGATCCCTAGGATTCAGATTGGAGGAAAAGCAATTGCTGTGCTGCAAGAAAGGAAAGGCATATAAGGAATAGTGGATTCCATCTGCTTTTTTCTTCAGGGAATCCTTTTTCCTCTTCCTTGCGGAGTAGAAGCTGGTGAAATCCTTTACTCTGCTGGAAAGCAAGAGGAAGAGCCGCAGCATAGGAGAAAGTGAAAGCAGGAGACACATTGAGATCTCCTTCCTCCTTCAGGTGACTGGTGTTACCTGCACTGTGCCTGCATTCCCTTGGATTGGTCTGTTTCCTTGATCCTTACCTCTGCCAGAAAATAATTTGGAGGTTTCTGATACATAGAGAAGAACTTAAAAAAAAATCCCACTGAAAGCTACAATCTCCCTATAGTTAGAGCAGAGTATGAAGAGTATTTGAACCCATATCTCTTACCACAGGAGAAAGACCTAATCATTAAGATATACTATATTCTCGAGGAAGAAAGTGTGGGGAAGGTTCTTAGGCCCTTTCAGGGAAACTATTGTTTAACTTCGAGCAATTTAGTGTCGGAAATGAGTGGAAAGACAGAAAATGCAACCACAAGTCTAAAATGTGTTGATTAGAGAACTCATCCAGAAAAGGGAGGAAAGCATAGATATCAGTCCATTGTCCATTGAGTACTTAATATAAAATTAAAATAATACAGCAAAGGCAAAATTCCAGTCTTTCTTCCTCCTCAGATGTGTCCCAAACACTAAATTACAGTTACTTTTGTGCTTATTTTCTGTTGGGTCTGCTGAATATTTAGGTATTTCACGCAAAGTAGAAAGATTTCCAACAGCAGCAATTGAATGTATTTATTTTCACCCTACCCTGACATACCCACCAGTCCATGGACAAAAAGGCCTGAAAAGAGATGAAAGGCCTGGATAAAAAAAACCTTTCAAGCAAAGGAGCCACCTGAATCTAAGATGTCCTTAACCTCAGTAGTGCCCTAGATACAGAGCGATTGGCAGATGGGCATGTTTGCAGACACATTTTGGACAGAGCCGGAGCTCTTAGACTTGCTCTGAGAGCACCAAGCAGATGAGGCCCTGCAGGCAAGGATATGATGATTCTGGAGAGAGACAGGACCCTTGCAGGGTCAGATGGCATTTTAAGAAAGCAAGAGAGGTTAGGAGGATTAAGATTATGTATCCAGGTGAGATCCAGGCTGCTTGCATTCTGCTCAGCTTGGGACTTTGTTTGAAGCACCTGTTTAGGTAGGAGTGGATCAATTTTCTAACAATCCTAAGCTGTTATTTTAGGTACCTAAAATTATTCAATTCAATGGCCTCATTCTGGAGTATTTTATAGTCCATCACAGCAGTTACATATAGGTGTTTGCTCTAGGTGATTGCATAGTCAGGACATTCACTTCACTTTCAGAAAGCTTTCTTTGGGGGAAAAAAGATTAAAAAATAAATTCCAGGAAATTAAGTAATGGACATCAGATTTTCCCCTTCCTGGCTGATCCACTAATTCCTAGAGCACTGAGTCAGGCTCCATTTTCTGCAGGCCACCATATCCTCCAATTTGGGTGCTAATGTGCTACTTTTAGCTATAATCTATCATCTTACTGCTTTGGGAATTGATTGCCTAGACACTACCCAGAAATTCCAGATAATGGCCACCATATGTAAAATGCAGAGGTGGTCTGCTGCCCATTTGCTCTATGTCCAATGCAGAACACATCATATATCTGAGATCTGGACCTGCCAGAGCTGGTGGTTCCAGTTCTAGCCCTGTCATTCTCATATTTTATATTGTACAGTGGACTGGATTCAACCGGAGGGGTAGAGTATGCATCCTTCCCCAGAACACAGTATAGACTGGTTGTTCATGCACTCTTCTGGGAAGTAAATGTGAGCTGCAATCCATCCACCCAGGAATGAAGACATCAGTCATAGAATCACAGAATCACAGAATGGTTTGGGTTGGAAGGGACCTTTAAAGTTCATCTATTCCAACCCACCTGCCATGGGCAGGGACATCTTTCACTAGACCAGGTTGGTCAAAGCCTCATCCAGCCTGGCCATGAACACTTCCAGGGAGGGGGCATCCACAGTTCTCTGCGCAAGTTCCAGTGTCTCACCATCCTCATAATAACAAATTTCTTCCTAATATCTAATTTAAATCCACTCTCTTTCAGTTCAAAACTGTTATCCCTCATCCTGTCACTACACTCCCTGATAAAGTGTCCCTCCATATCTTTCCTGTAGGCCCCCTTTAAGCATTTGGTAGTGCTATAAGAGCACATCCCAGATATGGGTGGCAGCATGACTTCTGAGTTAGCCCCTCAAAAGCAGTAGACCAGGCTTCCACTAAATTCTAATAAGAATAAGGCAGAAACTAAGAATGTAACTCAGAAAGGCAAATCTTGTCTTCCTAGAAACAAAATAGGCGCTCATGGAGCTGTCAGATCAAAGAGGGAAGCCCCCAAATGAGTTGAACAGGCAAAATTAGATGAATGATAGTTAGAATTGAAGGGAAAGTTTTTATTTCACTCTGTCAGTCATAAATCACTTGTCAGCTGAAGCTCATATGCATGAGGAGACAGCTCACTACCTGCGGTGTTAACTGGGAGCAAGAGAGATGCGAGTTCCAGTTCACCCTCTAGCTCCTGTTACTGTACTGGATTGAAAGCTGGTTAATCAGCACCACATTCACTGTTTCCCTACCCAGCAGAATGCCAGAACCCCTATACTAAAGAGAATGTGAAAAGTGTTTTCCCTTCATCCTAATTGCTTCCCTTCCTTTATCCCCAAATATCTTACAGCTTTCTATAGAGTATCTGTTGTGAGGCTTAGAAATTGTCAGAAGATCATAAGGGAGAAGAGACAATTGAACCTTGCAGCCTAGATCCAAGGTAAAAATGGATATTAATCAGTGCACAAACAAGGTGTTAGCTATACCTACATGGGTCCCAGTCCAGTGCTTATGGACTGAGAACGCCAGAGGGATCAAGTTTTTCTAGCTGTATAAGAAGAGAAATACCTTTTTTTGCTGTTGTTGTTGCTTTTGCAGAGGGTTTAACTGAGCTATGACAATCTTATCCATTTTTAGGATAAGACACTTCCAGCATGTTGTGAAAGATATTAATGTTAAAAAGTGCAATGTTCATAGAAGTCTGACAGTCCCAGGATTAGGTAGCAATTCAATGACTGCTTGGGGAATCTTGATTTTGGATTCAGGTATGAAAATTTTGAAATTCAACTTAGGAAACCTAAGCTCCATTTTGCATATGAGGCTGTGTAGCTGAGATGAAAGTGCTCCATTAAGACAGAAATTTGGGAATGAAGTGAGGGGTGTTGTTTATGCAGTGACTGTTGGAAATACTATTTCACCCCCTAAAATGACTGTCGTCAAATTATTGTACTCAAAACACGTGTCTCACAAGATGCAAAAAAGAACAGGATCACTGTAACAGTCAAGCTCCCCCACAAAATAAATCCAGGAGACCACAACATTTCATATCAGCGTACTAGCAAGGGCTAGTGAGATGGCAGGACCTGAATGAGTCTTAGGGTGGAGATAATGAATCAACCTTGGAGTGAGGGAAACTGGAGAACTGAACAACAAATCCAAAATGCAGGGTCTAATACAATAGGTTTGGTAGCTGGGAACATTTATTTTGAAAGATTGCATGCTCAGGTAAAACAGATAAACTCCAAGGAATAGAATTGAAATTGAGCAAACTAATAGAGCTCTGATTGTTTCCCCATCTGAATAAAGCAGAAAAGCCAAGATTGAATATTTTGAGAATTCCCAGTTCTACAAGCAGAATAAAATTTGCAGAGATATCAGAAAGACAAACCAGTGAGTTTTCTGAGCAAATGGGCTTTTTTTAATCACTGTGCAGTTCCAAAAGGAAAGCAAATGCTTTTCAGAGACTAACAAACAGATGTGAAGAATGAAGCTGCAATGCTGAAGAGATCTGTAATTTCTCTTTCAGTCTTACCTTTGTAAATGAAAAGCTGGAGAGAACTTCATATTGTATGAACTATTCTCAGACAAACAGTAATTAGAAGTTGTGTATCTGAACAGAGAGATGGAGGTATTTCATTTGAAAAGGTCTGTGAATGATTGCCTTATCTCCTTCGTTATCAGAATGTGTTAGAACTTAGCTGCATATTTCAGATGACTCTACTGTTTCACCGCATAGTAAGTACATGGGAATATAGACTTAAACCACTAAGATTTAACTACTATACTGTGGGGAATGGTGGTAGTTTAAATTCCAGTGGTAACCAGAGGACATTCCAACAGATGCTTAGTGTCTGTAATTAGTGTGGGAAGCAGACTCTAAGCAAGAGTCTTTAAAGTTTAAATCTCACAAGGGAAATATAAAGACTTAATATGAGGGAGGAAAAAAGTATAAAAGGGAAGATCTTACCTGACAATTTTTTTGTTGTTAATTGTAGTTCTGTCCTGGCTTCCAATGTTCACAATGGGATTTTTGGTACCATAGTTTTACCTGAGGCAGATCTACATTTTTCAATCAAGCCTTGATTTCCTGTGGTATGATTGTATATAGTGTGCTCTTGACAAAGAGGTATCTTGTGGTGCCTGCAAATGTGTATTACAATTCTTTTCATGTGCTTCAGACCTCTTGTATAGTGTACCTCAGAAAAGAAAGTGGCCATTGTTCTATCTGAATGTAGTCTTAAGAATACAAAAAAACACTTTCACAGATGCTTCTGATAGCAGCCTTAGCCACATCATTAAATAGCTAGTGTTGATTATGATGAGTTTAATACTGCCTTCCAACTCTATGAAATCTGAAAACCCTCCACATACAGGAGACGCCATACAGGACTCAAATTGTTTTCCTCTAATATTTTTTTTTTATATTCTTCAGGGCAAAAATCTGATAGGGGAGGGGTTTTGGTTTCAGTTGCATTCCCCTCTTTAGTTGGCTGGCAAAGGCTTATTGTCAGGTAGCAACTCAGTGTCATTCCTGATGTGTCCCACCTACCAGATTCCCTGGCTCTTCTATGCTCCATGCCCTTGCCAGTGTACTTGCTATCTTCCTGCTGGCTATCCTCTGAAATATTGGACTTTTTTTTTTTAACAGAGTATTTGAGGTTATTTTTTGGGCCATGGTATGCAGATCTGCAGTAGAAGATAGTCGCTTGGTCATAAGTCCTGTTGCTCAGTCATCTATGGTTCAAGAGCACTTGACTTAATTAAATACTATTAGTTTAATACTTTATAAGGATGGAGAGATTATATTCATTTAATCTGCTCTGAAAAAAACTAGATTCTATTTACCACTTTTTAACCTTCACTTTCAATTAGCTTGTCACA
The DNA here is from genome assembly GCA_020745775.1 of Theristicus caerulescens. Lineage (NCBI taxonomy): Eukaryota > Metazoa > Chordata > Aves > Pelecaniformes > Threskiornithidae > Theristicus > Theristicus caerulescens. Next base: position 116,549,683 of record CM036559.1, on the reverse strand, counting down.
GATTTTGACCACATCATTGCAGAGCTTTCATTTATGAGGTCTACTGCAGCAGCCTCTATTTTTTCTTCTTTTGGTTTAGCAGTATCATTTGAAAGACCTTACACATTACTTGAGCCCAGTGTGGAAGACATCACATTTTCACAACAAAAAAGTTTTGATCCATCTAATTATTTCAGTTTAAATAGAATCTTAGAGTAAAGAGCAGCAAAAATATATGAAATAAATAAAAGGTTTGTACAAGAAGGGAATGAAGAGGAGAATGAAAGTATGCTGAGTCAAGATCGAGTATTTCACTTTCTGTCATTCTGCCTCCAAAGATCTTCGTCATTGCTGTGTGGCTTTGCTGCCCTTTCTGAAGTCTATCCGCAGAACCCTCCACCATCTGCCACTAACCTTCCTTCCCCGAGGGCCAGATTCTCAGCTGATGCAAACAAGTGCAACCCCAATGATTCCTTTACATGTGACCTGATTTTCATTCAGACTTTGCCTCAGGGTTACTTTGTCTACTGTCATCACTCCCGTTGTCAGACCTGACACAGGCTGAGTTTCTCCCAGAGGCTTGGCAAGGAGTGACCTTGGAATCCTTGCAGAGTTCCATTAACTTCAAACCAGGTCGCCCTGTAGGATCTGGTTGTAGTTCTGGGACTTAACCTGAAAGCTCTTCAAGAAAAATATTTAATCTCTTTATGTTCTGGAACTCCATCTACAGGAACTTCAAGGTGAAATGGAGGTTGCAGTCACACAGCAGTGCTCATCGCTTGATTGTTTTACATTTCTGTAATGTTACCCTTTTTCATGGCTACCACTTCCAGAAAATATATATTATCCTAATCTTTAAGGAATGTTCAAGACAGGGGTTGCAGAATTTTAACTCAATCTTCAAATATATTCTTAACTTTCAAGTGATGTGTTTTCTCAGCAGAAATCAACCTTTTGATAACATTAGTTTATTGTAAACTAACGGACCCACGGTTACATCTATTTTTAGCAAAATTATAGGTTTTCCTGTGAAATTTGCATTAATGGATGCATCTACTAATACCTGATTTTTTGACATTGTTTTGCAAATACTGCTCTCTATAAATAGCATCTTCAAATATCTGTAAAGAGGAACTAAAATCTTTAAAATTTCTAAAATTTTCTCTGTTTCCTCACTCTTTCATCCCCTTCCTTTACCCTTAGGCTTTTCCTTCCCCACCCCATATAGTTTTAAATTCTCCAAAGTGTAGTGGGAAAAAAAAAACCCTTCCATAGGTCTCCTATTTGTAGGTGTCTGACTCAGATTATGAAGGTCTTCCCTTCCCCCTAGAGGGGTTGGGAAATGGCACAACAGATGGTTCTCTCTCTTTTTTGACTACTTATTTGGTGAGATCTGCATTTTCTTTTTGGAACTCCTTTCTGATGAGTTAGAAAAAAAAGCCTTAACTCTGCAGTATGTTTTACTTTCTGAAGTGGGTTTTCTGTGACAACCCCAGCTGTAGCACTCGTACCACTTTTCTCCTTACTCAGTTTTTAAAAGAGAGAATTTTTTTTGTGAAGTCAGCTTGGCAGCAATGCTTAATCGCTTTTTCTTCATTTACTGGCCATTTCTCATTACCTGTCTCTTACTACAGTATGGTGAAGGCACACACAGCATCCTTTCTTAGTCAACAGACAGAAGCACTAACAAAAATACATAAGTAGGCTGGAAAAATTCTAATACTAGCTTTCATTAAAAAGCAAACGAGAGGCAAAGTAGTGACAGGAGTCACGAATACAAAGCAAGCTGCGCTATAAAAAACCTAGCAGTACAGAGTCATTGCCTGTAGTCCCCCAACCTCGTAAACTAACAGGCATTTGCTTAGCTCTGTTTGCAATAAGCCTGAGTATTTAGCAAGAACAGTCATTTTAATACCTTTTTTCCATGCTTCAATAACCATTAATATTGTATCTCTGTGCTACCAGATAACTCAAAATACAAATTTGATCCAGACTGGGGGCAGAGAAGGGCAGGAAGGGGGGCTTGCTGGCAGTTCTTCAAATGAGCACTGAAGCATACAGTACAGTGTTTAAACCCTTTTTATTCAGGCATGTAGGAAAACAGATAATACATTGAAACCTATTCCAGGAGAAAGCCTGAAACTTCAAAGTTAACACAGCAACATCTTTGGAGCAAAACTGACCATACAGAATGAGTTTAAATTGGGTTCTTACTTTGCATCATGGGATTTTCTTTTGATCTCATACCACAAGACCTAAAGACAGATTTATTCTATGATCAAACTGGAGCCTAAATCCATTGAGTAGTGAAGAGTTTGCAGGGATGCTCCTCATTCTAAGTAAGCCCTAATCACTTGAGAATAACATAAAGAATTAATTTTCTGTATCATTGTCAGGGAAGAAATCTTGCAAATTATCCTAGAAAGATTGCCTTCTGGGTATTCTGAGACATCATTCCTCATGCAGACCATTTAGTATGTTTTTGCCTTCAGTATGCTTTGCCTTGCTTCCTTTGTGTTCAGCCCCAGTAGATACCTGGGGATCAACTAAATATGCAACAAACACCTTCATCTGGTTATATATTTTCCATTTGATTTTGCTCAATGAGAAGACTATTGACAAGTCACCTGTTTTGCAGAGAAATTTTTGTAAAGTTTTGAAAGCCATCTGCTTTCCAGCAAAAGAATGGTAAACCTGTGAAAGAGTTGCGGCAATATTTTTGCTAAGGCATAAATTTTCCTCTGCACTGTCAAAAAGAAAGGTTTCAAAGACAACATTTTCTTAGACACATAGATTTTGGTGATGCTAGCCATAGAAAGGTTTCTGCTTTCCAAGGCAGACTCTCTGATCATTTCTGGAGAGACAGGGAGAGGTCAGAATGAAACTTTGAAACAAAAATAAACATCATTCATTTTTCCAGAAAACAGCTTTTTTTTTTTTTTCCTCACTCTGAAGTTGAACAAATGCATTTTAAAATCTCAGAAGTTGTCACAAAATGGAGCTGTCATCTTCCAGTGATTTCTTAATAGTAACTCAATTTACTAGGTAATAATGCAGTTTAAGCTCAGTACCATAAACTGAGACCAAAAGAAGATCATGCTGTTTCAAATTATCATGGGAACATTCATTAGTGTCTTCAGAGAAAGTCCAAGGGGCACATTACTAGTGAAAGGTCTGCAAGTGACAAACCAAGAGGAGTCTGTTAGGGCTCAAAGATAACTTATTTGTAACCAGATTTCAGACTTCAAAGAAATGACTAAAAATTCTGTTCTAATTAGGAGGTTTTAACATCTTTAATTTTCTTTAAAAAAAAAAACAAAACCAAACAAGATTATTGCTGTCATAATCCAATATCTTAATGTGGAAAAGAAAAACAAATCCTGGATCAATTATAACAAAAAGGGAAAAATCCCAAATCTTGTATTTTCTGCTAATTCATAAAATTTATAGTGCAAATTGGGAAAGTGGCTCAGAGAAAGAGTAAGCTGATCCAGAGGTGTGCCCTTGAGCTCTTATTGCTGTAAAAGTCTTCCTGTCCTTCAATTTGGTCTGTAATATCTTTCAGTCACAAGAGATCGTCTTTCTTGCAGAGGTGATCTTCAGGGACTGCTTTTCAGCATGTTTTTGTTTTTCACCTAAGAATAGCCAGACACTATGCATATTAACAGTAAAGGATCATAGACAGGACACTACACAGTTTTTTACATTACTCTGTGTGTGAGGTGCAGAAATTGCATCTTACAAACTACCACCGAGTTTTTGGTAAAGTGAAAGTAGCTTCTTTCCTCAAGTATTAATTAATAAGGTTCCTGGGGTTTTCCATCAGAAAAATAGGTAGCTGCAAATTTTTTTTAATTTTAATAACTGTTTTAATTGGTGAAACATTGCTGTATATCCCACCCACTACACTTTTCTTCTTTTATTGCCCTCTTTTGTTCAGCTTTTCTACTTCTACTGCCTTTCACTTTGAAAACTTGCTCTTCAGATTGTAGAGTAGTTTTTCTTACTTATCTGTTACCATACTGGCTTTAGATCGAGTGCCTGTCTTTTCACTGAGGGAAAGTTCCTACCTGGAACAACTACACATAAAAAGGGAACAGGGAATTTATCATTGAAACTTGGAATGCTTCCATCACATTCAAAACAGGGATTTCAGGCTCATTTGTTAAAAGATAATCACCTCACCACAGAGACAATGCCTAATTTTTGTCTAGCTTGCTATCTATGTCTTTTTTTTTTTAATAATCAGAGTTCCCTGTATATGTTGTATTATCTTGCAAATTCTTTTTGCTTTATTTACTTTGGCTTTTAAGTTTTCATTTCAGGCACTAAGATGCGCTACAGTGCAGAAAAGTGCCTTGCTAAAGGCATGCAAGTGTTTATTGACAGCAGCCAATTCAGGACCACTTTTGTTCTCATCTTGATTTGGCAGTGCAGCTGTATTTTTATATAGTTATAGCATTGTAAAATCCACTCAATATCTAATGTGACTTAGAGACAGATGAGTAGCTCCACCAAAATGTTGCTCCCAACTCTAAGCCTCTGTACAGACTTTTGTGGAGAATTGATTCGTGTCTCTCTGCTCTGATCAGTTTGTGTGTTCTCACAATACAGATATCAGCAATCCGTAAGGTCAGGGATTTCTGATAATCCCGAGGAACTGTGGAGACCGGAGGAAAACAAAACAGGTACAAACAAACAGGTATAAACAAAACAGTGTCTGAGATAGTGTTGTAAAGGTATAAATATGTGGCAGTCATCCAATAACTCAGAAATTGTCTGTCTTCAGCTTCAGACTGCATGGTGCACGGAAACAAATCAAGTACTTCTCAGTCAGAACTAGACACAAATACCTGTAGTCCTTTACTAAAATTACCATGCTACAAGCCTTCCCTGAGTGCTTACATTTGCACTCCTGCAATGTCCTCTCTAGAGAAAGTCAGCTTCAGTTCTTACTCTTAAGCAAGTTATTCTTGTCACATGAATGCTTAGGCTTTGCTAACTTTTGTACTGACTGTTGAAAGGCAATTGCAGGCAGTGCAAAACAAAACTCTGATTAACATAGTTGTTATGATTTGAGCCAAGAATGCCTTCTGGGAACTTTCCTCTTTCATTTTTGTTCACTTTTGGACAGTGTTCTTAGAAGAAACAATCACCATTTCCAGTGTGTGCAGATGATACCTATATATAACACTTCTGTCAAACTGCTATATTGAGATCCCTGTCACTCTACTTGCTTACGTAAGATAAATTATTGGAAGTTTAGCTGCAAGATAATAGGTCCTTTAAAGAGATTAACGCAATGCCATCTAATTTTACTACATAAAAACTCTGTGAAGCAGTGTTCATTAACTAGCTCTAAATCTCTGCTGACTGAGTTTTCCATGCACAACCACATCTGTAATATGCTTTGTAAAAAATCTGAGATTCAAAAGAAACTGATGAAAATTTTAAAAAGCCCATTCTTTTGTAAGAAGTTTTCCTAAGAAAATTCCAGTTACCCTCTTTGCAGAAATAGAAAGCCAAAATATTAGCACCAGTCAGCAAGAAAGTTGTCAATCCAGTTCACCTGACATTTTCTTAATTTTGGATGTGGTAAGAAGAGTATCGAAGAACATCACTGATTTATTTCACAAAAATAGACCTGAAATACTACATAGAGATCTCAGTAGCAATATATTATTGGTGTCATGTAGAAACACTGGACTAACAGGTTACATTTAATTAGACTGGGCCAGCAGTGTGCTTCCAAAGTGATTTTCCTGCTCTTCTCTGGGTTCTGGTTCACATCACAGATTAGTCTTGGAGATCATGAACTATACCCTCTTAGATGAAACTAAACTGAAAGAGGAGCTCCAGGAGGATGGCTAGTGCACTCTGTCAGCCAATGGTCACTCAGTGCATGGGACCAAAGTAGAGTTAGCCTGAAGTAAAGAAAAAAAAAAATACTCCAGAACCTCACCACCAATTGTTTTCCTTACAGATGATCCACTCCAACCGGTCTGTCACTACTTGCTAACACAGGCACAGCCATAAAAAAGCTCCTGGAGTAGCAAGTCCACTCCCTTTCATGGGATCCTTAAGGCACTTAGTACCTTGCTTCATATCTACATGGGGTATATTTTAATACGTGCCGCAATATTGCACAAACATTTTCCTTCATCATGCATGATGCCACAATTAAATTCATTAAGAAATTAATAATAACGAAAAACAACCTTGAGCATGAATTAAAAAAAAAAAAAGTTTGACTACTCAAGGTGGCCATAAAGCTATAAGATTCCTGCATACTCTGTGCGTTGCTCAGGTGAACCCTACATTTGTGCACAGCCAAAAGTGGATTTTGTGCTATAAAATGGGTAGTTTTGTGAAGGGATATTTTTGCAGTAGGCTCATTTTGATTGTTTACAAACATGCCAATTTATTTTAGACAAATTATTGTCAATTTTTTAGGCTTGACCTGGTAAAATTTAGTAGTTATAGTAAGAAATAAATGCAAAAAATAAAAAGGAAATACGTATATAACTATATACACTTGCCCACTGATGGCCCACAGCTGAAACATGTTGCTCCCCTCAGAAAAAATGAAGAAAATCACCCTCAATATTTTATACCCCAGTCAGCTTTTATTTTCAACTTTTGAACTCCTTTTTCATTTCTACCTCTGAGGAAAAACTTGCCTGGTAGCAATGTAAAGTAAAATGGGAATGACAGCTTGAAACAAGAGAGGATTGCCACTTTTCATCAGAAGTCTGCTAAGTTCCCAGCTAGAAAATGTTAACAGCTAGAGAATTATCCTTGGAGAGGTGTTTTGGTTTCCTTCACCTTGAACACACGTGCAAGATTTGTATTAGGATGCATTTATTGAGTTTGATTTTTTAATGTGTTTCATTTGTTTGAGTTTAAGTGATATCCATGGACTCAGTGTACATCTTAAGAAATCTTATTTGTCTCGGCTGTCTTCTGAGTCTTTTTTTAAGTGAGCTGCTCATGCCCCAGTCATTTTTACAAAGGGGAAAAGTTTCTAGATGAAACCTCAAGTGAACTGTTCCCATTATGATTCAATAAATGCCTTCCCAGATTTTTTCCACATGGAAGAAACCTCATTCCCTCCTTTGGAACCTATTGCATAGTCTGTTTGCAAAAGTTTTTTTCCTTTACATACCATTCAAGAGCTTATTTTGCAGGTATAGGTTTTAAGCCAAGTAACTCTTCATTAATATTAATGAGAGATACATGGATAATTTTCCTGGACAACTACTTCAGAAAGAATTTTCATGTTTTCAAAGGGATGTAGAGAAAACATTGTGGCTTTAACTGACCAAGGGGAAAATGCTGTAGGCGTGCATGATACAGTGAGAGAAAAAAAAAAAACAAACACCAAACCAAACCAAATCAAAGCACACCCAAAAAAAAAAAAGTGAGATGGTAAGCAGTGTTTTGTCAGGAGGCAGGTATAATTAGGTTCCTTGGAGGGCCACATACCTGAGTAATTGTCTTAGTAAGGGGAATATTCACATTCAGCATTTTCAGATTTCAAGATGACCCGCCTAACATGAAGTTTTGGGCCTATTAAATCAGACACAAACTTTTATGTTTTGAGGTTGTGCAAAGAAATACCGTTTATTGATTATTTGTACTTCTTGCAAAACTGACACCTTCATGTGATTCATGACTCAAAAGAATCTGTTGTCCTCTGATAAAAATTAAAACATTGTTCCACCAGATAAATTCTGATAATATTAACCATATGCAACATGAACTTCCCCAACATCATTGTCCTTAATCTTGGCAAAAGTAAAACCCAAAATACAGAGCTTACTGTTGCATCACAGAAGATGAGGAATCTAGTAAATACTACAGAGGACTGCATGTAGTATACTGTTTGAGGAAGCACATGAAAAAAAATAAAGCTTGATTTTTCCTCTTAGTTTCATTTGAATAATCAAGCTCTAAATTGGAGCACTTAAATGGAAGTCAAGGAACTTGGAGAGTGATGGAGGAAGCAATAATCAGTTTGAAAAGATGTTGAATCTCTGATGAGCGTTGAATATGTCAGATTAAGTTATGTCCTAGAAAGGGAGGTTCCCTGAACAACTGCTAGTCACTTTAAATTATTCTGCATTTCCAACAGGAAATCATCCAATTAGACTAACAGCTGCAGAGATTGGAATAAGCCTTGCATATTAGAAAATTAAAGAAAATGCAGCTGAGTACTATGTAAAGCAGCTAAGGTAAGTCATTTTCCCTCTACTTTTCTCCAATAAAACTTAATTTCAAGGACTTTTAGGATAAGGCAATGACTGCAAATTTGCTACATGTGATTAAAACAGGAAAATTCATTTACCATGAATTGTGCTGGATAATTTTAGCTGACACTTCATATGGATGTTCTGTTTGTCCTAAACTATCCATTGTTTCTTTCAAGGTGGGTGGAGACTTCCGTATTTCTTCTTTTCCCGGATCAGTTCCAATACTATTACAATTATTTCAAAAGGTTTTAATGAAGATGAGCAACACTATTATATTGGAATATCTCTCTAGTTAAGTGTCATCTACATTTGAAACTTCCTTCTAGAAGACTGTCTGAGATTGTAAACTACAAACCATATGTGAAAAAGGAAAAGATAGTTGAGGTCAGGAAAAACAGAAACTCAGAAGGTGGAAATAAAATTTTACATAATTAAAAAAACCCAGCCTCAACAACAAACAGAATTCTGGTGCCAGAGAAAATAGGATGATAAAAGAAAATAATATTGAAAATACAGCATACTATTTATACAGTGTCCTGTTAAAACACCTTGAGCATTCTACTGTATCTGAGAAAAGAAATAAAACCAATATACTTTTATCTAGACACCCTCCACATAGTCTCAGGATCAGAAGATGTAAATCAGCCTGTATGTCAAAATTGTGTTTACCATTTAATAACTGGACTAATATTAGACATCAGTCTCTAAAAAGACAAAATGGCTGGAGTAATGAAGTGTCAACCACAAATGAAATTATAAAGTTATTTCTATTTTATTTTTGTGATGAAATGTGCTTTAAGCCAAGAAAAATATTCGCACAGTAAAGCTGTATATTTCCGTAATGATTCTCTTAGACAACTACAGATACCCTCCTAGTGCTTTTGGCAGTGCACATCCCATAACTGGCCTTCCACAGACATGCTTAATTTCTGAAGAGGTTGTTCCTTAAAGAACCTCAGGTTAGATAAGGACTTTGATTTTTTTTAACTCACCATGCAGTGAATGTCAGGGCACATTCTCATGCTACATACACAATTCCTCCTACAGGCTTTGCTCCTAAGTGTTTTGCCTGGGGTCTCTGTCCCTTTAATACACACACAACGTCTTGTAACTAACCACAAGAGTTCACTGAAATCACAACTGAATCAGTCTCTAGCAGGCAGAGATACAGCCTTTAAGTCCTGTAATTCCTCCCAGCTTACTTTAAAATGCTTCATTCCCCTGATGCCTTTTAAATGAGCCTCAAACCATAATTAGGAAAAAGTCTAATAATTTTCCTTAATATGTAATTTCAAGTTGCTTTCTTTAGAAGATCTTTAACTAGTGTTCAAGCTTTGAAAGTCTTAATAGGATCAAAGACAAATTCATCAGGAAGGATATATAGAGGAAAGTGACTAATTTATTGTACCAGTATATATTCATCTCACATCAAGATTTAGCCAGCTCTGGAAAGATTAGATCTGAATTGCCACTGAAAGGGTTTTATTTTAGTTAAAATGTACAATTTCAGTAAGAAAGTGGAATTAAAGAAAATCCAGGAGACACACTCTTGCTTGCTGATAGACAAAGGATTCGAAGACTAAGCTGCCCCTAAGGAGTGAATTTTCCTAGCCCTACAGATTTAATCAGTCAAAAAATAATCTCTAAGCCAGAAATGTGTGCAAAAAGTATCATATAACTTTAAAAATTGATCAAAGAGTGTGTTTAAATGGTTGATGGAATTAAAGGTTGAAATATGTTCAAATGAAAGGTTCAAACAGAAAGCCTGTTGCTTTTAGGTTACACAGAAGATGCTTGTCCTTGGGAAAATTAAAATTTGCATTAAAATGTTAGGTTTAATATTCATCAATGTAGTAGAGTAATTATGTAATGTATTGGGACCAAAGAGTAGCATAGCACTGCATTAACTGATTGACAAATGCATGGAAATCACTTTGCTGCTGAAATGCAAAAGTATATGGGAAAAAAAATAATGTCTTTAACACTACAAAACGCTGTGTAATTATTGTGGTCATATGGTCCAGTCCAAAACACTGAAAAGAGATACTGGCATACAGCTGTGTCAAAGTACAACTGATCAGTACGCACAGCACCAAACAGGCATTTGAAGTCTTTTCAGCTTGTGCAGTAAGTCCAGTGCTTGGCCTTGACACTGACATACAAAACAGGCAGAGTCCAGAGCTGTCCAGCTGCCTGCAACAGAACTGCTGTCAACCAGAAATGAAGAAAATGGGTTTCCAATCACACCCATGGAGCTGGATTTAGCCAGGAGGCATGTAAACACCAGACTGTACTTACCTACTACCTTGTTTTATGCTTGTGGTTGGTGTATTCTGCCAAAGGAAAATCCAGAGGAGGCATTATGCAACAACATTTTTCACCTCCTGTCAAGGACTGTTTCTTGTATTGCTTAACAAGGGTCACTTAATTTGACGGTAGCACATTTAATGTGTGAGAGCTGGTGTAATCATGATACAAGACCTGTTGAAAATCAGCTGTAAATTCTCTTTTTTTTTTTTTGAAGCTCCTCATGCTTGGATTTGAAGGGACTGGTTACTGGAAGGAGTACTTTTTCTTGTGGTCACTAAATACTGATTTGATCCAGCAATGATAGTTTTTATGCTCAGTGTATCCTGGTGTGGTGGCTTTTTGTTGTATACTCAGAGATTTAAAACTGTTTCATAGACTGTTTCATCTAAGTAACTGTTTTTAAACTGTTTCTTCTAAGCAAATGAAGAGTAACTGCAATCACCTAATCTAAACCCACACATACCAGGAGCCAAGACTTCCACAGATGAGCTCCCGACTCCTGTTTAGTCATAGAATTTGAAAATAGTATGCATTTTAGAAACGTGTCCAGCCCATCTCCAAAATTGTTCACTATAATGATTGTTCTGTTGCTTCAAAAATTGAACAGCTGGCTGGTATGAACTTCACTCTTGAAAAAATAAGATGTTAATGTAATGAATGTTACTCCTCACATAGTTTTGAGAAATAGGTCTTGCCAAACTAACTTTACTTGCATGAGAATACGAGTTCATCTGACAGATGCACAAGTGCTAATGCAATAGATTTCTGTAATGCATGACTTGATGCCACACACCTTAGGGTTAAGAAACCTGAGTGACATGAAATTAGTGTGGTGCATACCAGATGGATTAAACACTGATTAAACAGTAGATTTCAAAAAAAGATTATAAATAATAAAACTTGACCAATTAAGTGAACTTCTGTGGAGATCCTATGCAGAAAAAAATATTTGGACAATAATTTGAAGTTTATGTCAGCTCTTGTTGAAAAAGCAAAATCATTGTCAATTAGAAAAAGTCCCTTTTACCATTCACAGATAGCATCAAATTGGAGTGTTTAGCTATGAAAAAGTCAGACAGAGGTAGAAAAATCTAGATTTTTTAAAAAAAAATTATTTACTTGATGTGCATATATACATATATATTAATTTACAAGTTTCAATATGGCCAAATGTTGGAATATCTCTCATAGCTGCAGACAGAAAACTTTCATAGGAAAGCAGTGATGCTGGAAAAGACTTAAAAATACTAGTGGATGATCTCCTGAATATGAGCGTCCACTCTGGTGCCACAGCCTAAAGGGTTAATGTGATCCCTGCATGTATTAATTCTATTATTACTGGTGGCCAAGGAAATTACGTTTCTCATATTGAAGAGCTTGGTGGAAAACTGGAGGATTCAGAGGAGTGCAACAAGGCTTATAAAAGGGCTGAACAAAGCCTTAGAATGAAAAACCTGAGGAGCTCAACCGATTAGTTCAACAAGAACACATATGGGTAATTAGATCACAATCTATAGGGAAAATACACTAATAGTGGACTTTTCAGTCTAGTAGAACGTGTTGAGGGAAACATAGTGACAAAGGATGAGGAAAAGGCTGAGGTACTCAGTGCCTTCTTTGCCTCAGTCTTTAATAGTCAGACCAGTTGTTCGCCAGGTACCCACCCCCTGAACTGGAAGACAGGGACAGGGAGCAGAATGAAGGCCCCATAATCCAGGGGCAAATGGTTAGCAACCTGCTACACCACTTAGATGCACACAAATCTCTGGGGCCAGATGGGATCCACCCAAGGGCACTGAGGGAGCTAGCGGAAGTGCTCACCAAGCCTCATTTTCATCATTTATTCATCATTTATTCATCATTTAGCAGTCCTGGCTAACCAGGGAGGTCCCAGTCAACTGGAAGTTAGCAAATGTGACATCCATCTACAACAAGGGCCAGAAGGAGGATCCAGAGAACTACAGGTCTGTCAGCCTGACCTCAGTGTGGGGAAGGTTATGGAGCAGATAAGCCTGAGTGCCGTCACACAGCACATACAGGACAACCAGGTGATTGGGCCCAGTCAGCATGGTTTTATGAAAGGCGGGTCCTGCTTGACTAACCTGATCTCATTCTATGACAAGGTGACCTGCTCAGTGGATGAGGGAAAGGCTGTGGATGTTGTCTACCTGGACTTTAGTAAAGCCTTTGACACCATTTCCCACAGCATTCTCCTGGAGAAACTGACTGCTCCTGGCTTGGACGGGCATACACTTTGCTGGGTAAAAAACTGGCTGGATGGCTGGGCCCAAAGAGTTGTGGTGAATGGAATTAAATCCAGTTGGCAGCCAGTCACAAGTGGTGGTCCCGAGGGCTCAGTATTGGGGCCAGTTCCGTTTAATATCTTTATCAATGATCTGGATGAGGGGATTGCGTGCACCCTCAGTAAGTTTGCAGATGACACCAAGTTGGGTGGGAGTGTTGATCTGCTGGAGGGTAGGAAGGCCCTACAGAGGGACCTGGACAGGCTGGATTGATGAGCCGAGGCCAACTGCATGAGGTTCAACAAGGCAAACTGTTGGGTCCAGCACTTGGCTCACAACAACCCCATGCAACGCTACAGGCTTGGGGAAGAGTGGCTGGAGAGCTGCCCAGTGGAAAAGGACCTGGGGGTGTTGTTCGACAGCTGGCTGAATATGAGCCAGCAGTGTGCCCAGATGGTCAAGAAGGCCAATGGCATCCTGGCTTGCATCAGAAATAGTGTGGCCAGAAGGACCAGGGAAGTGATCATCCCCCTGTACTCAGCACTGGTGAGGCCGCACCTGAAATGCAGTGTTCAGTTTTGGACCCCCCACTACAATGGGTTGGAGCATGTCCAAAGAAAGGCAACAAAGCTGGCGAAACATCTAGAGCACGTCTTATGAGGAGCGGCTGAGGGAGCTGGGGTTGTTTAGTTTGGAGAAGAGGAGGCTGAGGGGAGACCTTATCACTCTCTGCAACTACCTGAAAGGAGGTTGTAACGAGGCGGGGGTCAGTCTCTTCTCCCAAGTAACAAGTGATAGGACGAGCAAATGGCCTTCAAGTTGCACCAGGGGAGGTTTAGATTGGATATTAGGAAAAAGTTCTTCACCGAAAGGGTCGTCAAGCATTGAAACGAGCTACCCAGGGAAGTGGTTGAGTCCCCATCCCTGGAGATATTTAAAAGATGGGTAGATGTGGTGCTTGAGGACATGGTTTAGTGGTGGACTTGGCAGTGCTGGGTTAACAGTTGGACTTGATGATCTTAAAGGTCTTTTTCAACCTAAATGATTCTATGATTCTAAACACTAAGTGTGAAAGCTGAAGATGGACCAATTTCGATTAAAGTTCAAGGAGACTACTAGAGTGAACAATTCAGTATTTAGACTGGAATATATGTACAGATGTTCATTCTCTGAAAATCATCGTAAATAATCCACAGGGCTTTAGGCAACTGTGTATTTTAAGGAACTGGTGAGTGTTCTTAAGTAGTTCCCAATAATTATACACATTTTTCTCTTTAGTTTCTATTTACCAGCTGACTAAGCACATAATTATCTGTATGCTTGTGAAACTAGATCCTGGTATGCACCAGAGAATGTGTGTTATCAGTTTCCACACAAGCGTAATCAAATCATGATCACTTGCAGTAATCGCCATTAATTTTTAGGCTTGAATTAGTTCTTCAGCACCTCAAAAAAAAGAGAGGACTAACCTATAATTACTCACTTGAAATGTTATACTTTTAAGGTTAGAAAACTATTTACTAATAATTTAGAGAAATTATTTTGCTGTTAATATTGAAAGAAAAAAGAACTTCAGTATGTTTCTGTTGGAAGTCCCTATGTTTTTACTGTGGGATTTTGTTGGGTTTTTTGTGTTTTGTTTTGGTTTGCCTTTTTTTTTAAATCGTGTTTTCTAGACATGTTTGACCATTTATCTCATTCTCTCTGTTCTGTTTTGGCTTTCTTCAGCTGACATCAGAGAGTACCTCATCTTCTCTTTTATTGGTTAAAAGACTACTCTCAAGGCCAGCAAGATCATTTACTTCCAACTTGTCCTGGATTCAGAAAAAAAATAACAATGCATTGACTCCCTTTTTCCCTCTTGTACATTTGACACTTATTAAATGGATTTAAACCTAGTCCCTTTAACACTCTAACTAAGGAAATCTTCCCATCAGGTTTCAGAAATATCAGCTAAATTTTTGCGCATACATCAGCAATTCTAGCTTATTACCAATGATTCTGAAATTGGTGTATAAGCAAATAAGAATTTTTTCTCCAAGGCCTTATTGTTGAAGATATCGTTTTACTGACATCTTAATTTTCTGCAAAATTAATAATCTTTATCTGTTCCATTTTTCTGTGTGTGAACATATTTTTAATAAAAACTATATGAGAAAATTACTTTAGTAAGATTGAACCAATATAATTTATTATTTACATTGATATTTGTCTCTTTTATTTATTATTTTCCTATCTTAAATTATCAGCATTTTGGAGAGATGAAAGCTGTTAAGTGTATTATACGTTTAACTGTATTACAGTATTTCTTGGTAAGATAATATTTACATATTTACATTGTTTTCTTTTACTTCAGATATATTCAGAGAAAATTCTGGTCATTATTAAACTTTTTTTGTTTGTTTCTTAAATAATTTGGAAAGAAGAAATCATTTAATTTAATGTGAAGTTATTATTTATAATCAGTTCTCACATTTTTAATCAAAACTGACAAATCCTGAAATTAAATGCTAAAATTAAAACTGAAAAATGCTGTTTTAAAAGATCAAAATCAAAATGTGAGCTTTTCAAAACAATCTCTATTAAAAAGTCATTTCAAGTAATAGTGAAATTTTGGTGACCTCAACACTGCACTTTTTAGTGAATTAACTATTCATTTAGTTATTCATCTTTGTTTCTTGAGCCTATCTGGATAGATTGCTCATTCCTCTTCCACAGAAAAGAAATGACTTACTCATTTTTCTTGGCTGATGTTGCAATACATCTTTCCCTAAAAAGATTGTAGGACTGGCAGGGACAAAAAAGGGAAAGATTAACTGTCTTGAAGCTATACATTAATGCTTGGGATGCATGAGAAGAAAAATTAATGTTTCCCTCTTCCCTGTGGGTGTTAAAGTGGTTAGTATTAGACAAGGTTGCTCATAACGGTAATAACTTTTTTTTTTCTCTGATATAAATTATTTCTGTTTTGAAGGGGAACACACAAGGCACAGAACCTTGCTGTTTGACAAGACATGATCTTGCACAGAGCTTATTTTCACTGGGTCAACTCAAAGAAACGGATGAAACTGGGAAACTATCCTGCAGAATTGTCTTTCCCTTTTTTCCTCAACTTAGCAGTCACTTGTGTTCCTTTCCACACTGAACAATAATGTGAATTTAGTGGTTTTGTTTCTCAGAAAATATTGTATTCATGGTATTTTCTGTCCAGACATAGTCTGAAGACCATCATCAGTTCCCTGTCTCTTGGTCACTTGGATAATTGCAATTCTTAAAGAAATTATTACTTTCTGGATAGCAAGAATGTGACCAAGTATATGCACACAACTGTTATAAGGAATTTTGCATGTTTATTCAATGATATGAAAGAGGAGCCTTTATTGGAGAGCAGCAAGGGCTGACTGCTCTGTAAGGACAGACAAGCTGGGAGCCGAAGGTGGTAACTGCGCTGGCAGGGCAGGGCCCTCTCCAACAAGGGCACAATGCCACAGTGCTTGAGCAGCAAAGAGCAGAGCAGGTTGGCACCGGTGACCAGAGTCAGGCATGGTCCAGCCTGCCAGGTGCATCCATAGTGACAAGGCAGGGCTGAGATCAAGGCAGAAATTCAAGTCAGCAGGACAGGATCAGGGCTGAAATCAGGCTGAAGCACTCATGGCTCACAAAAGTTTAGATACTTTAGACAAAGCATCTCAGCTCCACCTCCAGATTACCCATCCTGGCAAACACTGCCCTTAAATCACAGAAATGTGTGAAAAATAATTTATTCACTGAAATTAGGTCCTTGCTGGCACCATGAGATACTTTTAGACTGATACACCTGGAAGACAACGAGAGACTACAACTACAGATCTGTGAAACTTGAATGGTGCTAATTTTGGAGAAGTCCCACAGACTAATATGAAGGAATAGTTCTTTAACGGTCTAACATACATGACAGAGTAGTCGATTAGTAGAAGAAAGCAGAGAAACTAGTCATAGAAAAAGGAAGCATTGCACAGAACGAAAGCATGATAAAAAGCAAAAATAACTGCAGAGACAAAAATCAGTAAGAATTATTTTTAGAGTCTCATGCTGCTAATATTGTAATTAACATTAACATTAAAATGTTAATTAACATTTAAATGAATATTGATGGTGAAAATCTAGTACTATATATATTTTATGATCATATTCTCTATCAGAAATCCCAATACAAAATTTCTGCTGCAATACGGAATAATAGGGAGAGATTTCAATTTATTTTTTCTAACCAAGAATTAAAATATTTTTCTGAAACTGCAAAAATATAACATTATGTCACATTTTTTCTGCAAAGCACTGTGATGCAAAACATAATATATTCAAAAAGTTGTTCGTTGGGATTATGCCTATGAAATGCTTGAAATTGTTTACTTAGCTGTTCTCACGTCATGTAAATGTAAGAAGTTACCTAGTTTCTCTCGCTTGGACAGCTTGGTTTTGCACTGCCTATCTTAGCAATCAACCTTTTCATAGAATCATAGAATGGTTTTCCAGGATGTTAACACCAAAAGAATGACAGTTCCAAGGAAAATGCGATTGTTACCTGTGATTTCAGGTAAGCTCTCAAATCTAAGGGTACTTTCCACAATTTATAGATACTGTATTCCAAGCACAG
Organism: Theristicus caerulescens; assembly: GCA_020745775.1. Taxonomy (NCBI): domain Eukaryota; kingdom Metazoa; phylum Chordata; class Aves; order Pelecaniformes; family Threskiornithidae; genus Theristicus; species Theristicus caerulescens. Next base: position 116,532,263 of record CM036559.1, on the reverse strand, counting down.
TGCTGCAGTGACTGTCATGAAATAAAGGGACTGTTTCATTAAAGTAGTCTTATAATATTATAGATGAGCTTCAGATGGGATTAATAAAATACATGAGATAAAGACACATAAAAGTGGTGTCTACATCTATCTGTCCATCCATGAGCTATGTGACTAGTCTCCCACTATAACTAGTGGAGATCTGATTATTAAAATCAATGAAGACTACAGAGACGGATATTCATATCATCCTAAAGTGGACATCTAGGGGTCTCAATTCAGCCACCCACACATAGTTATCTAGTACTATATGTGGTTCTTCTGGGCATCTAAGACATCTACATGAAGCTAACATATATGGCCTCAACCTAGAGGAGCATACTCTCCTGGAGTGGTAGCTGGACATCAGATACCCAGAGTGTTTCCAATGGCCCTAGATGCCTATGCATGGAATTACTCTCCTCATACCTGGTTTGACAAACCTTTCTGTAGGTTTCACTGAGTTCATAAACCTCCAGCAACTATAATGGCAGCAGAGATGCCTTCTTTCTGTTGCAGTGGGTTGACCTTGGTGGCTGTCGTGTGCCCATCAAGAAGCTCTATCACTCCCCCTTCTCAACAGAACAGGGAGAGAAAAATAAAAACAAAAGCTCATGGGTTGAGATAAGCATAGAGTGATCACTCAGCAATTACCATCATGGACAAAACAGACTTGAATTAGGAAAATTAATTTAATTTATTGCCAATTATTCAGAGTAGCATAATGAGAAAAAAGAACAAATTTAAAAACACCTTTTCCCCACCCTTCCTTCTTCCCAGGCTCAGCTTCACTCCTGACTGTTCTACCTCTTACCCCAGCCAATGAAGAGGGATGGGAAATGGGGGCCACAGTCAGTTCCTAACACTTTGTCTCTGCTGTTCCTTCCTCCTCACACTCTTCCCCTGCTCCAGTGTTGGTATCCCTCCCATGGGAGACAGTCGTTCATGAACTTCTCCAATGTGGGTCCTTCCCATGGGCTGCAGTTCTTCACAAACTGCTCCAGCATAGGTCCTTTCCACGGCGTGCAGTCCTTCAGGAACAGACTCCTCCAGCGTGGGTCCCCCACGGAGTCACAGGACCTGCCAGAAAACCTGCTCCTGTGTGGGATCCTCTCCAGGGTCCAAAGGTCCTGCCAGGAGCCTGCTCCAGCATGGGCTCTCCATGGGGTCACAGCTTTCTTCAGGGCACATCCGCCTGCTCCAGCATGGGCTCCTCCATGGGCTGCAGGTGGACAACATGTTTCACCATGGTCATCACCATCGACTGCAGGGGAACCTCTGCTCCAGTGCAAGGAGCACCTCCCCCTCCTCCTTCACTGACCTTGGTGTCTGCAGGGCTGTTTCTCTCACATATTCTTACTCCTCTCTCCCAGCTGCTGTTGAGCAGCATTTTTTTACCCTTTCTTAAATATGTTATGACAGAGGTGCTACCGCCATCACTGATTGGCTCAGCTTTGGCTAGCCATGAGTCTGTCTTGGAGCCAGCAGACACTGGCTGTCTGACATGGGGACAACTTCTGGTGTGTTCTCACAGAAGCCACCCCTGCAGCCCTCCTGCTACCAAAACCTTGCCACGTAAACCGAATACTTCTATGCAGACACTTAGAGGTGGATATCTAAATTTAGCTATTCTAATTTCCAACTGAATCCTATATTATGAGTCTACAGTCAAGGACCTAGTATATAATACAAGCTTGTCTAAAGGATTTCTCAAATGTTATTGAAGGTAAAGTATAAAATTTCATCTACAAGACAAAAAGAAACTCACTTCATATCTCACAATAAAATGTTAGTAAAAGATGAAATTTCCACAGGTCTATGGCTGTGAGAAGGGTTAACACTCAACAGACAGAAGCAAATCAAGACTATGGGAAGAATCACAGCTAGGGTAAGTTAATGCCCATCTACACTGTCTGATCATCTGGACCAGAGCCATTGACGTACAGCTCATGAGGAGTTCTGAGAGCACATGGATGTGTAAAAAAAGCTTTCACACTAGCTAATTCTTTATTGGCTTACTCTTTCTGAGGCCTTCATTTTATTACCAATAAATGAGGCATTTGCTTTATGAAAGCACACTTCAACTGACCCAATATGTATGCAGATAAATTTGCAAATATAGTTTAATGGTACGTGGGCAATACTGAATATAAATAATTCTTTACATAATTACAGCATCTATGATTGTACTCCCTCATGGCTGAAGAAAACTTTTGGGATTTTCTTAAAAACACATAATTCATTTTCTTTTGGCACTGAAAAGCTGGGTAGTAAAGTAGCATATTGTCTGTACTGTAGGCATTATGCAGTCAATGGTATGGGGGAAAAAACGTGTTTCACTTGGTGAAAACTATCATTTTCTACTTTGGGTTAGGACAGTGGGAGACTTGTAAATTAAAAAGTGGTCAAACTCTCCCTGACAGAATCATATGATTGAAAAACGTTTGCTTTGCTCATTTTCCAAGTCTTCTGAAAAACTAATGCTTTTTTTTTTTTTTTTTAACAGGGAAAAAGGAACTGTTTAAAAAACTGAAGCTGAAATATTCAATTAATTGAAAATGAACTAAGATTTTTCACAGTTCTGTCACTTGCTTTTTACACTCCTTTGCTCTTTCTTCTTTAGGTTATGTTTTGCATATTAAAATTATGTCAACATACTGCAGTTTAACAGTACAATTTATACTATTAACATTCAAGGTCTCTTCAGATCTGGAAACTTTTGTACTCAACTGAATTTGCTCCGAAGAGTTTAAAAGCTACAAGGAAAAGATGTTATTTGCCTTTCACAGAGATGGGATATATTATTTCAGAGATTACGATCCAGAGAGAATGCTTTGGCTCAGTAAATAGGATGAGGGTAAAGCGTAGGACCTTAAATCCAAAATAGCAATTCATAAAATTTCTCTGCTTTGAATAAAGCTTTATGGCAATGATGTCTACACTCTGTCCAGCTTCCTGCTCTGGAGCTTATGGTGTCTCATCACTATGTTCTTCCTGTTATCAACCAATAAAGAGTAGAAATATATAGCAGAAAAATTACAAATGCATAGTGGGAAAATTAAAAAAAAAAAGCAGTATTGAGAGAATGATTGAGAAACTGTATCTGCCCCCTCACAGACCAACAGCACAACTACTGGGCTATAGAACCTTCCTCCTAATTCCTCTTTTCAGACTCTGATTATGTGCTCATGTCCTCACAGTAGCACAGCTACCACAGAGTGAATGATGCCATCCCATATGGTGCTCTATAGCCTGGTGTTACAATACAATACTCTGTTGGTGCTTAGGAGGCACTGTTAGGAACTGAACTTAAAATCAAAGTATTCCAGCATTACTTATTTAAAAAGATCATGTATTGACAGTTACATCCTTAGAAGAGTTTTACAAACATGGGATCATGGCTAGACAGAGACATCTGAGGTTCACCTTAGGGCAGGATTCTTGAAAAACAACATAACCTCTCCACTGATTTTGTGTGTCTTGGGAAGCATATTTAAGTTGAAAGAATATAGACTTGCATACATTTACTCAGTGTTGCAATTACATTACACCAGGAAGCCACTTGATTTTACTAGATATTCTCCAAAATCTATGGGGTGCTGTGCAAAAATTACACTTAAAATATTAGATTCAATCATAAAATGAGAAAAAATGTGATTATATTTCCCCAAAGACTATAAATCTATTCTTATAGCACACATCGTGAGAATCAACATTAACAAGGAATTCAGAGAATAATCTTTTCTAGTAAGATGAGTTTCAATATGTTTTTCTTCTCCCATAGTAATTTTCTACTGTTTATTTACATTGTTCTTTTGAATTTTATTTGCATTTTTTATATTTCTTTCTTGGTCCTTGAATAGTAATTTTCTATGGTTTGGTACATACACAGCGTAATAATATTTCTTTAACATTATTTGCATAATAGCTTACATAATAAATATATAAATAAAGACATGCAAAAATCAAAAGACGTTTCATTCTGTTGGTCTTGGAAAGACAGGATTTAGCTGTTTTTAGAAAAGTTTGTAGTTAGATTATCAGATAAGTTTTATATAAATATAGAAATTCTCTAGAGTTTTTGGATGGCTTAATAAGCTTCACTTTTCTTAACTTTCACATGCACAAGAATTTTAACCTGTGAGATAGATTACAGAGGTTTTGTGGTAAATGTTATAGGGTGGTCATTTATAGTAACTAATAGTAGATGAACCTATCAAAATGAGCATTATTCAACAGATAATATTGTTGCTGCAAGCTGCAGTTCTGATTGCCATAATCTTTTCTTAAATTTTCAATAAAAGCAAAAATGGCCAGATAATTCAGAAATGCTGAAGTTTTTGGAACTTAGATGGGGTTAGACGTCATTACGAAAACAAAAGGTGAAATATACAGTCTTGCCAGCAGAATGGTAAGCGATTGTTTTCACTTTGATGCTTTTGCTCAGGAACAACAACACTTGTCTACAACACCCGTGTGAGGGAATCTGAATCCAAAGGACCCAAGTTGGTGGGCTATGAGCTGCTCTAGGATAAGTCAATTTCCATCTTTCCTGCTGATGCTGCTTCCTCTTTTACATTTCCATTCATCTAACAAAGGAAAGAATGGGTGTAAACAAGGTGTTATGGCATTCTCCTGAAAGGTCAGTCATCTGCATCTAAAACACAGCTAGTTGAAAGTTAATTTGTTGACAACACTGATAACAGCAATTCTATTTGAAGCATCAATAGCATCCAATTGAAGACCAATTGAATATTGAAGGCCAATAGCATCCTGGCTTGCATCAGAAACAGTGTGGTCAGCAGGACCAGGGAAGTGATCGTCCCCCTGTACTCGGCACTGGTGAGGCCGCACCTGAAACGCGGTGTTCGGTTTTGGACCCCTCACTACAAGAAAGACATCGAGGTGCTAGAGCGTGTCCAGAGAAGGGCAATGAAGCTGGTGAAGGGCCTAGAGCACAAGTCTTATGAGGAGCGGCTGAGGGAGCTGGGGTTGTTTAGTTTGGAGAAGAGGAGGCTGAGGGGAGACCTTATCGCTCTCTACAACTACCTGAAAGGAGGTTGTAGAGAGGTGGGGGTCGGTCTCTTCTCCCAAGTAACAAGTGATAGGACGAGCAAATGGCCTCAAGTTGCGCCAGGGGAGGTTTAGATTGGATATTAGGAAAAACTTCTTCACTGAAAGGGTAGTCAGGCACTGGAACAGGCTGCCCAGGGAAGTGGTTGAGCCTCCATCCCTGGAGGTATTTAAAAGACATGTAGATGCAAAAATGTAAGATTCAATAAACAGTGATTCTCAATATTTTATGCCATATTTCTGCTAACTATTACTGAACACTTTCAGCAACGACAAAATTAACAACTTAATCCTAGTATAGTTTTCAGTCTAATTTCATTAAAGTTTATAGCACACCCTACTAGAGTTGCTTCTCAATGGCATATTTCTTTTGCTGATGTTCACAGTGAATTTCCAATTGCCTCTTGATGGTTCTCTTCAATTGTTAGGGTATTTTAATGTGTAACTCTGGCTTCATATTCCCTGTATGTAAAGCACAATGTAACAATGGATACAAAATTCAATGCCAAACCACCACATATAAAATGCTTCGATATCCCAGTCTCCTACAGTGCATGAGGAAACTTTTTAATATAAAAATATGCTTAGTGTCATAAATCTGTGCTGCAGGTTTCCCATGTTTGTTTCAGGTAACGTGGAGTAACCTTAACTGCACTCCCTTACCACCATGATCTTACCAAAACCAAACATGTATATAGTAACTGTTATATCTATTGGCCATAAGAGAGAGGAACTAAGCATGACTGGTGGAAGGAAGCCATGAATGGTTTCCTGGAAAATAGCGACCAGAGTGACCAGTTGTGTTATTATTTGTTGTTGTTGTTGTTTAGTAGTGATAGTTTATTTTTATTTTCTACTAATTTCAGTTATTATTATTTTGTTAAATTTAGTTGTAAAATAAGTATTATAAGTATTTGAATTAAGCAAGAGCTTGTCTGTTTCCCTGGCATAACCACATTCAAGTTAATCAATCAACTTTCACAGAATACCTTAATGAAATTTGATGGGAGGTGTGTGGGCAAAAGGCACTGGATTTATCAAGAGCTGTGAATCAATCCCTGTGTTTCAGCACCAAGTTCCTGTGTGACAAATTGCTGGAGAAGAGATAACATATGAAATCCTAAATCTGTTTTAGATACTCTTTTGTAATGGTTATTTTAGTCAATATCTTTGATTATGTCTCTTAACCAATCATCTTATTTATTGCAGTCAATCTCATAGTTAAATTATTTCTCTTAGTTTTACATTTACTTTAGAATTTTTTTTTAATACCACTGCACATCAGACCTCATTATGCAGAAGAGATCCACAGCTGAGTGATACTGGCCTGCTAAATAAGTACATCATTGCTCTTCTATAAGAAATTAAATTTCTTAAATTTCTTGCTTTGACACTTGCACATTGTTTAAATCCATATGTAACTCAAGACAACAATCTTGAAAATGTTGGCTATTGCCATTACTGAAAACGCTAGAAAACTTGAGTGGGAAGGAAGAGGTAGAAAGCTCACACAGTCCATATAGGTGTGTTTCAGTAGAGCAACAATTTGACCTGACCTTACTCTATGTTGATACAAAGCAAGAATAAAGAACTATTCTCTGATTCATTCAGATTTGTTAACCTCAAAACACTTGGAGAACTGTTGGCAAAAAAGTATGAGATTTTAAGAAGAGTCGACATTGCTGTCGCAAGGCATGAGGAGACGACAGGTTAACATCCTTCTAAATGTACATTACCATATGCTTGAGTGGAGTTTTGTAGAGCTTTGTCTTCTTAGAGTCTTATGTTCAAATAATTCAGTTGAATGAAGTTATGCCTGCTTACATTATGTATCTGACTGACTCATAACTGCTGCTTATATTAGCTGATTGCAGAATGAGGAAATCATGGCCTAATTTCAAGTAAAAGTCAGAGAACGTTCTTTGAGAAAATTAATGCTAGTCTCTTTTAAAAATGCATTATGCCTTCTATCTCATTTGGAGTTGAATGGTCATTTTATTACCAGGTGGATTTAGCACTCTATCATTGATGTAATGTAAATAAGGAATTGAAGTCTTGAGACAACAGAATTTCTTAAAGGGAATTTCTGATTTTACTCTTTAACAACAAGTTTATAATTTTACTTCTTAAATCTAGATATTTCCCCTTATAAAGACTTGAACTGGTTGAAGGCACTAGAAAGCACTAATTCGAATGCCACAGTGTTATTTCAATCACCAAGACCTTTCCTTTTGTTACCAATTCTTCACAGACATTTCCGCGATTGCAATACTACACATCGCAGACGTCAGACTCCTCTTTTCATTGAATTCAGTGCTGAAAAGCCAGCTGATCTCAACAGCATGAGATTAGGCATCATTTTTCTCAGACAAATGGAGGTATTTTGCATAGCTGAAAAGTCAGTCTCCTACTCTCATGTTTAAGAATTTTTTAATTACTATAGCAGTGCAAACAAACAAAGTTTTGTATGTTAAGGACTGTCTATCCATATCTATACACTTATTTCTTTAAATTGGTGTGGCACTGTTTCATTTCTACTTCTGGCTTCAAGTTTTATTGCTCTGATTTAGTTGAAAGCTGTTCTTATTGCACTACAGTGAAACCTGAAAAGCATGTCTTTTCACATTGAGCTGTTTCATTTCAGGTTTGTCTCACATTGTTAGTTGAACTGATGCACCTCTGTGTACAAGAAAGCATCGGTACAACAACTCTGTGTTATTTCTAAAAGCAAATTTTTGTTCTGAGGGGCTAAACTGTAGGTGCTGTAGGTATTCACAAGCAAAGATCTAATTTCCCTATAGTCTTATTTAGTTTTATCTAAAGGACTAAAATTTGACTATCTAGGATTCTAGAAACTCAGAACAGCATCAATGTCAATTATAGGTATTAAACATGACAGCTAAACACGATCAAAAATATTTGTTCAGGCTTCCAGGTAACTGAAAATTAAAATAGCTACAATTTATTGAAGATTCTGGACAAAAATTCCTTTTATGAATCCAGGATTTAAAGCTTGCATCACTAAAATTTTTGCACTTCACCTTGTTGGAGCCACAATGCCTCCATTGTTATTCACACACATTGTAAATTACTATGTCCCTTCTTTCACTTGTCAAAATCTCAGGATTGTGAAACATGTACCATCTTTTTTAACTTTCTGCTGGTTTTGTAAGCACATGTTCCCATTTCACCGGTATTAGCATGTACCCAAAGATTTCTTTCACTTCTTATCTTTAACACTGGTGGAGTTCGCAGTCCTGAGGGATATGGGACAGGCAAAGAGTAAAGTTAGGACCCTGAATGTTAGGAAAGCAAACTTCCAGCTCTTCAAGGAGTTAGTCAATAGGACCCCCTGGGAAACTGCCCTCAGGGACAAGGGACCAGAACAGAGCTGGCAGATCTTTAAGGATGCTTTCCATAGTGCGCAAGAGCTCTCGATCCCCAGGTGTGAGAAAACAGGCAAGGAAGGCAAGAGACTGGCATGGCTGAGTCAAGACCTGCTGGTCAAACTAAAGGGCAAGAAGGAAATGCACAGGCAGTGGAAGCAGGGACAGGTATCCTGGGAAGAGTACAGGGACCCTGCCCGGTTGTGTAGGGATGGGGTCAGGAAGGTCAAGGCGAGGCTGGAGCTGAACTTGGCAAGGGATGCAAGGAATAATAAGAAGGGCTTCTATAGGTATGTCAGGCAAGACTTGCCCTTGGTGAAGCCATGCTGGCTGTCTTGAATTACCTCCCTGTCCTCCACGTGCCTTAGCATAGCTTCTAGGAGTATCAGTTCCATGATCTTCCCAGGCACAGGGGTGAGCTGACAGGTCGTTCCCAGGGTCCTCCTTTCTTCCCTTTTTAAAAACGGGTGCAATGTTTCCCTTTTTCCAGTCACCAGGGACTTCACCTGACTGCCATGGCTTTTCACTAATTCATCAATGACATAGGCAGTGGGTTTGAGTGCACCCTCAACAAGTTTGCAGATGACACCAAGCTGAGTGGTGCGGTTAGCATGCCTGAGGGACAGGATGCCATTTAGAGGAACCTGGACAAGCTCAAGAAGTGGGGCCATGTGAACCTCATGAGGTTCAACAAGGACAAGTGCAGGGTCCTGCACCTGGGTCAGGGCAATCCCCGGTATCAATACAGGCTGAGGGATGAAGGGATTGAGAACAGCCCTGTGCAAAAGGACTTGGGGGTACTGGTGGATGAAAAGTTGGACATGAGATGACAATGTGCTCTCGCAGCCCAGAAGGCCAACCATATCCTGAGCTGCATCAAAAGAAGCGTGGCCAGTGCGTCAAGGGAGGTGATTCTGCCCCTCTACTCTGCTCTGGTGAGACCCCTCCTGGAGTACTGCGTCCAGCTCTGGAGCCCTCAGCACAGAAAAGACATGGACCTGTTGGAGCAGGTCCACAGGAGGGCCACAAAAATGATCAGAGGGCTGGAACACCTCTCCTATGAAGAAAGGCTGACAGAGTTGGGATTATTCAGCCTGGAGAAGAGAACACTGCACTTATTGTGGCCTTTCAGTACTTAAAGGGGGCTTATAAGAAAGACAGGGACAAACTTTTTAGCAGGGCCTGTTGCAATAGGACAAGGGGTAATGGTTTTAAACTAAAGGAGGGTAGATTTAGACTAGGTATAAGGAAAAATTTTTTTACGATGAGGGTGGTGAAACACTGGACCAGGTTGCCCAGAGAGGTGGTAGATGCCCCATCCCTGGAAACATTCAAGGTCAGGTTGGACGGGGCTCTGAGCAACCTGATCTAGTTGAAGATGTCCCTACCAATTGCAGGGGGGATGGACTAGATGGCCTTTAAAGGTCCCTTCCAGCCCAAACTTTTTTATGATCCTATGATTCTATGGTTTACTTGAAAACTTTAAAGTATTAGTGGTTTTTTATTAATACTTAGATATAGTATATATATTTTAAAACTTGCTACCCTCAGATATGACAGTGCTTCAAGACCCTATCAAATCTCTTGAAAAAGGACTTTATTGTAGTTCAAAGCATATTAGCTATTAACTATAAATGCAGTGAACTGAAAAAAATAATAAACTGAACAAATATTTTCAATTAACTTAAAATATCATTATGTAGACGGGCTTAGGAAAATCCCATCCTGCTGAAAAAGTGTGTTGAAATTAAATTCTTTCTTCATTTTTTTTTCCACCAGCATTATAATTCCTGTCTTGAAATGTCATTATCATTGATGCCAAGTTATTATAGTTCAGGAGTTATGTTTCTACAGATATCTCTCCATTCAGTTTTAATGTTATGAGAATTTTTGGTACTGTCTTATACCAACATTAGGAAGGTTCAGTGAGCTCTATAGAAATCTATTCTTGAAGTGTATTTGACAGGTGAATAATCTGGATCTTGATTGGCTGAGTTGCATTTTGGTTATCCATAAATAATGCAGATCTGAACTCAGCTGTGATCAGCACTCACTGTCTTACACATTTGTTATTTCGAATGACTCACCATGTCCAACTAAATGAAAATATAAGCAAAAAACCATGAGCCTTTCTTGCATTATTTTCTCTGTAAAACATTCTGTAGATGAAGATTCATTCCCTGCTAACCACACACCAGCAAAAACCAAAACCTGTTCATTGACTTTCATATGCTCCTTTACAAAAAAGTAAGAAATAAACATCAGAATGATCAGAATGATTATGATGATTATGATGAATAACCAACAATGCTGTTGATTCCTGTAAACACATTTTCAGAGTTATTTGAATGTTTCATACCTGCTATTTGAACCCACCACTCTACTGCGCAAAGATCGGTCTAAGGACACTTCAAATTCTTACTTCCCTGCAATATTGTAGGAAACACTTGAGGAATTCTATTGGAAACCATCTGGCAGCAAATAAGTAGGAAAAATTAAAAAGCCTATTTTCAGTCCTGAGTCCCCTTTTAGTGTCTGCTGTCTGTTCATGTTGTTATTCACCCAGCTGCCAAGTGGAACAAAATGTGCTGCTGCTATTCTAGGGTTACAAACAGCATATTTAAGAGGACAGATAACATAACTCAAGATTCTGCAGCTGAAGTTTTTTGAAAATTTTAAGGCACATAACACTTTAACCTTGTAATAATCTCACGCATTATGGTCAAAAAGTATTAAAAATTGTTAGGAAATACTAAGTATTCCTTTTTCTGCACAGAATTATGAACAGCTAAAAGAAAAAGTAATTTGAAGAATGAAAAGACAAGGTTTAATGAAGCAGTCCAAAAGGCAAGACCTAGATAACCCACTATAGCTTTACTGATGATTTAAAGGAATAATAAGGTTTGTGACAGAATTGGCATTGGTTTGTTTTACAAGACATCGTTTACCCTATGAGAAAATTTAGGAAAAGTGTGTTTTAGGGAAAGAGGTTTCTCAGAAGCAGCCAGTGTACATTGTTTTGGAATACTGCAAGTCTGGAACTATGTAGTTGTCTTTTAGATAATACTTGCATTGGAGCTATACATCTATGCAAGAGCCAAACTTTTCTTTTTCACCCTCCAGTTCTTTACTAATCATCCCAAGAAATACCAAACTTCAGGAAAACTCAGTCTTTTTATTTACCTTGCAAAATTCTCCATGAGGAAAAGCAGATCAGTGTGGATCTTGCTGAACATTCCTGAGTTCTAAGCAAATTATTTAGTCAGGATCCGATCCTTGATATCAGTACTATGTCTATGTCAGTAAACGAAGTGGGCTAGGACCACTCTGAAGGCAAGTGGCACACCATAGCACCAGTCTACAAGATTAAATTCTCTCCTGTCCTCCAAGTAAGATGGCCTTGTGCTTGCTGCCAATCAGGAGCAGACCTTGCCCAGTGCTATCCAGAGTGGTGCCTTGGCTTTGTCTGCACAGTGCTAGGTGGTCTGAGCCAAAACCATACCAACATGTTAATATAACAGTGTAGCTAATCACAGTGCTTGGTTTGATTTAGTTTTCAAACATAAGTATGGGCTGTGGGTCCACCTGAATCCAAGACAATGCAGCCAGCATCCTGAAGAAATGGGAGAGCCCACAAAAGGGAAAAAAACCACCATACAACACCTGGCATGAAGCCTGCTCAGATCCATAAGGCTTGTCTGAACTAGCTAAACTGCTTCCAGACTCAAGTGCTATTCCTGTACAAGTCAAGTAAACAGGGATAGGGAACATTCCCAGATATTGGAACTTGATCATCCACCCTGTGAAACTGTTAGCATCGTCCCTGGCAAGTCTAGGCCAGACTCTTCCACAGAATCACAGAATGATTCTCAGGCACAGTGCAGAGGCTAGCATGGGTAAGCAATCATTCTCAACATGCAGAAGGTTAAGAGGAGTTTAACGCTGTGGGTACAGAGTGTTCTGTTCCAATTGACCTCAACATCCAAGAGCAAACCTGCATACAACTAACTAGTTTAGACAGGACGAGGTTGTCCTTAGAAATAATCACTCATAGAATCTTAGAATAATTTAAACCATAAAGGACTCTGTAGATCACCTAATTCCATTTTGCTCAGAGTAGATCCAGTTGCATCAGGTTCCTTGGGGACTTGTTTAGTCAAGTTTTTAATATCTCCAGAGATGGAAATATACTCATAGTGTTAAATAAAAGAGGACTAGTGACTGGATTGGAATATTAGACCCTCATCATCTGGATGATCGAACTGCTAGCTCACTCTCTGGGTTTGGACAATCCAGCTTTTTTGCTTCAGGACAAATGCCCTACTTATTATGGGCACAAGCTAGGCGACACACTTGGCCATTGCAGTTACCAGTCCCCAGCTGTCTTTCTTTAGCAGGGTAGACATAGTCAATCTGCCCAGCATATTGCCCAACCTAGTCAGGTCTTCCAGACCTGAGCTACATAAAGCCCACTGCAGTGTCTCTGCCTCTGTGGCATTACAAAACTGTAACCTCAATAAATCACCAGTGAATTAGTAATGGAGCTGATTGTGTTTATTTATTCATTTCAGTTTAATATAATAAAGACATTATACAAGGCTGTAGGTGGTCTAATATTTAATTATACATTAAATATGACTAAATTACACCTCATCAGCATTTAAATCAGTTCCCAAAGCAGGCAAACAGCTACTCCCTCTGTGCACCTCCTAAGCACATTCAGCTTTCTCCAGAGTACAAATGTAGCTGTTTCAGAGTGAACTCTGAAGAAAATTTGAGCATCTAGGAAATGCTACAGGCAATGTTCAGCTGGGTGCATACTTTTCCTTTACAAGGAGTGGGAAACAGCTTTAGCATTGCTGCCACACACATCAGTGGCAGCAAGAGTGCTATAGTCTCTCAAGTGGATTGGTTCCAAGCCATGTAAGGTTTTATAGGCCTTAGTACCTTAAATTTCAGTAGGTCATCTAATTCATCAGATTTCCAATGTGTAAGAATTTTGAATCCTGAATAATTTCAATGTCTCTCATGCAGAGGATATTGTGCAACCCTGTTATGAAATGACCAAAGTAGGGCTAATAGAGGAATGAGTAGTCTCTGAAATTAAAAGTCAGGAGATAAAAACTGTACCAAAGAAAAGGATTGTATGGAAATTAAACTTGTAAGGGATAGATGATACTTTAATGAGATCTCAGGTTTGGCTGTGGTTGAGTTCTCTGTCATTTGACTTTGTCCTCTACACAATTCCAGTTTCAAAATGGAAGCATCAGACTATGTGATAGTATATTTGCTTAAACATTAAACCACTTAGAGCCTTACATAGTGTGTAAATTTAATATTTTAATTGTCTGATATTGTTTATAGCTGCTGCTGTCTTCAGCTACCTAATGAGAAGTGGACTCTACTCTTATGTGTATGGTAAGAGAACAAGAGGCGGTAGACAAAAGTTGCAAAAGGGAAAATTTCAAGAAGATATTAGGAGAAATTTTCTCATGGTGAAAGTAGTCAAATACTGGAACAACTTGCCCAGAGAAGCTGTGAATTTTCTTATAGACATTCAAAACTCAATTGAACATTCCCCTGAGGAACCTGGTTTCATATGGTCCTGCTTTGGGAAGAGGGAAAGATCAAGGGGTCTCTATAGGTCCATTCCAACCCAAACTAGTCTATGAATCTGTGATTTAATTTTGTTTTTTTTTAATGTGATATGGTTTATTATTTATATAAGCTATGCAGAAATTAATTATAAGTGCAAAATCACAATAAATCAGTAGAAGAATATTATGAACCAGAAAAAAATACATAATTGTTACTCATAAAACTTTCTAATAGCTTCAACATATGGTGGAGTCACAGCTAGCCAGGGGCACAGGACTATGTTACACCGACTGGATCATTTGGCAAGATGGGATCATGAATGATATGAAAGGACATAAATCTAGAAATAAAGAATGTAAGTCTCATAGCTAAAGGAGGGTTGTGCTCCAGAATTCAGTGACTCTGAAAAGGACCTGTGATAGTTACAAATGTGGTAAATAATAAGGTAGTAATGCCAGGAAAATGATTCTCAGATACATAAGCAGTGAATTACCAAATGTGAGCAGAGCAGCAGAGGTATTATTATTAATGAGATATCAATGGAATATGGAATATGCTGTTCAAGTAGGACTTCAACAAATTGTAGAGATCTCCAAAAAGAATTATAAAACCAGTAAAACTGAAATTTTCAATCTGGGAAATACATTTTTCTGGGAAGTTTGAAAAAGAAAGCTTTTTAACAATTTTCCTGCAAAAATTATTTTAATCAGTTTTGTATCTGAAAATGATTCTGCCTTAAAGAATCATGGTGGGATATGCTATGGTCTATCATACTGCAATTATCTGACTTTATATAGTATAAGGCTATAGAAATTCCAGTCCTTATATACTTTTCTGCAAAGCAATAAGGGTTGATTATATACATGAAAATCTACCAAATTGCAGCAAAGACTTTTGTTTCATTTATATGACTCCACTGACTTCTTGATCTTGTCTTACATCAGTGCCCTGAGCTTAGGCAAAGTTCTTTACATTCTAAAATATGCAATCAATTTGAGCAAAACAAAACAAAGCAAATATTTCTGTAAGGGAAGACAATAATTTTGGTGTAACTAATTTTTTCTCAGTTTATAGAGATTGCTAAAATAGTTGCTTCTTATGCAGACACTCTGCTGCAGAATCTTTGAGTGAAGCATCTTATAATGGGGGCAGCACCCTTGAGAACAGCAATCAGGAGCAGCATGTTTCTGTAAACACCTTCAGCACTTAACTTGCATTTGATTTTAGCTTCACTGTAGGATGGCAGAGCTCCAATGGCTTCATTAGTCAGGACTTTGAGACCTGAGCCCATATTTATTTTATTATCTCTGTTTTCTCCACCTTCAGTCAGCATGTCATAAGCACTTCATAAGCACTCCTGGCTTGTGGCAATCCATGAGACACACATGACTGTCTCTATTAACATCCATAAATCCAATACCTGCCTGAACTTGAATTCATTAAACTCACACTTGCAGCTAACCCTTGAGCCTTGTACCAATCTTATTGATGTTTAAATAATATCGTGTGTCTTTACTTTTTCCCCTGGTGCCTGCAAAAAGTTTTCATTTCAGTCGTTACGGCAGGTAAGGTGAAAGCAGCAATTCCAGAGAATCTAAAGATACTAGAGAATAGTCCATTCCCTAATAGATTCAAACACAATGTTTTTCTTAATTTTCAGTAAATCATTGGAAATTCTCAGCATTGCATACATACGCTTTAATCTCAGTTATCATTATAAAACAAAAGCATATTTACTCAAATCATTGTTGAGATATTCTGAAATACCCTTTTAAGGCAAAACAGCCTAGGGTCAGGGCATTTTGCTTGTTTTATTGCCAATCAGCACAAACCTCCCATAACTCATTTGGGTATTAAGTAAAAGAAGAGCACAAACAAATAGGCAAGCACTTGCACACATATCTATTCTCCCTCCTCCCCATCTCAGCTTTCCTGGTTTTCACCATGGGTTGCACTCTGAGGAGGCGAGGAGCAGCACAGGAGTTTGAGTATGTGTGATGGTTTCTGCTGCCTGTATGTAGCAGGTTTCTTGTTGCTCTATTTGAAATGGGGTTTGTTGCTCTATTCCTTTGTGTTCTTAACACAGTGTGGGCCACCCATGGCTGCAGTCCCTCAGGGGGTGTTCCTACCCCTTTTGGCATGGAGTTCCCCCCTAAAAGTGTGTCTCTTGTCACATGTGCTCCTCTGACTGAATAAAGTTTTGTCCCCCAATGGTTCAGTTTCTTCCACTGTTGTTTCATTTGCCTCAGGATGAGGCCTACATCCAACAAGAAGCAGACAATCCACCTGCACACAATATCACTCCATCTTTGCCTGAAGGTGTTGACTATGGGTTTTGAAACAAATGGATCTGGCAAAACAACATTTGGCAATTGCTAGTAGGAAATAGTGACCAGCAACTTCCAGACAAGCCATAGCCATAATCTTCTTCAGTGCTAGAGAGGCAGCAGGAGTTACTGTAGAGGGAAAAATGTGTCAGGCCATAGTTATTCAAGTGGCTTCAGTTCATTAGTCCTGTTTCCCATGAAGAAACTTATTAAATTACTTCACACTGAAATGGCAAATTTCTGCTAATCTTTAACAATCTTCCAAAAAATATATTGAGTTATTATAATAATGGAAAGCCCTTAGAAAGATCTGTATATACTATGTTAAGTTTTGAGCTATTTCTTCATTGTCCAAGCTATGGATCCTTTAATTCTGCCATGGAGATCTCTGAAGCCAGTCAATTCTGTTAATCATTTCATACCTACATTGCTGGCAGCCATGGTAGCTGTTAGCCAGATGCTGAGAAGTATGATCTAATCTAGGTGGAATATTTGCTTCTTGCCAAAGTCATATAAGTGATATATTTGTTAATTAAATGAAGTCAGAAAAGTCCCTTCTCATGCATTTTCCATAAACAAAAATGTTCAGAATAGCTTCTTTGACATGGAATCCCAGAACAACAAAATCTGTCCCAGTGTCCAGGGATGTTTCATTCTGTTGGGTTTCAGGCTGTGGACAATGTTATTTCCCAAATCTTGAGGAAGTTATGTTCTCAGGAAGAATATATTTGAGAGAAAGATTCTTCTTTATGTTGAGTGGGAAGAACATAGCATATGGAATAAATGGTCCAAAAGACATGTAAGGCAGGAATCTCATGTTCTCTAATACATCTGTCAGAAGTTCCATAAATGTCTTGAAAAATCAAACCCAGTTCTGTACCCGAAAAGAAAGCCACTGATCAGCATTTTGAACAAACTGGAGGGACATATATATTTCTCTCTAGAGAGGATAACTAAAAGCAGATTATGGGGACAAAGTCTTGGCTCTTGAAAACTGCTCTTTGGAAAGAGAATTTGGCTGAAATTTATTAGAGGTAAATCCAGTTATTAAATTGCGTATGTACTCTTGCTATCTATCTTCAGCTTTTAGACTTGATGATTATTGCTGATGCGGGTCTCTGCTTAGGCTCTAATACATCAGTGTTATGCCTAGGGGCTGTTTTACCAATGAGGGAAGGAGAGGCCTTCTAATCATTGAAAGAGTTGCTTATCCTGCTCAGAAGAAGGTAAAACACACAAAACCTAGCCTCCTCTGCATTCTCTCCAACTTTCACCATCCAAAACCCAATAGCACTTAGAGCTTATATCTCATTTTAAAAGTGTTTTCTGAAAAACATGTCCAAACAGTAATCCCAAATTCATAGTATTAACTGTGCCCATCTTGTATAAAAGACCACATGGCCCATTAAGATTGCATCCCATAAGGAAAGTGGGAGGTCTGTCTTGCATGGTCCTATGCTTGCACACAACAGCAGGGAGTGAGACTCTCCAGACTCTTTCTGGAATGCATCTTCAAATATCCTTCCCTAATTGTATCATTTTTCCACTACAGATATTCAAACATAGAATTTTCTTTCCACAAATATTCTCTAAAGTACTTTTAGACCTCTCTGTTTTGCTAGTAATCAACATTTTTGAAGAGTCGCTAGTACTGTGAAAAGAGTTGAAATAAGGTTGCTACTATATATTATTAACCTGCTTATGCATGGAATATGGACTGGAATTGGAAGAGATCATATGGAATTGATCTCCTGTGGAAGTTAGGTGTTCCATCTAAACAAGTCATCTAGTTTCCAGTTCACTGAAATTCCTATTTCACCTGACTTTGAATGTCTATAATGTAGTTATCTCAGCTGTGTAGAACACCATAACCTTCCAGTATAGTTCTATGGAAAGATCAATTCATTCACCTTACTTGTGTCTCTACTTTACTGTGTGATGAACCACACTGAAGAAATGCCCATTCATCCCTATTGACTATATAGAAAGCCCAGCTGAGATGTAGACATGTATATATAACAGCAGGATTTGCATTAGGAAAGATGAATCTAAATTCTAATCTCCCTTGAAATTCAGTGAAGAGAATTACATGCATCCAGAAGGTGATTAATGTAGATATACACCTTTCCATAGTACAGTGTATTCTCTTAACTGCCTGTCTTTCTCCATTGCCTATAACAAGCATGTAGAAGAATAGATGAAGTCATATGGTTAAAATTAGATGAGATGAAAGCCACTTATGCAGTTATTTTCCAGTTCTTCTGGAACACATCTTCATCATATTCACAAGTGTGATGAAGTCTAATATATTGTCCATATGCTTCCATATCAGTTTTAAATCCTTGTCTTAAAGCACCAGCAGTGTCGTGGTTTAACCCCAGTCGGCAACTAAGCACCACGCAGCCGCTCACTCACTCCCCACCCGGTGGGATGGGGGAGAGAATCGGAGGAGTAAAAGTGAGAAAACTCATGGGTTGAGATAAAGACAGTTTAATAGGGAAAGCAAAAGCCGCGCGCACAAGCAAAGCAAAGCAAGGAATTCATTCACTACTTCCCGTCGGCAGGCAGGTGTTCAGCCATCTCCAGGAAAGCAGGGCTCCATCACGTGTAACGGTTACTTGGGAAGCCAAACACCATCATGCCGAATGTCCCCCCCTTCCTTCTTCTTCCCCCAGCTTATATACTGAGCATGATGTCATATGGTATGGAATAGCCCTTTGGCCAGTCTGGGTCAGCTGTCCTGGCTGTGCCCCCTCCCAGCTTCTCATGCACCTGGCAGACCACGGGAAGCTGAAAAGTCCTTGACCAGTGTAAACTCTACTCAGCAAGAAACAAAACATCACTGTGTTATCAACATTATTCTCATCCTAAATCCAAAACACAGCACTCTACCAGCTACCAAGAAGAAAATTAACTCTATCCCAGCTGAAACCAGGACAAGCAGAAAGACAGTGAAGGAAATGTGATCTTTTTTCTAGATAGTGATTAAATGAGTGTATCTACGTTAGCAAGTGATGCAGTGTAAAGTGGGAAGGGCTAGAGTTTGACTTGATTGTATGTATATGGCATGACTCCTAGTACAGGCTCAAAGTAAATTTGCACAGGAGAATCCTCCCAGTACATGGAATTATGACTTAGAGACACCTCTAAGTCATGGTAGATTTTCGTGTTTGGAGAACATATGCATGCCATCTTTTTCCTTTTTTATAAGGTTTAAGAATGGCTACCACTGTAAAATCCACAAATCATGAGAATAAGACCAGCTTCTTTCTCTCCCTCCTAGCACAACCAGTAAGAAAGACCATACAGGCCAATTTCAGTTCTTGTTGACAGCTGTGAAATCTTACTGAATGCTCAGAGACGTAACTATGGAAATCATTTGGCTTGTAGGATCTTATTTTTTATTTTAAAACTTTTTTACACCTCCTTCTGAAATTGCCATCTCCTGGCTCCTGTTAGGCAGAGGATATGAAACTTTTCTAACCTATCATTTCATATCAGCGGTAATGATGATTGATAAGAAAACAGCACAGCTTGCTATTAGAACTAAATTGAATTTGCAAGGATGCTAGTGAGATTATCTAGTTATGCATCCACATGTGTGCACAGACATACATATATGTCTAAAATTAACATATCCAAAATAAATCAATGAACTTCAGGTTTCTGTGCAATTTAAATTAAAGCTCAGGATGGGATACATTTTATGTAAAAAAAAGCTTTGTTGCTGTTTTCCGCACCAGGCATGATAGACATGCTGGATACGTTTATACAAGGAAATGAAAAAGGTCCATAGTACAAGCTAAACAATTGACTTGTGATCTTTCATACCCCTTCATTAGCCTGCTCTCTCACGCCTGTTTGTTTTGTGGAAATTAGCACTCTGCCCAATGGACAATACGTGACAGACCCCATTCCCAAAGGGCAATTAGGCACAGTTACTCTTTTTTGGAAGGGCAGGGGCAGCAGCTTTGTGAACGCAAGTTCTGCCATTCAATTGTCTCACAGCTACAGAGCTGACTCTGCCCTGTGTTATTTAGTAGTATGGATGTACCCAGATGGATCCAGGCTGTGACACTTGGCAGCAGCAGCCAGAGGCAAGAGGAGTGAATTTTGAAGCAGGAGCAGTCTTTTCTACAAAGGTCTCTCCTAACACAAGGCAGCAACCTCATTGTTATATTAGAATAGACTCACTAGCCCCGTTTAGCTCTGTTTCTCTGCAGCTGTCAGTGACAAGAGGGCAGAAGAGGCTATAACTCAGTGGATGTTTTCACCTGGGACCGCTTACAGCTGAGGTTTTTATTCATACATTTTCTTTTCCTGGAGATAAAACATTTTCTCCATACTAGTATCTCAAAGAAAGACTTCAACCATGATAGCATGCAGAAAATCAAAATACAATTCACCAAGCTCGGGATTTTTTGACAACAGTATCTGCTTAGGAAGTGCTTTAGGTTTGTGTTTACATTCCTTGGATGAATCTGCTGTCCTTGATCCTCAGTAAGACTGGAGGTATGTAGAAGTGCAGTGGGACAGATTTAGGAACAGAAAGGTGATGAAGGGGTACTAGGAGACACTGATCCTAATGAACTTTTACTTGAAACGCATAGGGCTTAAACATGTACTTTTCCTGAAAAAAAAAAAAGGTTTTAAGAGGGTGAAGATTAAAAAGCAACATTTCTAAACTGCTAAAATAACTACAGGATGTTGTCACCCTGACCTCATTTTCTGCAATGCCATAAGCTCTGTTGCTAAGTAATTAACAGAGCCAAAGAAAGAAAGAGAGAGAAAGAGAATCCTATTTCTAAATTCTCTTTAAGTAGCACTTATATGGATATTAGATGGCAGCAGATCCAGTTATAACTGTTATTCTAATATAATGCAACTCACTCACAGTGAAGGGAGCACCATGAAACTCATATATAATGAATTTGGGTCCGAATGGCTTTATCTTGCAAAGCCCATAGCCATTTGCCCTGGACTTTGGCTAATGTTCACATTGTTCTGACGGAGAAAATTACTTCTTTGCTCCAGGGTGGCATGGTATTTAGACTTGACCCCTAGTTAGGCCTGAGAACTCCTGAGTACCAGCTTTCCTGCTCAGGTCAGTAGAGCACCTCCTTTCAGCATCGCAGTGGGATGCACCCCACTGCGTTGTTTAAAGTTACAGGATAATTCAGTAATGAATGCAGGGATGAAATTCAGCCACTCCTTTCTCATTAGGAAACTTTCTGAGCAGTTTCTCCTGACAAGCTGCTTTAATTTGTAAGCAGAGACAAAATAGAAGCAAACAGATAGTCTTTGTGGCTGTCTGCCTTCAGAGATCTAACAAAAAATTATCCTGATAGCAAAACTGACATTTAATATTTCAAAGGAATAAGATATACTCTTCAGCATACAAAAGATATTTTGATTTCAGCCTTGTTCAAGCCCTGCATTGAAAGGCACCCATCCATCCTACTGTAAAATTGAATAAGTTATTTATTATTACTGTAGTGAAACTGTGGGATCTTTAATTTCATCAGGATTACTAGATTGCAGATATCTCACTACTTAATGACCTTGTATTTACTGAGACAAAAACGACTGCTGCTGAAATGACAGAGACGTAGTGGCATGAATTCTTTGGGGATAACAGAGCTATGGAAGAGCTTACCATATAACATGTGACTCAGATTTGACTGCTTTTTGACATTCAACAGTAACATTGCTAAAATATCACTGACATAAATATCAGCAGTTAATCACAAGTGATGTAGTGTTATTAAGGAGGAAAAATTACCCTTTTCTGTATGTTTTGCTTCAACATTGTGCAAGTAATAAGGAACCAAAAAGATGCCATTTAAATTGCACTGTTCTATCTCATTCAAAAGAAATTGAGAGACATCAGCCAACGCTACAGCATAATGGTAAAAAAGAGGAGGATGAGTGGAACTGAATTCGTATTCAGAGTACGTTCCTCCTCCACCCTCCCACACACACCCTTAAATAGTTTAAACTAGTGGCATTGTAAGAATCAGTTATATTACTTTATTTTATATATCAAATATTTTTAAATTTTCTCCTTTTTAGGACCAGGTGTCCTCCAAAATGTTGGCTGTGCCAAGCCACAGAAATTCTGAAAATAGCTTTATATCCAACAAAGCCTGTACAAAACAAATGTGGAGAATCAGCATGCTTTACTGATCACTCCTCTGTTTTCTTATGAGAGGAATAAAAGATCTATGTTCATTTATGCTTGTATAGATCTTCCTCTTGAAGGACAAAGCACATGAAAAATTCAGTGCCATAATGCTCCTTGTGTTCTAGGTAAACATCCTTAAATACCATGAGTGATGGGAAACAGATATTTCAAAAGATGCTCAGGGGCACCATGGAAGACTCTGAGTAATCCAGGGAGACAACTCAGATCTTCCCACATTATATTTTCTTTGAAAGACCATCCATTTATGTCCATTACTACTGCCCTACTCATCCATTTTGCTCTTCCCTTCGAAAGAATTTGAAAAAAAAGGGTAAAATCTAAGGCATGAACTTTACAGCCCTGTTGTTTAATCTGTAAATCATATTTCAGCAACTGGGCATGAATATCAACAGTTAAATAAGCCTTATTCAGAAGCAATTAGTCATAAGTCCCATTAGTCCAAATAGAAATCTTATATAGAGAAATATGTATGTTCTGAAAGTTCGGAAAGTTTGAAAATTCTGATTATCTACTCCAGTAGCTTTTAGAAACAGGAGGGTACTGACCCATTAAGTATGGTTTAAGGAAAGATATCTAGCTACTGACTATAGCACTAGTCCTGGAAAGAAACCTGTCTAGTATTTCCAGTTGTAAAGACAGTCAGTTGTACACACAATACTTTTAAATCCAGATATATGCAAAAAGAAGGACGTAATTACATTTTGTATGAGAAAAAGAGTGAAGGAGCAAAGATAAGCTGTGAGAACCAAACAAAGGCATAAAGGAAACATGGTAGGTGTAAGCAATATTAATATGCAAGTTCAGGTTTTATGCTTAATGCTGAGAAAATAAACTAAACTTCAGTAAAGAATGGGACAGATGTTCAGGGAACATACGGTAGTGATTTTTCAGTATGAAATCCACAAATTTGACCCTATCAGCAATTATCAAAGGTACCAATCTGGAAGCTGCAAGATGCAGAAACATCTTTTCTTTCCAACCCAAAAGGAAAATTTATTGAAGTGAGTCACTGCAACCTGCTTCAGCTGTGGACAAATGTTGATTTTTAATGGGAACCACTTCAGATGGAAAAAGAAGGGGCTTGTAGACTGTGTAATATATGAGTAATATCCTGCAGAAGTAATTTAAAGTACTAAATATATACAGAACAGGGGGTAATGGTTTTAAACTAAAGGAGGGTAGATTTAGACTAGGTATAAGGAAAAAACTTTTCACGATGAGGGTGGTGAAACACTGGAACGGGTTGCCCAGAGAGGTGGTAGACGCCCCATCCTTGGAAATATTCAAGGCCAGGCTGGATGGGGCTCTGAGCAACCTGATCTAGTTGTAGATGTCCCTGCCAATTGCAGGGGGGATGGATTAGATGACCTTTAAAGGTCCCTTCCATCCCAAAGCATTCTATGATTCTATGATATGTTTTCTCTGTGATGTCACGTGGTGTGTTTTGATTTACAAATTCTTTTTGCCCACTTTAGTAACTTATGTCCAGTGTAAGTAATTACAATAGGTTCTCCTATACCACTGGTGCAGGGACATTTGGTTAGCTCCACTGTTATTCTATCTGTACGCTTTGAGCTTACCATCTTTCAACTTTTTAGATGTAACTTGTTGAAAATGTACTTAAAATCTACAGTTTATTGTCTCAGAGAAAGATTGCCAGTACTCATTTGAAACCATCTTTGAAAACATTATCAAGCATCACTTTTCTTGATACTGTGGGAAATATTTGTAGGTGTCAATTCTGACCCTGCCTGCCGCCTGTTGATAAGCCAGATAACATATATACCTTGTCACAATGCCAGTATTTGCCACAAGCAAACCAAAGCTCATCCTCTGGCTCTTACGGATTGTAATGTGAAGTGCAGAGCAGAGATAATAGTGGAAGGTATTGTACAAAGTGTTAAGGTCATGTAGTCTGAATAAATATTAGCTCAGGCCCACTAGAATTTCATTTAATGTTTTTCTAATCTCTTTCCTTTCTTTTGAGATTTCAGATGTTCACACACATGTGAATTATGAAATGTCAACTGAAAATAGAGCTTACATTCTTACACATTACAGATACAGAATGACAAATGAACTAGAAATATAAGTGAAGGATTAAAAGATATAAATTACCAGGTTTTATCAATTTATTGTGAGGCATCATACTTAATATTATAGCTCTGCTGATACCGAGAGATATCTTGAACAACTTTGCCTTCCTTTCTCAAGTCCCCTGGAGAACAGCATTTTCAGCAGAAGGTCAGGAAGGAAAGTGCAGCCTTTAGCTTCCTGCTGGTTTTAAATAAAGTGGAAATGGCATCTGCCCTAAATCTAAAGTATGGTCCAGAAGTTATTCTTAACAAAGTAGAGGGACGAGTCTAGCTTCTTTTTTCTTTAAACTGAGAGGGATCTGGTGATTAAATGAAGTGTTTCAGGCTGAAGCTGGCAGACAGAAATAAGAAATGAAAACTCAGAAGCAAATGAGGATACAAGAATGACTTTGAAGTTGTGTTTTGTTCACTGAGGTTTGATTTAAGGAGCTTTATCCTGCACTTTACCCTACATTCCTCATCACGGAAGAGTCTGGAACGAGGTGGAAAAAGATAAGAGATAATATTGTGCTTGGGCCTTTTAAGGCCAGGGCTGTGGCTGGACACATTCTTTCTCCCCACTAATCCATTCTCAGACAAGGTGGTCATCCTGCTTTCAACCATCTGACCCATGAGAAGAAAAGCCTGGAAGATATGGATACAGACAGCTATGGAGAATTGATGCCAGCATCAGTGGCAACACCATTTCCCCAAAGATCCCTTCTGTCTTTGTTTTACAGCCCCACTGATGAGAAGCAGCAGAGGTGGTTCCAGGACATCATGTTTTTACCATGGGCTCTCAAAAGCACAGACAGGCAAACATATAATGTGATGAAACAAATGCGTATTTATGGGGAATGAAAGCTAGCCCAGTGAAAAGTTCAGTGGATAAATCAGAACACTATAATGGCATGCTAGTTTCAAGGATGTGAGTTACTATAAGACACTGAGATTCATAGCAAAAAGAATCAAGTGACAGCTATAATTCCTTAAAAATATAGTAGTGAACCCTTAATGATTTTACTTGTCCTGCAAAAATAAAAATGTTTTTAAAAGAAAGAGAAAATAACTTTGTTTCTCCTGAGCAAGCTAAAGGAAATACTCAAAAAAATAGAAAAAGGCTCATCTAGGAAGAAAGTCAATGACCACATAATCTAATTTACTCCTGCATGACTGCTCATTTGGATAGTCCATTAAGAGCCACAAGGAGCACATACAGGCAAGAGTAGTTTCAGTCTGCCATTGCTTCTTTCTCACCGTTCTCTTAAAAAAGTCCTGCCTAGGGATGGAAAGTGATGCAGCCATGGCCCTCAGCCAAAAGAAAATCCTTCCTCTTTCCAGGAAAAATAAGGACCCAAAGTAATCTCTGGAACATTGTAAGCCACCCTCTACAGGACAAATTTCCACCCAGTGTACTGCAGTTTGAGGCAAGTAGTAAGTGCTTCCAGAATACATTCTACCAGCTTGCCAGCTTTTTTCAGGAGAAGACAGAGAGAGCCTGTCCATTAGATGGGAGCCATTACGAATATATATGCACCTGAAGGAAGAGTGGAAGTGGAGAAGGAGGCAAACCTCCTCCTGAGCACAAAACATTGAATTTTCTGTTTCTGCTGTTTCTACCTTTCAATTGCCAGTGCTGACACAGGTGATCCCGCCTTGCCTGGCTGCTTGAAGCTGATCTTTTCCTCCTTAGTCTCCAGCTTATTCAGACCTTTTCACCATATATATCCAGCTGTCCACAGCAGAGGTAGAGCAGTCTCTTTACCATATCTCGCAAAGGATGGGCTCAAGAGCCTCCTCTTCTGGGCTGCTTCGTATCACAGGCTTTCCAGTTTCTCCATATCTATCCTCTTGGAAACTGCAGAAACCTTTCTTCCACATATAGCCCACATCTCTTGCATATACATAACCTGGATAGCATGATAGTCTTTACTTGCTCTCAAAGGAGACAGCTCTTAAATTTCCCCCAGCTGACCTTCCCTCCATTTGACCCTGGAGGCTGAGAGCAGATACCTGGCACACATGCTAGTGCTGGGACGTGAAACACCCTTGCTCACTCTGTGCTGAAGGAATTCTTACACCGTAACAAAATACATTACCTAAGGCAGAACCTCATCCATAACATTATAGACATATAGTGCATCTCCAGTGTGAGAAGTTCCACAGGAATTAATAAATGGTAGTTTGGAAGCAAATAACAAAATCTGAACATTTTCAAAAGAGCTAATGAACATTCCATTGAGAAGAAAAGATTACGCCTTAAAAATTCCCAGGTATAGATCTTATTTAGTAGGAGTTTTGTATTTACAGCTGTGCAACTTGTTTCTGGAGGCTGGCAAAATAAAGTACTGTTTCACAGACTTCTCTGTCTCTCACATTGAGAGGACTGGAACCCAAGCAAACATCTGCTGTGACAGGGAAAGACAGTTCTCTGTCTTAAACACAACTTTTTCTGCAGTTATAGTCTCCCAAGTATATGCAAATTGAGGCAAGAGGTCCAGAGTCCAAAAGGTGAAAATATTTAAAGGTGAGCTTTTGCATGCAATTTCACATGTAACTTTATTTCTAGCAGGCAGTATTGTTAAAATGTAGATAGCACTGGCCAGAACCTGGCAGCCACTCTGTGCCAAAAGCTTTCTGTTTTGCAAATACATGAAATTTCAATTTTACACTGAAGATCATGGGTTATTTGGGGAAAAAGATTGACCTGGTAATAAGAAACTATTCACTTTATTTGCAAATCCATAAATATGTGATCTCTTCTCCCTTCCAATCATATTTCAAATGGCAAGATGGAATAATGGTATACCCTTTGGAACCTTTCTTCACTCAAGTACATGTAATCATTACTGTCAGCCCATCAAGCTCCAGGTGAAAATAGATTCTATATAAACTCTTTTAAGTCACATTTGATTAGACCCTTTTCTGTATGAGTTTGACATGGTTTATTATTTCTTATCACTGCTTCTGTGGCGGACTTCCCTGGAATAACTTCTGTACCATAACTGACAAACGAATTCTGACTGTACTACAGTGAATGCTGAAAGTATCCTGCCAAATATGGTAAATGGACAGTATACACACTTAATTGAGCAGAAGCTTTATTTTGAGTAACATCAAGCAAAACCATGTAACATTTACCAGGCAGGAAAACATAGGAAGAAACCTGTATCCTGGGTGGAGGTGTCAGAGAATCTGTGTGAAGATAAAGGAATGTGACAGCAGAAAGGAACATAACCACTAATAAATAAGAAGAAATGCCTATAAATTTCACCAGCTGTATGGTGCAGACTGTAATTAAAAGAAAGAATGAATTATGAAACATAAAACTAATAAAACCATGGCTGAAACTTGTAAATGTTTACTTTAAGTATGTCAATAATAACAAAGATTCCAAGACACAGCCAGAAGATTTATGTGTCTTTCCTGGCAGAAGAGGTTCTTGGAAAATGAATATTATGACAGATTTTGCCTATTTCAGTGACTTTCTTGCTATCTTCCCCTCTCCTCCCAAAATACATAAATATAGAGAGGTAAAATCCCTCCTATAATATGTAACCGAGGTACTCTTTTTGAGCAGGGAACATCTTTATATCTTCTCTTTTACATGGCAAAATGACAAAAAAAAAAGTGTATTTTTATTCCATTTGTCTCCTTCAGTAGCCAGTTCTGAATTAAAATTATCTGGATTTTTCTGTCAATAGAAAAGTCAAAGGCAGATTCTGTTGGCATGTGATCAAACACTACTTCTCCTCATTGCTGCACAAGGAGAAGTTGTTCATCAGAGATTTTAAAAGTTCTTCCCGTTTGTATTCATTTGCCAAAATTTCAATAAAATGCTATTTAAAATCTATAAAACAACTTCCAGTTGGTATGGGGAATAATACAAGGAAAATGAAGATTCAGTGCTCTTCCCTGAGCCACATGCAGGAGCCAGGAGATAAAGTTCAAGGTCTGAGTTACTCCAAAACCTCCCACAAGTTGTGCACATTTCTTGCCCTCGGAACTGCTTCAAGTTCACCAGTATTTCTGCATGGCAGTGTAACAAACAGGACTGTGCTTCATTACTTTGCACTGGTAAGCCTCTGCATTTGATAGGCTCCTTCAAAAATTTAGCATTCACAACACCCTTGTACGTGCTGGCCTGGTCACACCACTGAGAGCTTACAAAAAGGACTGTCAGCTGGACCAAGGAGGAATTCTGTAGTACCCTCCTTGGCTAGAAGGATTGCACATGCAGGCATGAATATAACCAGAAGATTTGAAATAATAGTTGCCAGGATGGCCCAGCAGAGTTGCGAATGTGCCTGGAAGCAATTCCTCATGCTTATTACTGTTAGGCACTCTTGTCTTGGAAAACTCACATTTCAGAAACCCCTTTGCAGAGAGTTCATGGCTGAGCCTGTAATAGTACATGACACGTCTCCTCAGGGATGTTGAATAACTCATCACCAGCCAGGGAGCAATCAGTCTTTCAACCACAAGGATCTGACTGATGAGCCTGGAAGAACAGCAATGAGGCTTTATTTCAACCTGTCAATAAGCCATTCCACTATTCATAAGACAAACCTTTCTGAGACAATTTATGGGACTAGGAAACAAAAGGAAGATTGGGTATGAAGAACAGAGTGGCAATGGCCAGCTGCTCCCAAAGGGGTAGGGAGCTGGGAGCCAAGCACAATACCATGTCCAGTAGGGCAGGGGCTGGTGAGTGGCAGCTGGGGTCAGCCTGGAGCCCGGATTATCAGCTAAGTCCACAGTGGACTTGCAGGTCTGAGGGCAAGCTGTGAAGTCAAACCAAAAGGTCAGGCTCAGGATCAGGCTGGGTGTTAGTAACTAGGGTCAGACACAGCTCAGCCGTAACCGGGCAAATCCATGGTGACAAGGCAGGTCTGAGCTGAAGCTGATAAGTCAATCTGTGGATCAGGGTCAGGGTCTGTATCAGCAGGTGCATGGCCTGGAACAGACATGGCTGTAAGGCAACTAAAACTTCATCTCAGGCAGGGACCAAGCGCTAGAGTCTCAGCTTAAAAGCAGCTCCTGTGAGAAGGAGGATCAGCCCACACTAAGGCTTCTAGCTTTCTTCACACAACAATTTCACAAACAAAGCCACCTGCTCTGCTTTCTCTAGTTGTCCTTGAGCTCAAGCAGCCAAATGCCAGGAGGCGGATGCACTCAGGGCTCTGAAGAAGAAACCGTCTCTAGAGCAGAAGCAACAAGTTGCAGGACACCTTTCCGTGCATGTGTCTACATGTGAACGTGCCATCTGTTGCTGTCTCCCCAGAGACACAGGTTCCTCCTCTTGCTGCTCCCACCACTCTCCCTTGATAATGTGTTTAATAGCACTTATTTTAAGCAATAACTTTCCCACTCTCTTCTAGGCTCTCTAATTTCCTCTCCAGAAGAAGTTTCACTTCCTCAGCCTCTTTCCCACCTCAGCAACCGCATAGAGCTACCAAGAGCTGAGTTCTGATTCTGACATTTCTCTCCATGCATGGAAAGTCATCTGCCGGTAAAGCAAGAGGGGAATTCACTGATCAAGCCTAGCCTCTCAGAGAGCTTGGGCTGGTCTCAAGGCATGTGGCAAGTTAGGCATGGTGGTAACCTTATACTTGTGTTGAGGATCTCACTACTGCAAGCCAGTATTTGGAAAAACTATCCTCCCTGTAATCTACTCATTCCACAACAGAATTTGGAACAGGCTGTTGTGTGCATCCAGGTGTTTATTTATACCTGAAAAGTAGCACTCATGCAGCAGACATATCTATTAATCCTTAAGGTTCAGAGGTAGACAAGAGTGATGTTCGAAAATGTTAAAAGACACATGGCCCTTCCAGAGCTGGTCTTTCAGGGTTGGCACCTTTTGCTGCAGCAGCTTCACTGGCATTCTGACACTCGAAAGCTTAAAATATCCAGCACAGCATTTCATAACTGGGTAGAAAACACATTGGCCCAGAACCATAATCAGGAAAAGCAAATCCATGACTACAGTCTAGACCCATGCTTTCTTCATCCATGGCCTAAGGCCTCTTCTTTCTCATATCTAACTTTTAAAGAACAGACTGTTTGTGTGCAGAAGTCATTATTTCTAATCCCAGGCCATCCTGGGGGAGAGTTTTTTGTATAGTCTTACTCACCATTGGCTAAGAGAAAAGTCTGGTGGACATGTAGCTATGCCTATAGTTAACATGTACAGAGAACTCAAAGCTGTCAGAAATGAAGGACTTGCTTTTGCCTTGTTTTCTCCATAGAGTTCTCTCTTACTGATGGCACCCTGAAGTGTGAATTGACATACCTATCTTGGTTTTTCAAGAAAAGGGGCAGGCATGAAAATCTGGGAAGTGGAAAACCTCTCAGCATTTGCAGAAAGGGCACAGGAACTGTGACAGGTGCACGATGGATGGTCTTTACCTGAGGATGCCAAAATATGTCTTCATGTGCTACCAGGAATGATACAAAGGTTAAGAGGAGATCTCAGCATTGGAATCAGCAGTGTAAGTTTCTAACAGGAGAGTCACAGGAATGAGACATGACTTGACTCCTGAGGACATATGTAAATTACAGAACAGATATAGTCCACAGTCCTGGTGACTTTGGTTGCTCACCGTGTTCCCAATCTACAATCTTGGCCAGCTTTTCTTCCACTGGAAATCACAGCGCAGGGAGATGAAATGTGAGAATGTGATGGTGAGGCAGCATTCAGGTCTCATTCCAGGAATCAGAACTCCTCATTTTACCTTCTCTTCTGCTGCCTGTTCTTCCAGCTTATCATCATGAAGTCTAATCAGGAAGATCAATATCAACAAGGAGGGATTACAACAGGCATTTTTCTTATATAGGACAGTGTAGAGGATCATGTGATTGTGCTGCAGATACCTTCAGCATAGCATATTTGCTAGAAAGGCCCAGTTAGATTTACAACAGGAGCTGATGGAATAGGCACCATTAGTGGGTGTCCCAGAGTGTGGGCAGCCTGGACACATCAGTGCCATACAGATAGTGTACAGCTGTGGTGCAGGTGGGGTCTGACTTTGAAATAGCTCTGAGATTTTTAAATCTATGAGTGGCTTTGTGGTTCAAAGTCAGTGGAACTTTGTCAATTGACTACAGAAGAAAGAGGGTTTCATCCTCTCATCCCAGGGTTTGAGCCTTTCCACTTGCATGCTGAGTATTTTTCTCTTGAAAGTTCAGTACCATTTCCAATGGGAAGTGTCCAGAGCTGGGGAGTAAATCCCCACCTATAACTCTCAGTAATTACCTTCTTGTCAGAGAAGTGTTTTTAAATCCTGTTTCAACACTTAGATGCTGAGCATCCACCTTTAGGCTTAGGCTTAAAATTTCCAGCTTTTTTCAGTGAGTCATAAAGCTGAAAAACTCAGAAATCACTCAGGAGTAGCATTCCACCTTTGATAAACCAGTGCTTCTCTGGATATTTCACAACTTACCTATGCCAAAGGTAAATTGATGAGTTGATGCTAACCTATATACCCAAGAACATTGTCTACTGTGGACATTTCTTCACAGTAATACAAGTGCATGTAGTACACAAGTCCAATGCTGTAAAATGTATTCAGATGGGCATATCATAGCTAATACAGCTGTTTCTAATGTGATTATAAAAAGTTATCCTTGTACAGAACTATATAGCTACATAAGTCAGGTTTTCTATTTTACGGTTTTATACAATTATTTCCACTAAACACACATTCAGCCAGGAGTTAGAGATATTTTAGAGATATGACTCTATGTTTTACAGCTAATTTATCAATTTGTTTCTGTGTTAGATCAAGCTGAACTTTTATTCTCTACAGCTATGAGCCAGTTTTCTATAAACTTTCATAGCAGTGCACACATTATACCAGCTGTCATATATGTAGGGCTATGCATCCGTAGTCCTTAATAAAATGATTAGCCCCATTAGCTGATATTTTTGAGTTGGGGGTGGCAAGGAGAAAGTAAGACAATAAAAATAAAAGCAAACAAACAAACAAGAAAAGAAGCCAATTTGTTTTGTTTTGTTTTGGGTTGGTTTTTTTTACTAGCAGTGATAAAAAGAATGGAAGAACATGAACATCATCTTCTTTTTTTTTTTCACATTTTAATGTTATGAAGACTTTCTCAAAAACAGAATAAGTCAGCAAAATTACTTAGTAAGTTATGAGTGGAAATATTTTCTAGTTACTCTGCAACTACTGTTAATGGAATGCTGTTTACAAAACTGCAAGAGAAGATTCCTGCCATATATTCCATATATTTATTAATTCTGATGCAATCAACAGATTTCTAGGGCTAGGTATGATCACTGTAATAGTTTAGTCAAATTCCTGACTAAAACCCCTTTTGCCAGCAAAACAGTGCCACGAAATTTTGCCTTTGAGCCGAACAATGTGCAGTTTGGATGAAATGTATCTCTGACGAAAATGTGCAAGATCAAAAGGGAGCACAGGGATTTACAAATTTGGGGCATCTATTGAGCAGTTGCCACAAGCTAAGTTCCTGTGTCAGGGCTGGAATAAGAACTTTGGCCATTCTACGGATTTATAAGAAATGGCACTTTTACAGAGTGAATCCCCTTTTCCCTACATGGCTCAGGCAGACTCCTCCACTTCACCAGATTCAGTGAATATATGTGTTAATGAGGGATTTTTTACAGATATTATAACCTGCTTGGTTTTCCAAAAGGAAACAATCAGTCATCAAAGTCTTCTAAAGAAACTAAGCAGCCGTGGGCTAAGGGGGAAAGAACAGGCATAGAGAACTGCCAAGAGTAGGAAGGAGAAGTGGGGGTGCACAGTCACTTCTCGCAGTGGGAGGTCACTGGAGAGTTTCACAGAAATGCTGGGATCTGTGCTGTTCCTAAATTGCTTGGGAAAAGGGGTAAGTGATGACCAATGTTTGCAGCTCGTATGAAGTCGCAGCTCTTATGAAGATAGAAAAACAAAGGCTAAATACAGAGAACTGCAGAAAGGATTTACATGACTGACTGACTGAGTAATAACATGGCAGATGAATTTCAGTGTAGGCAAATTGATGCACATAAGATAAAAGAAATGGGCTATAAGCTAACCATTGTCACTCAGGATTGAGATCTTTGGGTTATAACAGACAGATCTATGAAAATGTTAGCTCAGTGCTTAGCATCTGTCAAAAAAAAAAAAGTGAGTCAAATGTTAGGAATTATTAGGAAAGGGTTTGAGAACAAGAGAGAAAACGATTATTTCGCCCTCACATTGAAGCTTTTGCATGGCTCTGCTCATCCCAAGCAGGGAATGACAGAACCTGAAGAGACTCACAGAGAGGCAGCAAAGGCTGCTTTTGCAAGAGCAACAACTGAGCAGGCTGTGTTGGGGGAGCATCAGGACAGGGCTGCTCCACAAAAGAGAGGTGAGTAGGAGCCAGAAGGGGACAGAATGGGACAGGAAGAAGGCTCTGATGAGTCCTCTCATGGCTCTTTCTCTCCTTGGTCTTTCCACAGCAGCCTGATCCCAAGTTATAGCTGTACCACGTTGAAGTTGGCCAGCTGTGCAGGCAGGCAGAGCCGAGGGTGAGGGGAAGGAGGTTGCAGGGCCTGCTGGTGCACACAAGGTCCAGAGAGCCAGAGATTCCTTCTTCATCCTGGAGAACAGGGGATATGATAGACAGCTACACAGTCCTGATGGTATGGAAAGGATCAATTGTTTGCAGTCCCCACCAAGCAATACCATGGGCAGACAAGTTTGAAAGAAACAAAAGGAGGTGGTTCTTCATGCAGCAGGTAACAGACCTACTGATTCCTTTTCAAGGGCATTGTGGATGCAGGAAGTTTCAGGGGTTCAAAGGGCAACTGGATCAGCATTTCAAGGATAAATCTGTTATGAGTCACTAGAGAGATGAATCACTAGAGGCTTAAGAAGTCCCCTGGGAGAGTAGAAGGGGGGAAATACAGTATACACTTTTTGTATTCCCATTAACTTTTGGACAGCATTTGCCATTTCTTTTTAGGAGAGAGCATAAACAGAGTCCCCCTTCACCACAGATTAGGCAGCTGAGTTTCCTGCATTTGATTAAGTCAGAAGACCCAGCACACCCAGAGCACAGCAGCTGAGCTTCACTCTGGGGAAATCACCTTCTTGGTGATGATGCCAAGAAAGCCAGAGAGAAAAATGCCAGCTTGGTGAACCTTTGACCTGAAGCTCTGTGGTTATTCTTATATTCTTCTCTTCTCAATTGAGTCATTTGACCTATTTTAGAGATGCTATTTAGGATGAGATAAATTCCTTTCTTCTTTATTAGAGAAGGCACTTAGGGCAACTAGTTTAGATGTACTTGTCTACTCTTCATCGAATGAATCTATGTTTGCTCAAATATCCTTTTCAAGAATGGATTATGATCTCCAGATGCGGCTCTAAGAAACATCTTCCACTAGTTCACATCCTCCACAAAGACTCCTGCCCCTTCCCCTCTTTGTCAGAACAAAAGATGTTCAAATTATGTTAGGAAACATACCCTCATTCATCTCCTACTCCACTGCCAATCAAAGGGCTAGACTGATTGTAATCCAGTTTCAGTATCTACATATTTCCTAAATATTTACTGTATATTTTTATCCGTCTTAACCAAAACACCATATGCAGCCGGCTTCACTGAAGCAGATATGAAGTGCATCTTTACCCTAGACTGACTTTCTAGATTGTTCACCGGTACCTGAGTAATGGAATACTGAATCTCACGTACATAACAAATGCATTCTTAAATTATTGGCTTTGAGTTACTTTTTTCCCTAGGGATTATTTTTTTCATTATGATTAAAGAAAATAATCATCATGACACAAAACAACTGGAAATAGTTGTGCACCTTCAGTGATGCAGTGATGCAGATGGCATGAACTGGAATAATTAGCCCAAGGAGACTTGGTGGCACGTGATAAGCCAGTAAAGTCATGTTACATGACATCACTGGCCCGAGGTGAAGAAATGACAGGCTATTACATTTCAGACCAACTGACTAGTGATGATTTAGTGCCAAATCATTATTCTAAACAAGACACATGGTGCATATAGACCATTGTAAAGGCTCCGGAGGAACATAATGCACTCAGATATCGCCAGCCTCAAAAAGCGTGAACTATGACTTTCAGTGCACAGGGAAAGGGAATGAGGGATTGGAGCAATAACCTATATACAATGAGTAATGCATTTTTACATTATTAGCAAGAGCAAAATGAATGTTCTATTTGTATGAGCGTATGAATAGTGAAAGAAACGGTGATCGTGTCATATCTATCAGATTTGAACTAAGTTGAATCATTCTATCTGATCTGAGAGCTGTCTGCACTGGATTTCCTGTTGCTAAAGCAACAGCTAAGTTAGCTGTAAAACAAATGGGCAAAATAATCCATAGGCACTTTAAAATATTATGTACATTTTTATCCTTACTGTATGCCATACACACAAACATATACTTGAGTATGCTTTGCCAAACCAACAGCAAATTCTTATGCTATGAACGTATATGCAGGGTAATCGTGACTCTGAACTATGTTTTTGCAAAACATTTCTTAAATAGTTCAATTTGTAGAATTAGTAGTTATTATGAAACAGCTGTACTAACCAAAGTTAATTTATATAGATGTGATCCTGAGGAATAATCAGGGATTGAGCAATCCTATTTTGTATCTTTAGAATGTTTTCCAATCTAGACAAAATATGTATGTTTTACCCCCACATAACAGTTCCAGCTGCACTAACAGATGTTATGATAGATGTTGTACATCCTGAGCAGGACACAGTTCCTCCCCAGAGACTGTGCAGTCCAACTAGACAAGACAGGTGAGATTTGGGAGGAACACTGGGAATGTTCATCCAGTAAAGCAACATATCAGTGACAGAAACAGAAAAGAATACTGAATTAGGGGATGCCAGAACTGCTTTTACTAGACCCAAACACTACAGACCCTTCCACAACCTGGAAGAACAGCTGTCACTGTGAAGGAAAATGACAGGTAAGGTGCTCAGAATCAGCTCAGCTTGTGCATTTACATAGATTTCCAGCCCTAAAGAAGGGCAGGGGCTACACATGTACTTCTTGGAAAGGGAGTGTGGCAACAAAGGGAACAATCAGAGGTGGAAGGGAACAAGGTTGACCAAGTAGAGGGAACAAAGTTCTCAGGAGGGCTGAAAAGTACAGCTTCCATAGTCTAAAAAAGCACAGTTTTCTGTTCTTTTTGGATTTGCTGCTTGGGTGGAATTGCCTTGATCTTCTGTTGGACTGCAAATAAAGTCTGAGAGATTTTGCATGACAGTGAGTTGGTACTCACTGTCCTAAGCAGCCTGAGGCAAGAGCAATCTAATGCTAACTCTGCTGCCCTCATATACTTCCCGGCGTCCAATGGTTGGTCAGTGGAATTTATTTTCATTCTAGCTTTTCATTTACAGATCATAAAGGCAGGAAAATTTTTGTCTTACTACTGAAGAGTTAATAGTGCTATGTAACAATCAGTTTTATGATTTCCAGTACTTTCAGATGACTATTTAATTCTGTTGTTTAATACTTACAAATGACTACCATTAATGAGCCAATGTCTGTGCAGATACATATACAGCCAATTATAATTTATAAATTGCATACTATTTATATATTCATATATTTACATCCCATTTATAAACTGTGTAAAATAAAATACATACAGATATATAAAATAAAATACATAGTGAAACAAGCAGATAGTGATCTAAGCTAATTAAAAATTACTCATGCTACCTTCCTTTTGGTTCCTAATGTATCCAGCTCTGTTAGAATCTCTTTCACCTCTTAGGTCCACTGAAGCAAAGGAAAGAAATTTAATTAGGATTATTTTATTCTTTTTAGTCTATGTATGTGGGCTTTTTTCCTTTAAAAAAATAGCCCTCAATAGAAATAAACTAGGACACTTCCCTGCTTCTCCATGAATTGTTATCCATGTTGTAACAGTAAATCTCTAACATTTGCTGCTGCTTTTTAATTTACAAGACTATTAATGTTAGTCTGCAACAGCAGCCAGAATTTTATCAGTGAATGGCAAAAGTTCTATGTTCTTGAAATCATTAGGAAATGACCTATGCAGTGTTCAAACTATTTCATTTTTTTAACTTAAAGTTGAATCAAATCAATTCATAACAATGCCAGTTTCTCTCCACAATCTGTAGAGACAGCTTAGACCGACTAACATAGATGAATCCCTTCTTGCCTTCCTGTCTCCTTCCTACTCTGTCATCAGGAGATTGGGATATGGAAATGCTTCTTCCCAATGTGATACCACCAAAGAGAAGGACAGGAGGAAGCATTATGTGCAGAATGTGGCAGGAACAAGTTTTTCAATTCTGCTATATTTCCTCCTTCAGTAATTCATAGTGATGGTATCCAGTGTGGTTTTATGCCATTCTCTTAGACTGCGAGTCTACTCTTTTCGGATGTTCACTTTCATCAATATTTTGGCAGCCTACAGAATATTTCTACAGAAACTTAGGCAGGAAAAGGTAATTTTAAAAGTAATTTATAACTCAATTTGAAAAAAAGAGGCAAAGAAAAGTATATTTCTTTACTCTGGCAGCTTTCTTCCTTTATAAGTCTCCTCTATAAAACAGAGACCAATGAATGGTATTTCTGTTACCCAGACATATATATCCTTGCCAAATTTGTACTTAACATGCCCCTTTAGACAGGAATTTGAGGACTGTTAGACAAACATGACAATTTATTTTTTTGAATTATCACAAAGGTATTATCCTTGCTTTTTCTAGTTTGAAACATATTGCTCATAAAAAAAAAAGGAAAAAAACAAAAAAAAACACCCTCCAAAAATCCCCCAGCAATGACAAAACACTCCTGGCTTGAGAACAAATGTGCCACATTTCAATCTTAAAGGTAAAATTATCATGGTGTTCATAAAAATAAAAAATGTCTCTTTAGAAAGAAGGGTACAAAATACTTTGAGAATAAATATAGGTTGGTATTCTATATGGCTAACACAGTTATTTACCATAAACAGGATTTGTTTGGAGTCATTGTGATTTGTGCCTTGTCTCTACAAAGAAATACAAATTCTCATATTTAAAGTGAACATGTGTTTAAGAAACTAAATCATCAGTAACACTGGTATTATAATAGAACCCAGAGCCCAGAAGAAATCAAGACTGTACTGTATTAGGCACTGAGTAATATTTTAGCAAAAAGTCAGTAGCTGGAAGAGTTTCCAACCGGAGCAGAAAGCACAGACTCTTGTGCAGAAGTGAACAGATATGACATGCAGCCAGAGTGTGGGAGAATCACAGGAATACAGAAGAGCTGAGCTGGGAAGGCACCTCTGGAAATCATCTAGTCCAACCCGCTGCTCCAAGCAGGGTCACTGACAGCAGGTTCCCTAAGACCATGTCCAGTCAGACTTTGAATATCTCCAGAGATATTCTCTACCTGCCTCTAGTGTTTGACAACCCTCACAGTAAAAAAAGTTTTTTTCTTATATTCAAATGGAATTTTTTGCATTTTAACTTGTGCCCAAAGAACAGCCTACAGATCTGCTCTAGCAACTTCATTCGATTTTCTAACTTGGTTGGAGAAGGACGAGGGATTTTGTTGACAGGCAGTTCACTAAATGGAAACAAAAATACCAAAAAGGGGATGGTAGTGTCATGAAATTGTATTAAAAGACCTATGAAGCTGAAGAAAAGGGCAGTGAGAGAGATTGTCCTTTATGACTTCAGTTAAAAGCTGTCAGGTGGCTGCTATGCCCATAGGCCCTCAGATAGGTCTCCTCCTCTCTAACCATTTCCCAGAGGAAAGTGGGAGACTGCAAGGACCATGAAAACCTTAGAAAAGACAGGGAGAAATCAGCTGTGCGTAGTCTTGGTACTGGACAAGGAAATGGAGCTAAATGGACTCTACAATTTCCTGGGAGGCCATTACCTGTATTTTTTGAGGACTGGACTTTTGGAGAGGCATATAGAAGGACACTTCATCCTTGAAGATATTCAAAAGCAATCTGGACATGGTCCTGAGCAACCTGCTCTAGGTGGCCCTGCTTGAGCAGGGGAGGTAGACCAGATGACCTCTAGAGGTTGCTTTCAACCTCAACCATTCTGTGATTCTATTTTTTAATGAAAATAGCTGTATCTCTAGAGGAGAATACCGAAGGTGTTACATTTGCCTTCTTTCAGGGATTCCTCATCTTACTTAGGAATCAGCTTCAGGGAAGTCTGTAGCTTGCAGTCAACACTTTGAGGAGAAAAGGCTCGATCCATGCCTTGAAAACTAACACTTTGTTGGAAGCCTGCAGGCTTTGTTTTGCTGTGTCCAACAGTCCACGGTTTTAATGGGACCATGCCCAAGGGCATGTGTTGTGCCAGTGTCACCAGCAGTCCCCAGAACTTGTTTCTTCCCCTGGCTGTCTGCAAACATGTGCTAGCTGAGAGGAGCTGATATATCTCTGGGATTTTTTTTTTCTCTGCACAGAGAATTGCAACCTTCTCGTCTTCTCGTCTTTAGATACTGTTATTTTAACTCACATTTTTTACTGCTCAGTGCATTTACAGATCCGAGGGTTGCTTTGGAAAGTCAAGGCCCACACACCATACGTGAGCTGTGGCGGGGGAGGGAAGGAGGCAGTTAGTGATGTTTGCTGCTTTTAGAGACTGTACAATAAAACATCTTTAATTTCAAGGACTCCAGTTCCCTGTCCCTGTACAACACTGAGTGGCTATGGTTACAGAGAAGTGCTTTGCAGGGGAAACACAATAAATAGGATAGCAAGTCAGACTGGGCTCACATGACCATAACAGCATTAGAAAGTAGTAGAAGATCATAGAATCTTAGAATCATAGAATGGTTCGGGTTGGAAGGGACCTTAAAGATCATCTGGTTCCAACCCCCCTGCCATGGGCAGGGACACCTTCTACTAGACCAGGTTGCTCAAAGCTCCATCCAGCCTGGCCTTGAACATTTCCAGGGAGGAGGCATCCACAACTTCCCTGGGTGACCTGTTCCAGTGCCTCACCACCCTCATAATATAGAACTTCTTCCATATATCTAATCTAAATCTACCCTCTTTCA
Source organism: Theristicus caerulescens (assembly GCA_020745775.1). NCBI lineage: Eukaryota > Metazoa > Chordata > Aves > Pelecaniformes > Threskiornithidae > Theristicus > Theristicus caerulescens. The sequence continues at coordinate 116,491,518 of CM036559.1, read as the reverse complement.
GTGTAAAGCCATAAAGATATCAAAGATATCAAAACAGTTCCAGGACTGGGGAAGCCTGAAGAAAAACTTTTAAGGAAAGAGTTGCATGGTCACAACCACCCACTTCCAAAGACAAACGGCATCCACTCCAGTCAGTGGGAATTCTGCCATTCATTTGAACTGCCATCACCAAGTGGCAGGAGCTGAGGGTTTCCCCTACCAGGCTGATCACCAGGCTGCACATCACTAGGCTGCAGACAGACCTGTGCACTCGAAGAAGAAACTGATAAAACCTGAAGAATGACAGAACCTCTAAGATATATGCACTAGTAATTTAAGATGGACTTTGTTCTCCTCAATTTCTCAATGATTTCCAATATGATAAAGGAACTGTTTAGATTGTTTCCCTATAATTATTAGTAAAAATCTTATTTGCTGTGTCTCTTATTAGAAGCACAGCATAAACACCTCAGTGTAATTATGAGTGACTCATTCACAAATGCCCACTTCATTGTTCTAAATGAAATCACACTCTTAGAGAGGTAATAAAATTAGCATCAGAATCTATTCAGAAACAAATTGAAGAGTGGATGCTCATAGCAGTGAACACTGAAGACAGCTAGAGCATGTATGAGTATGCAAGAACTGTTATATACTATTCTGTATATACTATTTAATTGTTACAGTTGTATTTGACATAGGAAAAATATTTTTTGATTTGATTGGATTTGAACTTTCAAAGCTTGTCCTCAGCTGATTAAATTGCACAGATTCATAGACAGCAGAGAAGCTGTGTTCTTCAGTGCCAGATCAGGATCTCAAACCTCAGCTGTATTTCAGCTAAGTACCACCACAAGAAACATAACTTTAAGACACAATCACTATGCTTAGACACAAAGTCACTATCCATCACACAGACAAACTCCATTTCTCACAGCAAAACATTTACTAGCCTTCTGTCTGAGAAGAAAATTGCACTGTACATTTCAAAACTGTTTTCCTAAAATCTATCAAATGAATAATATCCAAAACAGGCTTTTAAAGGATAAAGACTCAAATATAGCATCAACACCAGCAAAATCAAATACAATTCTTTTGAGTATTCATTTGCCTTCACCCTACTTATATCCCATACTTTTAATGAATAAGTATATTGCTAACCTATCAGTCAACAAAAGAATCCAAAATGAATTTAACCAAGATAATATTGTCCAAGATTTATGACTTTGCACATAGGAAGCAATGTTTCATTGCATATGGAAGATAGAGCTGAGTACGAAAAAGCCAACAGAGCTGCTAAGACAGACAGATGCAAGTTCTGCTCTACCTATTCAGCACTCCATAGGGAGCCACTGTAGTGAATGGAGGATGGATTGTGCTTACTGTTGTACAGAGATCTGTTACTGTAGTCTCTGCTAACAGTGATTTCCTCCATCCTAATGGATTCATGCCCCTACAGAGTTCATTGCTCCAGTTTTCTGTGTGTTAACCAGGAATGCAAGTCCGTGGTTCAAAGGCAGAAAGCTCCGTCAGTTTTAACAGTCTCTTATCAGCGGGAAAACATGACTCAAAGGACACCAGGAAAAAACCCATCTGAGGTAAAGCTAGTCGTGTCAAAATCTTGTGTGGAAACATCAAAAATATACTTATTTCATATAGATAAGTGTCTATATGTAGTATGGATACAGCTTCTGATTAATGATCACCTAACTTATGTAAGATATTTTTTTCTTTCACAGCAAAACAATAATGACACTGCTATCATTAAGAGTTAGTTGTTGCTCAGTTCCTGGATCAACTGAATGATTTCATTCTTCTGACAGATTATCTGGGATGCATTGACCTGACCAAAGCACAGGGACGGGATTTTTCTTCTGGTAGACAACTAGGTCATGACAGCTGCTCTGCATTATACAAAAATACCTGAGTTAAGCCCATGGTTGATGCAAAACAATAACTCTTCAATGTGTGCAACCCCCAAATTACAGTTGAAGAACAGTCATCATGATATCCCACTCTGGATCCTCTATGGTAAGCAATTCTGTTACTCTCTAGCTATACTTGACATACATAACAGAATGCTGCTTACAATTTGAAATATTAACACTATGGTAAAATATTTTTAATAAGTACTAGCAAAATATAAACATACTTGGAACATGAAAGAAAGCTTTATGTTTTAAATAAGCTCTACAGGATAATTTTCATCTCAGGTGACAATGATTATCTCAGACTTTATTATGCATACTGAAGGTAATGTGAGTGTAGCTGATCTCTACTGAAAGAGTATCTCCATTAAAAAAAAAAGTATAGGTTAATCTCAGAAAATTATTATTGGTTTAATGTGTTAAATACCTTTATGCATCCTGGTGGATCTCATCTCATTCTCACAAACATTTTATAAGGTAGTGTGGTTTCTGTGTTGTAATGCACTAGCTTGTTTCCCCCTGGAACAGAGGATTTGTTACAGACTACTGACCTGAAACTTAATTCACAGAAGGAAGGTGAGCATGCGAACTGAATCCTGCATGTCCTTAAGTATATGCTTTCACTCCCAGCTGCATCTTCATTTTCTGTCTTGGATTCTGAGAAAAAAAAATTGTAATAATATTCCTTTCAGGTGACACGTCTTTGGTACTTCCAAGGCGTAATATCAATAGTGTAATGCAGCGAGGTCATATTGTTTTCTATATGTCAGTACAATTAAGGCCCTCAGGCATGTCTTGGCCTTTTCCACTGTTGACTACACAATGACTTCCAGTTTTGATTTGCCAATTGCTAATCTTAGTTGACTAAAACCACAGCCAAGTTCTCTTGAGAAATAGTTAGATTGCATTACTCAGTACATTACTCATAGGTTATATAGCATTTACTCACTACACTGAACTGTAGTTAAACATTACACTGATTTTTTAAAGGGATTTAAATGATACTGGTTGGCAGTCATCTAACCTCATCAGCTGTGGCACAGCTGCTATAGACCTTTATGACCTCTTGGTACTTCATATTTTTTAATGTGTCCAGAGCTAGTGGATGGAAATGCAGTAATGTCATAATGCCATCTACAGGCTCTAAACAGTCTCAGTTTCTGTTGGTGACCCTGTCTTCCATTTTCCATCAAATAACTAAAAGAAAGAGACAGTAGAAAAACAAACCCCAACAAACTCTTAAAACTGAGAGTCAAATCATAAGTAATTCAAACAAAGGTCTACACTATGACTCTCCATAATGAGTTTTTCAACAGCTTTCTAGTAATCTCTGCTAGTAACAATGTGAAGATAGCTTTTCATGTAGTATTTATCAGCTCAAGCCATGGCCTCACGTTAAGAAATAAGACAGTGTAAAAACAAGACTTAAGTGAGCAGTCCTGAATATTGCATTGAAGTCACACTATGTTCAGTTCTAAAAATTACTGGTAAGCTGTTGGTCTACAGTGATTGGTGGCGCTATAGCATAGACGTGTCCAACCCTCCTGATTGCAACAGCCAGCCATCAAATTTTCAAATGCCCAAGAGCCACAGGGTAGACATCACATATTCTGGAGACCTGAGTGAAGAAGGGAGCTCAATCTGTGGTTCACAAGAGATGACAACAGCTCCCAAGGGGTCCCACTACTCCACTGACCTGGCGGTTATCAGTCTCAGCATATCCCACTGATTTGCTTCCCCAAAGCCAGAGATTTAGATTACCCAGAAGTTCCCATGCCAGCTCAGCTTCCCTGTTAGTCAGATGACACAATCTGACATATGACTTGAACTTCTGATGGTCCACACACAGCTTAAGACTCACTTTTGCTGTCCTGTTAAGCTTCCCAACAAGCATGACTTTGAGCAATCACAGACCTTGTTAAAGCTGACTGATGTGCTTGCCACTCTTCTTTCAGGTTCAATGGCAAGCAGAAAAAAAAAAAAAAGTTGTTCCTTTAAGAAAAAAAAATGGCTGAAAAGCAGAAACCACAGCCCAAGGAGCTAGGTCATCTGGCATGGGCCAACCAAGAACACAAGAGAAAACATCTGTTCTTGCAAAGTGTTAACTCTTTTCATGTTTCAGAGGCAAGAGAGAGTCAGAAATAGAGAGGAAACTTCTGGCAATGCCTACATTTCAGGTACTTGTGTTTCTTTTCTTTGGGAATCTGTGAACAGTGAATCCAAAAGCATTCCTAATGCAAAATACAAGAGGAAAAACAAGACTAAAAAAGCAAACAAATAGCTGATTCACATACTGAGTCTAACATACTTTTCACTGCCTTGCTTTTTCTTTTATAGAAATAGTAAAAAACATGTTACACATTCTCCTGGCAAGCAGACATTCATCTCAATCTATGGGTCCCTCCAATTGGCTTCCATTTCTCTGCTCAAAATTACTTCAGTGTTCCTCAGAGAGGCCAAGAATCATTGAAATTAGTCACACGAGTGTTATGTTTAGGGCATACATATATGGTAGTTTTTGGAACAGCTGAAAAGGCTTCCTTCCTAGGCAAGTCCCAACACAGAGGGTAAAGTGTGTCTGTTATTACTTGTACAGAACCATCACATTGAAGAGAAATCTATGTACAAACAGTAATATTTTTAAGAAAACATTCTAAGATTTGGATCAGTCATTAACTAACACAATCAGAATTGTTGACTCTCTTCTAATTTAATCCTACAGACTACATGAAGAAAGAAGAGCCACATCCATATGAAAAGGAAGTGTTTGAAGCTTTTACAAGGCATAACATTTTTTCAGTTAATAATATTTTTAATTCTAGGGCTTTCTGTGCTGTTTGAATAAAGGCAGTTTTATTTAAAATGCATATTTTAAATGCTTTATGTAAAAATAGAGAAATATCTCAGAAGAAGAGGCAGAGTAACAGCTTGACAATAGACAACATAGCAGACTGCATTTTTGCATGCATTCTTACTACATCCCTTCTCAGGCAGTGAAAAAAGATACATTATCTGGAATTCTTGTACATTTGTTGTATGCAGCTATTATTTTACTTGGCTTTGATGTTTTACACAACTTTCTGAAGCAAAGAATCTGCTATGACAACATGACATTTCCCGTATGCTCCCTTAGCTGTATGAATGAGAAAACCTGGCTAACCCTAATTAGCATTGGCACTGTTGTTTGCAATCCTTGCACTGCTTTTTATACAACATCATTTTAGTAACTTATTAGAGCTTATGAAAGGTTCTGCTTGTTGTGCACAGGACCAAGAGCTCCAGCACCATGCTACTAGGGATACTTGACTTTAAATTGCTGGGGACAGGTGGCAGCCAAGTTCCCACACCGTGGCTAACCTTCTACCTCGTAACTAGGTGGAGGTTATGTCAGGTTATGGTCTGGGTTCAGACAGACGGGGATTGCCTCCAGGTAAATTTCTCAACTCCACCTGCTTCCCTATATGGGGTGAAGGAAGTCTTCAAGAAAGCTATTTGGTCAACAGATGGACGAATAAAGGCTTATGTGAATCAGTTCACATTTTGCCTCCAGTCGTAGGAAGCTGCTTTTCTCTTTTGGCTAAAAAGTCATTGCCAGCAGCCAAAATGGAACTTAATCTCCTACAGATTAAATGCAGCTAGTCCTCGCTTTTTAAAAAGTTACCCCTTGCAGTGAATGTCTAAACATCTAACCTCTGCATGTAATCTAGCATACCAAACAGCATATCTGACACAGGGGGTGGGAATCTGCTTTAGAGCTAGCCAGAAGAGAGTGCTGCACACAGGAGAGTGCTGCTTGTCACCTCAGGTGTCTTCAGCTCCCTGAGATTCAGGGTCCAGCATGATTTCAGAAAGCAGGCCTCTGTGTTGGTTACTGGGATAAATGATACACCAGAAGGTCATGCTGCCACCCAGAGGGACCTTGGCAGGCTGGAGAAGTGGGATGATAGAAACCTCATGAAGCTCAACAAGGGGAAGGAAGTGCAAAGTCCTGCCCCTGGGGAGGAACAACCCCAGACACCAGTACATGCTGGAGGCAGGATACCATTTGCCTTCTTTGTGGCAATGGCACATTGTTGGATCATGCTCAACGTGTTGTTCACCATGACCACTGGGTCCTTCCCTGCAGAGCTGCTTTCCAGCCAGCTGCCCCCAGCCTGTCCTGGTGCCTGAGGTTATTCCTCCCCAGGGGCAGGACTTGGCATTTCTCTGTATGAACTTCATGTGGTTCCTGCTGGCCCATTTATCCAGCTTCCTGAGGTCCCTTTGAATTGCAGCGCACCCATCTGGTATATTAGCCAGATACATTCCCTTCTGATAATACACTTTTTCTTTTTTTACTTTTCAACTTTTGTTTTTGTTTTTTGAACAAAATCAGTCTTTCCTGCTTTAAGGGTTTTCAAGCCAAGTTAAAACTTCCATGTTCTGGCATACACCTTCTGTTTTTCATTTTAACCTGGGGATAAGATATGCACTGGTTTCAAAGATGTTAAGGTTTGAAATTATCAGAGATTCTGGAAAAGTACTGAGTAACTAAGCCTATTATTGAACATGTTGGGTTTAAGCCAAGTGCTTTATCATTACAATTCAGAACTGCTGCAGTAATACAAAAACAAACCCACAAAATATATGGAGAAAAAGATAAAAGGAGAACACCAATAGAAAGAGCTCTTGCTGGGACTTTTTTCCCTCTCTTTTCCTTATTTTTCAAATTTATCTTTAAAAATAGTGAGTGACTGAATTGTTAAAAGAAAAAGAAGCCAACTATGAACAATAAAGGCCAAAAATTTAGGCAAAAGCATTTCTTGACAAAATTGGCTACTGCTATCTTCTCAATTTCCAATCTTTTTTTCCTCTTATCCACTGTTTGACTACTTGTTCACATATCTCTCCTCATTTGAACATAGCTTTCTTCAGCTTCTTTTAAATCATATATTACCTTTCTAAACATTGTGTTAGCAAGTTGGAAATAGCATTTCCTTCATCTAAAAAGAATTCAGGTAGAGCAAGGTCAGTGTTATAAATTTGTTCTTTCTTTCCCTGGATGTAAAGCTTGTGCAGCAAGGAACTCTCTTTCACTCCATATTTGTACTCTAGCAGATATAACAGATCCAGAACATATCATTCACTTCTAATCATTGATACAATATTTTTATTAGAACAGGAGTTTTTTAAGATTCCCCGTGAACATTGCTTTTTCTGTCATTCAGTGATTTGGTCATCTGTTCCTATTCTTTTATAGATTCTTGTTGTTTCCCTGTGTACCAGAAAATGCGCTTCTCTGTTTGGATACACCTGCATCATAATCACAGCAACTCCAGGTAGGTTTCAAAGGACTTTTGGTAACCATCTAGCTCTGACAGAGGAAGTTTAGTACAAGTTAATATCTCTGATCAAAGCTGATAAATATCCTTTGGTTGATTACTCCTTATTCACTAAAGGTAATTCATCAAGGTATCTGTGCTACTAGGATCCATACAGGTATTTCAAGAGATCTCTATAATGCTTCTGGATGTGTCATTTTTTTGACCAATTTGTGAATCACTTGTAATCACTTAGTTCCCTCCGATTATTTTTCTGTGAGATTAAAGAAGTCCTGCTTTGGAGTCTCATTCAAGTGAGTATTTGACGCTTCTATCTTCTCTTCTTTTTGAAAGTTATCTTTCATGTGGGATCAGCTGAGAAACTCTCCCTATTCTTTCATGTGTATATGCTACATAGACAGAGTACCTGAGAGCTTTTCAGATCTGAAACACATCCTTCAGCCAAATTGAACTTACTTGGTGAAGGCTTGAAATTGTAGTCATGCCCTCTAGCTTTAAGTATAAAAGTAAAGTTAGTCTCCTTCAGGCAGTAATTCTTTGTTTTGTCCCATTTTTTATGCTCCCAAAAAAGGTTTGAATAGCATAGAGCAGTGGTGTGCTGTTTAAAGAAAACAGAAGCCAACATTTTTGTGATTAGAATTATGTCCTTCTGTACAAGTGATCATTTTGGAATCCCTTTCTTCCACCATTTTTGCTATTATACCTTGTGCTAACAATTCAAGACAGGGTCCCATCCCACTATAAACAGAGTTTCACATTTATTGGGTTATGTGGGAAAACAAGTGAATCAGAAATTAAATTAATCAGAAATTAAATATTCTTTTCTTCTGGAAACAGACAAAATCATAAGGATTGACATTTTTAAAGCCATATACTGCACAGCTTGTTTTAGGTCCCTTACATATGTTGTATTCTAGTAACGGTGTGTGCTACTATTTGTCTTCCTTCAAGTTTCCAGCATACTTTTGTTTTATTCAGAGCTATGCTCCCATCTTGCTATTTAGTCTTCCAACTTTTGTGTAGAAACTTGCATGATCAACCCTTAAATTTCCTTCCAATCCCATTTCTAAATGGCACTCCATTTGTTCCATCTATTCACCATCTCCTTGTATTATTACAGTTATTATCTGTCCCATTTTTTTCTTTAGGAATGTAGAATTTTAATTACTTTATCCATTGTGGATGGGTCCTAGAAAACTATATGTTATTCTACACCTCTTGGCTTTCCTCCACTTTAAAAGTTCATTCTTGACCTTAACTTTCCAGCAGCTTGGTCCTCTTCCAGCAAAGTCAGAGAGGTAGTGGTCTGGAGAAGATTATCAGAAACTAGATGCTCAGTCCCTCTTCCAGCACATGAACTAGAACACATCAAAGTCAGGATAAAAGAAAAAAGAAAAAAAAAAAATAAAAGAAGATGTAACCTGTAGATATGGTGAATGCCTTGTCACCAGATATTATTCCTATTAAGAGTTTACCTGAGCTCAGGGAGAGTTCACACAAATTCATGAAATATTAATCTGTTGAAGTTTACTATATGCACAGAAAACATGTCCAGCTCAAGAAGACTTTGAGTTACAAATATCTGGGGCTAGTATCATGTATATGATGCTGGTGGTAATGTAATAGAAAGTAAACCTTTTTACAAGCAGTTGGAGAACTTGTTCGGAAGGTGAGACTGCTTTATATGCCACTCTTAACCTAAGGGACAAATCTGAAGTCATATCACACTCAACATTTTATAGGTAACTCCTGAAGTGGGGAAGCAAGGAGTGTCACCTTCACAGACCTACAAGAACAGGCAAAAAGAATGAAACTCTGTGGTTTAATTACAGGTGTGTGGGCAGGAGAAAGGCACTCAAATTTATGTACTCAATGGTGACTCATCATTAGTGGACATCTTTTATCACCAATACACAGAATGAGGGGATCCTCTTGACTTCTCTTCTTCTGTACTCATGAATTTTCAATTCCTTTGCACATCATTGGTAAGGATGCAGGAGGCAACAATGTCTGCGGGCTCAGTGGCTATAACACCATACTGCAGCAAAAAAAGGGAAAAAGGCTGCTATTGAGGTTTATATAATGTCAGATACGTGAAGCCATTCACTCTGTCTTGGGACAGACCTCAGCTATATTTAATTCAAGACATTGCCCTCCAGGATGGTCCGGAGAAGAGCAATAAGTCTGACCACAGGGCTACAGAACATGACCTGACTACAGCATGAAAGAACTGAATTTCTTCAGTCTAGGGAAGAAATAACTACCTTCAAATACTTAAAAAGCTGGCACAAAGAGGAAAAAAATTTCTTCTCTATAATCACCAGAGACAGGACATGAAAAAGTGAATTTATATTGCCATGAAGTACTTTTTGGTTAGGCAGTAAGAAAACCTTTTTAAGTCTAAGGGCAGTAAAACACTTGAATCAATTAGCTAGGAAGGATGAGGAAGTCCCATCATTGAAACTTGTAAGACAAACGTGTCAGAAATAACACAGATACAGTGGATCCAGTCTTTGCAACAGAGCAGTCTAAGTGACCTCTTAAGGCCTGTTCTAGACCTTTTTATTATTCTACTATATGCTGAAGATTGTGAGGCATTCAGATACAATAATAGGAATCTTATGAATAAAATAGGTAAGTGGAGACCGATTTTGAGAATTTCACAACTGCCTCATAACTGTATCACAATAAGATCACTAGAAGATCTATTTATTGGACACCTAAAGTTCTGATTTACCCAGTGGTTTGAATAAATATCAAGACACTAGACTAATCTTAGGCTATTCACATTTTGGATGCTTGAAAAATGATAAATTACTGTCTCATTTATCTTTAATTTCACAGAAATGTAGCCTGTAGGTTTAAAAGCAAAGTTTGGATGAGATAATACTGAGATTTTATTTTGTAAGATGTCCACACTTTGTACTTGAACTAAGACTTCATGATATCAATATTCCAACCCAAGCAATGGCAGCTCAGTTCTTTATCAATTCATACTAGAGTACAATAATCAATAATAATAATGAGTTTCCTTTTCATATTGGAGCACACACTGACAGAAATTATTAGCAGGTCTAAAAATATCTTTCATATTTCAGTCCCGTTATTCCTTTAACATTTGTTTTTGCATTACTAAAATAAGTTCCTTAGTTACTGCATCACCTTCCTACAGTATCTTTTGTGATAAAATTACTGGACGGTTTCTGCTTTGCAGGAGATATGTCTAGGCTTGAAACTCAGTGCTTCCAGAAAGCAACACAATACTCATCTCCTCTATTGATTTTTCACTGAATACAAAATTTTAAAATTTTAACTGTAAGTGACTAGACAAGATTTTTTTTTTCTTTCTATGGGTCCCTTCTCTGGAAAGGTTCTTCCCATAGCTATACCCATGTAAATTAGAAATAAGTATTTAAAACAAAGAATAACTTAGTTAGGAATAGTGCCATTAAAACTGAAATATACATGTCTCTATGTTTTGTTCTAGGAAAATGCTAATGCTTCTGACTTTAACTTACATGACACTAGAGCTCTGCTTATTCACAAAGCAAGTAACTACGAATAAACAAACTTAAAATGTTACTACTGTTCCAGGTAGCAACAATTTCATCAGAAGTTTTTTAAAAATATATATATTTTGTGTGTGCCTGAATGGTTTATACCTCTTCACATTTTCTGTGTGTATAAGAAACAGTACAGAGAACAAAGCAGGGATCTTAATTTAGCTTGAATTAAAGATGCTGAACAAACCCATGCAAGTGGTAGACAATTATGACTAAGTCAAGTAGAGGAACCAAATTCTATTTTATCTTACACATCTTGTCCATCTCTGGAGCTGAATGTGATTTGGGTTTATTTCATGTCTAGCTGTCATGACGCCAAAACCAGTTGTATTCAGTCAGAGGTACCTGAGCACACACCATATGCAGTCAGCTCTCTGAAATGAGTTAAATCTGTAATTGACTTGAGTGTTACAGCAGATATATTCATGGGCTTTTAGAATCACTCCACTCTAACTCTGTGCAAATCAGTGGCAAAAAGTCATTGACATAAAGCCCTTATCACAAAAATCTACAGTGGCCATTTATTCCTCCTCAGGCATATCTGCTGGGGTGGAGATTTTCAGTTCTTCATCATTCTGAAGGCAGTCAATCACTTAATTTTTCTTGGCTTTATCTTCCCGAAGTATGCCCTTGGCTCAGGAGGCAGGAGCACAAGGTGAGTCATGTGTCCTCACGCTTCATCTATCGAGTGATGACACATTGCCTGGTCCTGTTCCACCCCACCTTATGGTGGTGGGTCTGCACCATCGTTCAGAGACAGGCACAGGCTCACCTTTCCACCTCAAGCTGATAACAAGATGTGCTCGTAGTTTAGCAAGGCAATAAGTTTGGTGTTCTGTTAAGTATAGCAAAATAGTTTCTGATCTTCTTAAGAGTGTAAGCAGGTAGGGCATGTATTTGTCAACCAAATGCTGAGAGGGGTCATATATACATCTATACACCTGTATCTGATTATACTTATTTGAGAATTATACTTATTTGAGAACAGTACAACCACCCAGGTAATCACAGCGAGATGTTTAGCTCCTCTTCTTTCCTGTGTGCAATACAGTATTATCTGTAATTTTATACTCTGAAGAAAGTGAAGTGAGTAAAAATACAACAGTTATTTGCTTTAATACAAGAGGGATTGAAACCCAGGAATGATTTCCATCTCTGACTGCATTATTATAGTTCCTGTTCAGCTGTCTCTTATTTCAAGTGCAGTCCGCCAGAAGGATTCTGGGGTTTTATTGATTGTTGTTATCATAATTAGCCACTGTAATGGAATTAAGTATGACTACATCTTGCTTGGACTTGTACATAGGGAAAATATAAGGACAAAAACCAACCAACCAAACTCACAGTCAAAGGACGTTAGAGGATTTTTGCTTGGTTTGAGCCCATTGAGGAGGGAGAGGAAGCAAAGGCAGAAACTATGTTATTGTAATGCTGAGTTGGTATCCTTGGACATTTGGAAAAAGTGCATTGCTAGGGGGTGGATTTAGATGATATTACCTAGTATAAGTGTTTATGATTGCAATCTCAAGAGAGTGTGTCTATATTATAAAATGTTAAATGAAACTGCAGTATAACTTACATTGCTGGATCATTCAGTAACACAAACCACAGAAATAAGGTTAAACATTCAGTCTGATGAAAATGTGCACTGTAAGTCTTACACAGCTGTTTGAATCTTTCATCACTGTAACAGAGGACTTGCAATCATGTGCATTTTTAGCCAAGTACCCTGCTGTTGACAGACAGCATTTTTTAACATTTAGAGTGTGTTCACTAAGAATATTCTCAATATGACTCTTACAGCAAAATAGAGATTAATTGACTGGGATTGTCCTCTTATTTTCATAATTAGCAAGGGGGGAATTGTTTGGCAGTGCATGATTAAGGGGTTCCATCACATCTCCTGTTATTGCATTATGGGGAGGTGAGGAATGTAAGAAAAGTTATTAACCACAAATATTACCTTCAAAGATACCCAAAGATTTTTTTGATGTTTCATATAAAATTTGTTTCCATTAAAATCATTAATAGTCTGACAGGTCCCGTGACAATTGTCTGCCCTCTTCTTCTTTTGTTCTTTAGGTTACCTATCTTAACTCTTTCTTTGCATCTTAAAAGCACATTTCAAACATTTATACCTTAAAGCATGCTGAACTTCAATGACATTGATTAATGTGGGTAAATTTTGGTTAAAGAAAAGTAAGATCCTTTTTATCATGAGAATTTACTTCTTTTTCTCTTTTCCTTTCTTTCTTTCTCAAGCACCAGGTACTATAAGCTTCAGTAATGTATTTTATTCAAAAGGAATTCAAGAGAGAATGAACCGTTGACATGGCTCTTGCTGACAGTACGGACTGGCTGAATTTAAAGCTGCAGTTTATTGACATGGAGAATCGAAGATACTTAATTTTATTTCTGTAAAAGTAAATTAACCGTAGAAAGTGTTTGTGTTTTTTTCCTGTCCTTTGCCATAAATCTAGCAAAGTATTCCACCTTTTATTGCCAGGAAAATTTATAACGTAAAGAAAAAAATGGTTGATGTAAGGGGTATACTCATTCGAACCCTGTGAAAGTAACCCATACCTGCCTCAGAAGCTTGAAGGAGCAATAATGGGTTATCTACACAGTAGATGCCTTCCTACATTTACAGCTTTGGCAAATATTAAAAGCAAGGATAGCATACATGTGTGGGAATGTGTGTGCATGAAGATATACATGTTCTTGTGTGCTGTTACCGCCCTCCATTTTTTAAGAAGCTGGCAAAAATAAGTGTCATAATTCTGCAAATACCTCAGAGAAAGCCATTTTTATAAGACTGGCTGTGACTCACTGCCTCTGCCCCACATACAGAGGGCTGGCAGTTGAGTGAATGATAAAGGACATTGTTTTCCAGGTGTTATTTTTGTATACTTAAATATATTAGAATGATCCTTTTTTTTTTTCCTTTTTTTTCTTTTCCTAGCAGTTACCTAGCTACTCTGAAAGGGACAGACAGCAATGTAATTCAGAGAAAATGCAAGAATAAGAAAGCAACTGCAGAGATTCTAAAAAAGTAGTTGTTTTAAAAATCAGTAGCGGGCCCAGAAAACAAGCAGCCTTCCAGTAGTATCCTATGAAAGGAGATATTTGGGGGAAATTATGTTTTCTCCCACTCACCCACCACATAACCATGTGTTTTGGAAAACAAGCAATAGTTTTGTGCCTTAGTCTTAGTGCTCTGTCTGGATGCAGGCACACAACAACCAATTTTGCAATCATTTCTGAATGTGTGATATGTTAGTCACTCATTTCTAAACCTGCTCATTAATTTTAATGATGCTGACTTCCTTTCTAAAGCATTGTGACATGTGCGGTTGAAAAAAGCACCATATAAGAGTTAGGTGTCATATTATTTTATTAAAGGCCATAATTTCTCTTTGAGAACTCATTGGCATGAATGAAACTAATGATTTAAGTCTGGCACTTCAGCTGCAAGGTAGCTGAAATGGAGTGAATATTTTTATCCAATATTTGATGGTTTTGCATTTTAGATATGTATTTACTTAGTGTTACTGAATTAGGTAATTTTTTGATATAATGGAGAATTTCAAGAGAAATAAACATTTCTAAAATTAAATAATTATGCACAGTGTGATTAAATCTTATACTGCATTGTTTGACTCGCATTACTGGCCTCACATAGTAGTGCATGATACTAGCTCCTGGATCTGGATCATCCAGCCTTAGGAAGTCAAGGGTTTTTTTTTAACATAAGTTGTGTTTTGTGCCAGTTCTAAAAGCCACCCCCAAAAGAATTCTCTTTTTTACAGGAAGCATAAAGAGGACAATGTTCCAATTCTTCTGTTCCCCTGGATCCTTGGGTCATGACATTTCTATTTCACTAGTGTCTCTATTAAAGCCCCTTTAGCTTGGCTCCTGCAGTGTTGTAAGCAGACCTTGACATTATTATAAAGAATATAAACCCCCAGTCTTCTTCCATGTGCCTCATTCCCCAGGTGAGCAACCTTTCTCTTTGTGTTTCAGCTGTGTTTGTATAAGTCACTGTCTTGTTGTCAACCTTGGGTTTTGGTTAGGCTTTAAAGGCATGTGTGTTGAAATACACACCAGGCTGAAGCAGCAGCTGAGGAACAGGTGCTAAAGGAACAGGGATGTCTATTGAGGCATGAAGGAAAAGGCTCTGCCAAAAAACTTGTTCTTCTTACCAGGTGTTCTGCCCAAAACAAGTAAGTTCTTCCTATTGTGCATCTCAGACAGCAGCTGCTAGGAGGTTGATGCTACAGCCATATAAATTGCTTGGAAGAAAGAGAAAGCAGTCTGAGGAGCAGCACTGACATGAGCCAGGAGCTATGGCCAAGTCGATCCACAGAAAGAAAGAGACTGCTGAGACAAATCTGAAATCAGGGGAATATCCTTGCTGTACTGCTCCTGCTCTGGATGATGAATCTCCTCAGCAGAAAGCTGAGAAGCATGTGAACACATATCCCTTTCTCCTTTTTTCCCACCCTGCCAAGAAGCATTTCTAAGATGGCCTGCTCCCCTCCAAGATCCCCTCCCCTCCAATCCTTTGAAAAAGGATTGAAGAAATCTTGACTGTTTTTTGGGATCAACTTTGGCATCATCAGTTAGAAGTCAGCACAACTCAGCTAGTTTTACAGTCAGAAGGTGCTGAAAAATGGGTAAAATGAAAGAACTGGCAGCTTGCATTAAATTCTTCAGAAAACATAAATCAGTCCCGTCCGTTCACTGTGAGCAGTTAAATCCATTTCACTACAGCAAGAAAGATGAAGTGATTTTCTGGTGGGCAAAGAAAAAATCTGTTGCATAGACACATTGCCTCCACCCCCATTTATTCAGAAACTGATTTTGCTTCTCTCCAGAACAAGACGAAGCCCATCTCTTCTTCCATGAGGTAGCACCATATTCACTCTTGAAGCATCCCAAACCCACACTACCCTCAAATCCCATCTGGTCCCTGCTCCCACAGTTCAAGTCAGAGCTTTAGTCCCAAACCATCACTGCAAGAGCAAATTGAAGGCAGTCAGCTGAAGCCTGTTTGAAGGAGACCTGTCCCTGCTGCAGACATGCATATCACAGAGCACAGAGTGTGACTGAAGTTTTCATCTCCCTGAGCCAACCCATGTGCTTTCCTGACAGCCACCAGAGCGGGGCCATCAGCAAATCTGGGTTTGAGCTCAACCTCTCTAAAATGATAGTGCAGGTGCAACAGTCCAACAGGCAGACCTGAGGAGAACCCCTTTGCAATTTTTCTACCCTAGAAGCCACATACTTTGCTACAGAACTGGGACTGCTAGGATGGTCCTGAGCTGCAGTTCTTTCAGAGTCATATGGTAAGTCAAAGCTAGTTAGTCACAAAATGACAAAATATTCTAGTCAAGTTCCTCCTTTCTCTAGGGCAACGTCAATATTTCCCCTATGCTGTGGCTGTAAGGAATGGCATGTAATGTCCCAACATTCCTATGTGGGACTTCTATTTGGTGAGATTCAACTGTTTGCAAGCTTGTTTATTAAACAGAAGATGGTAAAGACACCACAGCAGGGCTAAGAACTTAGCCACAAAATTTTCTTATTTGGGGGCAAAGGCCCCAGGTGAATATACTTGGCCAAAGACTGGATGGAAGGTTGTAAGAGCATCAGTAAATTTACAAAGGTTTCCATGAGGCAATGGAAACATGAAATTATGTGACACTCTGTAAAGTGTTCATAGGGTTTGCCTTTTCACAATTCGGGATCAGAATCCAGCTCTGTGGAGTCAGAACTGTATTGCAAAAGCTCTCCTTTCTTCAAGTTGCTTTTGTCGGTTGTTATATAATTTCAACACAGGAAAAAAAAGCCTAACCTTTAATGGAGTAGTGCTCGATTCATGTTGTTACCTGAAGACGTATCATCCAGGTGAAACACTGCCAGCTGCAATGATGTGTCCATATAAAATAGCAGTCTGGGCCTTTTGTGAGCAAGTCAGATGCTCTGTTTGCTCTGGTACACTTTGGGGGGTGTGGGGGGGAAACAGATCATTAAATCATTATTTTGAAAAGGTCCTTAATTACATTTAGTGCCAGAGGATAATTTTGTAAAATGGATAGTGAGGTTGCATAGCAACAAAAAGGAAAAAGGTGACTCTCTGTTCTGAGACAGGGACTTCTGAATGCCCCACATTCACCGGGAAGTTAACATATAATTTAATAATTCATTCATTTTGCTCATCTATATCATTTTTATGGCATGCAAAGTATCAGCATGTTTCCAGCATCTTTCTAACCAAATCCTGGAAGTCTAAGTCTGCAGATGAATATGCCAAATGGAGATTTTAGAGGCACAAACAGAGCAGATGCTCAGTTCTTAATTTTTTTTCTTTAAATTTTAAAATTAATTCCTTTAGCGGCGTCAGTATTTACAAGTAGATTATTTTATTTTTATGGAAGTTTGCTAAGCACATTTAAATGCATTAGTTGTAAAAGTGCCTGAGGCTGTGATTCTGATCTCTACTGCAGTGTGTTTAGCATCAGTGGGAATATTTTTCTGATAGTGTGTGCTGTAAAAATAGAATAGGACTTTGGAGGTAGATGGAATGATAGGCAAGCTGGTTTACACATTGTATATATTAATATCATAGCTACTTTTGAACAAGACTTTTAGTCTTACACTATTGGGAACAAAGATATATACTGAGAACCATAAAGAAAATACCTGTAAAAAGTTTCAAACTTCCGCTCAGGTAAGGTTATTCAGGTAGGCAAATTCTTATTACCAAATTAACTTGTATGCAAGGTAGTAATATTTGTCCTTCCACATGATTTTTATTTATTGAGTTTTAAAGATTTATATACCCCAAACATTCTTGCCAATGTATCTATAGGTATAAACTGAAAAAAAATTATGGTTGTCCAAAAATTCTTCCTGAAATAAAGGGCTATGTTCCACATGAAGCACTATGTCAGGTAGCCTAAAATGTCAGTGTTGAAATGAGGTTTATATAAACCAAGAGGAAAGCACATTAAGTGTTTTATCTTTTCTGGATGACAGTACCACAGTTTTTAACTGCAGTTTTCAGAAAAAAAGGAGTCACAGGAGCTGCATCTGCCTGTGTGCCACTTCTGTTCGCACAGCGGGTGGTGATGGATCTGCTGTATTGGTGTCCAAAATGGATGTGAGCCTAATAAGAGCTGGTAATTAAACATGATTAATCAGACACATAATTCTCCACTGTGGCCTCTGTGAAGCTATAAACATAATGATGTTCTGTGTTATAACAGGGTCCTTGTGAAAATCCAACTCTTGGTGCAGTTCAGGTTTTGTTGGCGTGACAGTTCCCACTGTTGACAGGTCAGCATGTGGCATGTGCCTATCTGCCCTTCCTCCACGCTGCCCAGTTATCAAGGCATCCCTAGGTAGACATCAAAAGAGGAAACCCCACAAATTCCCAGTAATTTAGACTTTAGCCACACAGATACTTGCAGCTGTACCAAATTTAAATACCATACACATAGCACAGACTGTCCTTAAGAGGCAAAATATGCTTTCACTTGACATGTAATAGGGTAATAGAGGTGCTTAGCACTTCAAAGTAGCCTGAATGGTGTTATTTGTTTTGATGTTAAACTGCTTCCAGTACTTGAACTACTCTGCTTAGAGGCAGCCTGGAATACTATGGAATACTACTCTCTATGAATACGTTAGGACTATGTTGTATAGATACAACCTGAGTACTGGAAGGCAAAGGCAGGACTTGAATAGCCAAAGGAGGAAACACTGAGAACAGAGAAATGGAGTTAGAGTCCACTGGGACTGGTCAAACCTCTGAGAGACTTCAGCAGAACAAAGTTGTGAATCACTGATGAGAAAAATCTTGTCACAGTGACTCATAAAATGATTAGCACTGCCACAGTCTAGGAAAAAGACTTCATTAGAGCTAAGCCTCGCAAAGAATGTTCCCTGCAGCTACATAGTATTGCTTTTATTAAAGTAAATCACTTGTTACAATATCATTTTTCCTGTGTGGAACACGATTATGCTACACTGCAAATATATATATAAAAAATATAAAGAAATATATTTTATTTCCTCGAGAGGACTGTTGTCTTGAAATCTGCTGCCGGAAGTCTTGTAAACCAGATACTCACTCAGGCTTCATGGTGAACTGCAGGTGTCAGCTCTTTAAAAAATTATATCGTGGTCATCACTGTTCATGTTTCTGTGTGGAGGACTGGATTAAATATTCTAATAGTATTTGTCCTATATCTCTACTATTTTCAAGTTGATGCTCATCAGCCCAACACACTCTTACTTGAAAAGGCCCCAACTCAGTATGTCAAGAGTGGGACCTGAGAGTACTCCAGCAGTTAAATAATGTACAATTCGACAGTTCACTTGAAGTTCACTTGGGGGCTACTCCTGCAATCCAGTGTTGCTACAGCTAATAAAATGAGCCTTACTGAGCCACTGGCCTCTTATTCATCAAGATCTGAAAGGATAGGAAACCTGACAGATCTGGCACAGCAAAGGAGGTAATAGTAAATAAAGGGAAGAAATGGGGGAAAAAGGAATCTTGGTGTGCAGGCAAAAGCATTATGAAAGGTAATTTGGCACAGGAGGTATGGGTCAGTTCTGCCACATACATTAGATATTATTTATATTATATTAATATAGTATATATATGATACGTAGTACATGTTAAAACAGCAGTCATTTCACTGGAATATTTTGTCTTACTGTATTTGAATTAATTTTCCCTTAAAGATATTCTGGGAGAGGAAGTAGGGCAATTTGGGTTGGTGGAGAGAAGGAAAGGAGAGCAATTTTTCTGTAGCATGAGAAAATTTTTCAGAAACTTTGCAGCTTACATCAAACTGATATACATAAGGTTGTTGCAGACTAGGAGAAAGTTTTAACTTTTTATATGTATAAATATCTATATCTATATGGATATAAATTTATATGTATATATAAAAGGTTGTAAAGGGTATAATGATATATCAATATATAATTTATATATATATAAATAACATAATCTGCCTATAGATCTATATAGAGATACAGATGTAGAAGATATATACATATACATATACATATACATATACATATACATATACATATACATACACATTTCTCTTGGTTAAAAATCCATACTCATAGTCTTTCGAATACATTGTAAAATTAAGGCAAGTTGCCATTACAAGGATAGCCATAGGACCAATGTATAGACAAAAGCAACACTTTCTGCCTGAAGCTTTTCACAATTCACTTTCAAAACATTTTCCAGTGATTATACTTAGAAGAAAAACTTAACACTTACCAAGATAAAAAGTAGCTAAAAGAGTTTATTCGAGGGTCTTGCTTTCTAGATGCAGTGTGCCTTCAAGCCAAAAGAATATTTCCACCAGCATAAGCCAGAAGGCATTCTTTGATCCTTAGTCCAGGCTTTTTACAGTACTCAGGGCTCTGACATGATATTCTGCATTTTCAGCAGTACTGTAGCTGTATTTCACTGAAGGGATTGCTAATATTAATATAATCCAGATGCTTCTATTTACTTTCCTTACAGTGACAATGCTTTCAGTTGAATACCTTTAGCATGTGTAGAACCAATTTATTTTGTTATTTTTCTCTGAATGCTATGCAAGCTTATTTTCAGAAGGGAAAAAAATAAATAACTCATGATTCATTTGACTATAGATATGAATTTTCCATTTTTAAACTAGCCACAAATTATGACACCTAATCATGATTTTGGGGTTTTTTTTCAGTTCTCCTTTCCCTCTCTGCACATTTGCAAGACAGACTTAAGTCTTTTCAAAAGTCCTAAGAAGTACTAGGAAAATTTGAAATAGGAAAATACAATAGCAAACACTCCAAGTTTTGAGAATGTTATTCTTTATAGTAGAACATTTTGTACAGATCCACTGGTTTTTTGACCAATACTAGAAGCATCTTTAAGGAGAGGATTTGGTTTGATTGTTTACTTATTTCATCAGTTGTGTCTCTACTGGTCAGCTGCTGGGCAGTATGATTTGAATAAGCTGGCAAGTTAAAACAAGCATGTCAGCTTTTGATGTCATGGTGGGTCTTCAGATTTTATAAGACTCAGAGTGGTGTCTGATGTTGCAAGCATAATTTAATTAATTGCAGATGCTTCTATGCTGCTTTTAAAGAGAGAGGTAGACTTGTTCATTAAATAATTATATATTATCTAAGAAAAGAATTGGCTGTTGCATCACATAAGGCTCAAGAAATTCCAGTCCATTAGTAACTAAGGAGGATGCCAGATGACAAATATCAGACGTATTTTGAAATCAGGTCAGGGATAACTAACATCAACAGATTGCTGAAAGTGTTGACCAAGGAGATTTCTGCTCTAGTAATTTAATTTTTTTAACAATTTTTTAATCATGAGATAAAGCAAAAAAGCCTGGATGTGGGCTAATAGTGTGCCAGAAATCAAAAAGGGAAAAGAGAGGTGATTCAGGAACCAACTAGTGAAGAATAAAAAGAAAGAAGGAAAATGAACTCTGGACAGCATGGATTGCTACTGCTTGTAGGGAAGATCACTCCTACCATCAGAAATTTGTATGAATTCTTGGAAGAGGTCTGGTGGGTGAAGCTAATCACATTACACTTCGTGTCAAAACCACAACTGCTACATATTCAAGAGGCACCCACGTGAAAACAAAGATGGGAAGCTGGAAAGAAAACCAGCAACGAAAACAGGAGGCTGGAAAAGTCCACAGTCATTTATATGCTCAATCCCCAAATAATTCACCTGTCAGGGAAGGGCCTTCTCACCAGAAAGGAAGTCCACGAGCACCAATGCTGTCAAAGGTTTCATTCCTAACCTCACCCTGTGCAGGCTCTGAACCGGATAAAGTGCGCGCTTCTTACCTTAGCTGTCATTACAAAGCATAGAGAATGTTTCTTTCATATCTAGTTGCCTATCCTGATAAAACCTGGAGGAACATACTCAAGGCTCTACATTCCTCTTCAATTAGGTTGAAACTTGCTAGGGTTTCAAAAGGATTACATGATTATTGAGACAGAGTAATTGAATAAGCATTACTTTCTTAGGAAAAAGAGAGAGATAAAGGAAGAGAATCCCCACCAGTCCGTTCCAATGGTTCACGTACTAAAGCGTTAACTACTAACTGACAAATGTCAAAAGCAGCAGCCGCTGGGACATGGCGATTGGAAAGGTGTGCTTTTAGTACATGTGGCATGCCATCAATGTAATGGACCTAAATATAAAACAAGTGCTGTACAAATCTGTGAATGATGAAAGCATTGGCAGAGCTGTAAACAAGGAAGGGGCAATCACTGAGCACAGTCTGTATCATTTGGCTCGTTGGACACATTCCTATAAAATGTGTTTTAATACAGTTGCAGGAAAGAATGCAGGCCCCATCAACTGAAGGGAGGACTGTCTTCTGGAAAATAATAACTCTAAAAATGAGTTATTATGAGCAGCATAATGCAGTGGTAAGATGAGTAAATGTAATCCTGGGATTTATAAACTCAAGCACATTAAAATGCTCTATAGAATGTAAGGACAAAGAATAGCAGAAAACAATTGCTATAAATTGGAATAGAACTAGATAACGTTAAAGTAGAAATTAGGAGTATATTTTTAATAGTGAGGATGATTAGCAACTGGAATAAAGGAGTTGAGTTTTACGTTGGAAAAAATTCCATAGCTTCAGGGAGATCTTTGTCTTGGATTAAGCCAGAATTCAATTAAAATTAATCATTAGATGGAATTGGTAGTAAGTGCCTTTTGCAATGGTTGCATGTTTGTATGAACTGTAAAGCTGATCCTACGCTTGTTGCAGTTAGTTTCAGGTTGCTTTCACGATTTGCTGAACAGGTATGCTGTTTCTCTTTGCTTCCCTCAGCAAAGCAAATCACTGACGTGAAGAATGCAGTGGCAGATCTCTGGCCTTATTAAATAAACATGGAACTAACAAAAGGTATTTCAGAAATGATGCCAGAGAAAAATGGGATCCTTAATGCACTCAGTAATGTTGAGAGCTGTCATAGAGGAGAGAATTGCCACTGAAAAAGTAGAAACGGCAGCAGACTAGAGTGTGTGAAAGAAACTGAAGTCAGGGTATGAACCAGAGCTCTCCTGTTCCTGGTACTTTGAGAGGGTGTCCTCAGGATTAAGAGGGATGATGTAGAACATCACTTCTGCGCACAAAATGGGATCATTCATTGAATTCCAGAGAATGAAAAGACAATGACATCATGATTTTGAGGAAGGCTATGTATGGGGTGCCAGTGCCAAGGTGTCGGCAGAGGGGGCACTGCAAGAGTGGCCGCTGTGGACAGAGGTCAGGGCTGCAAACATTCCCCTGTGGCTCTGCCCATGGAAGAGCCCATGCTCAATCAGGGGAAGGAGCAGCAGAGAGGAGCTGTTATGGACTGACCACAACCCCCATCCCCCTGCCCCACTGGGGGCTGGAGGTAGAGGAGTCAAGAGTGAAGGAGTGAAGCTGAGCCTGGGAGGGGGTGAGGGAAACGTGCTGTTTTATTTTTCCTTTGTTTCTCACTAACCAAACCTATTTTAATTGAGAATACATTAAATTCATTTTGCCCAAGTCTAGTCTGTTTTGCCATGACGATAATTGTTAAGTGATCTCCCTCTCTTTATCTCGATCCATTTTCTCCCCATCCTGTTGAGGAGGAGGAGCAAGTGAGAAGCTGGGTTGGAGTTTGACCCTTAGCTAAGGTTAACCATCACAGTTATTCTTTCTAAATAAAATAAGTATTCATGTCTTTACAGCTCTGTCTGAAAGAGCTCTTCTCTCATGCTGAAGTAGGAATTCAATGATTTTTAGAAGCAAGCAAGCTTGGGATGTGAGCAGAAGCTGGAAAAGAACTAATTTTTTTTTCTTTTTTCCCTTTTTTCTTAGAATTGCTCAGAATCTTTGTTGATCAAAATTCTGCATCTGAAATTCCCAAAATGAAGAGCTATTTTGGACCATCAGAAACGTAAATGGAAAAGGGTTTGTCCTGGTTTTGGCTGGGATGGAGTTGGTTTTCTTCCTGGTAGCCGGTATGGGGCTGTGTTCTGGGTTTAGGTTGAGAACAATGTCGATGATACACTGATGTTTTGGTTCTTGCTAAGTACTTGCTAAGTGGTGCTCACACTGGTCAAGGACTTTTCAGCTTCCCATGCTCTGCCAGGGGCATGGGAGGCTGGGAGGGGCACAGCTGGGGCAGCTGACTCAGACTGGGCGGGGGCTATTCCATACCACGTGACGTCATGCTCAGTGTATAAGCAGGGGAGTTGGCCGGGGAGGGGTTCGGTCGCTGCTTGGGGGATGTGCTGGGCATCGGTCGGTGGGTGGTGAGCAATTGTACAGTGTACCGCTTGCTTTGTATTACTACTGTTCTATTTTTTATTTTACTTTAGTTATTAAACTGTTTTTATCTCAACCCACGAGTTTTCCCCTTTTGCCCTTCCGATCCTCTCCCCCATCCCGCCGGTGGGGGGGGTGAGCGAGCGGCTGCGTGGTGCTTAGTTGCTGGCTGGGGTTAAACCACGACAGGGTTACAATACAACATCTTGCAATTACTTATACACATAAGAAATACCACATCACATTTACTTTGCATTACAAACCTAATTCAGTTTTTCCTAGTTTCATTGACATAGTGAGGGTAAAAGAAAATGGTAGTAGAGAGTGACTGCAAAACATTCTGCATTTTTAATATATCTAGAAGTTCATAGGATCTGATTGTTGCTACCACTGACACCAATGGCTGTCATAACTAATCTCACAATTCCTCATGAACAAGCACCATTTGGCATTTAAAAGTAGGGATATCACAAAGATATGTTCATTTTACCTGGGTTACAGGAGTGATGTTTTTATGGGTGACCTCTTTCTTTTAATGAAGATGCACTGACTAGATCTGGAAAACATGTTTATTGCAGTTGTACTGCATGGGGTGAGGGCGGGGGGTAGATTTCAGAAACATGGCAAGCCACTTCTATATTTTATTCTTTGAAACTAATAATTATTTTCAGTTTTAGAAAGTGTCTGAAGATTACACCTCTACCAACAATCAAACAATTCAAGTTGCCAGAAAATTATAGTACCAAATCTGGGGAGAGGTGGAGGTTTCCCAGACTGCTTAAACACAAACTGTGCGTACATCATTAGGATTTGTCAAAGGTGACAGTTTAAAAAAAATGCATCTGTGGTGTATGCATTGAACTATTTCTTACACTGTTCACCATCATCTAAGGAATAAATACATTCAATACTTGGCAGATAGGAGACAACGTAATGTGGTAACGTGCTAAGAATGTACTCTACTGAAGTACATCTAAGTACACTCAGAAAACCAAAACCAAGCAGTACTTAAACTACAGAGTTTGTAATCCTACAGGTAGCCTCTCCTCATTGCATACAGTCTACACTGATGCGTGCATGCATGTGTGCTAACACTTAATCTCATTCTTTAAAATCTTTCTTGTAAATATTTTTCTTTTTATGAAATACATCACCTTTCTTTGCCTTAACAAGAAAATTCTTTTTTTGCATTTATCTTTTTTTTTCCCCCTCATGAAAACACTAAATCCTCATAGTTAAAGACCAATGTACTTAAGAAATTCCCTTATGGATTTTTTTTCCCTTGAATTCTCCTGTTTTCTTTTTTCTTGTTTTTTGGAAGAAGCTGATGAAAACAGCGATCTGTTAATAGATCGGTTTCCAAGACCTGCCAAGATGAATATTTAACTTTTTTTTTTGGTGTTTCCTGCCCCATTTTGGTAGAGGTAGAGAAGAATATCAGGCTGTTAATAATCTAGTGATAAGATTAAATATCTGTGAAGTATAACAGTTTAATCATACATTTTATTTCATTAGCCCACATATAAAATGTAGGTAATACTCAGAAAAGCCTAACATTCTCTTCTTGCTTATACCATCTTGTTTCACTAAATTAATTATTAGATGCTCATATTTCACCTTTCTTTTTCAAGGACTACTTGTGCCCCTCCTCTCCTCCTCAGACTTTTGCTGGACTCACTGGCCATTCTGGATTGAGACATGAGCCAAAATAGTTTAACAAACAAAATAAAATACCCACCAAAGGAATCTATGGACACTAGTTCTACAACATTAAACAATATTTCTGTGAAAAAGCCAAAGGAAGTCAGCAGACTTCTGGTATTTCAATTAAGGTTTTAAGAAGATTCTGTAAAGATTTACTAAATTCCTCATCCACAAAAAAAGGCATAAGAGAGAAGATGCATTGCAAGGTGGGTGTTGTTTTCTTTTCTTTTTTTTTTCTTTTTTTAATTTGATTTTTGGTTTTGGGATTTTTTTTTTCCACTAACACTATTTCCTGATGCTGACTCACCAGCTGTGATACCCTCCCCAGCTTCCCACTATACCCACCCAGTGACAGGATTCAAAAATTGCTCATGAAATTTACAACAGGTGAGTTGGACAAAGAATAAAATATTTTTAAAGTTAAGGAAATGACAATAAATTATTATATTTTGAACTTAATAGAATCATAATTAATAAATGTATGTGAGAAAAAAGGTTAATTAAAATAATACAAGAAAAAGAGTGGAAAACAAAGCAGAGCAGATAAGAAAAGGGAGATCTAATCATGATGGAGGACCTCAGTATCTTGCAAGATGGGCCTATGGTTCATGTACAAACACGATGAACATCTTATGACAGAGCCTCAGTTTCACACCAAAATCTAAGGCAAATCAATACCTCAATATGTAGCTTTTAAGATGCAAGAGATTCTTGGCTTGAGTTCCTTTTTCAAAATCTGACTGATCCAAATGTTTTTTTTCTTTCAGGATTTCAAAATAGTCATTAGGAGAAAATCACAGTAGCTCTACATTGTAAGGGAAGAATTGAATCAGTCCAGACTCTCCATAACATCCTCTACTAAGCTCATCTGCTTGGGCATTAAACCAGGGAAAGAGGACATTTGACTATGTCAATAGAAATGAGTTTAAATTGAGCTATCTTCCTCTACAATCCCTCGACTGTCCTTAGGTGAATTGCAATAAATGATGATAGGGCAATTATACTCTGCTGTTTTACCAGATGTCTCCATTTCTCTGAAATACTATTTTGCTCAGTTTTATAACCTCTGGCTCTCTAAATACCAGAAAAAAACAGTGTGGCTAGTTATTCTTTCTTCATTATTGCAAGAACTATTCCCATGTCACACTTTATATTGGCTACTGTATTTCTTACAGGAAATTGTTTCTGTTATTTAATAATGATAATAATTTTATTCAACTGTAAAAGATTTGGCTATAACTCTAAGAACATTATTTGGTTCTAGTGAATGATTCAGAAGGCACAATACGTATAAAAGAGACCTCCTTTCCCCTTTCTTGAAAGTAGCTGATTTGCAGTAATTGGCCTGCTTCTTCTGGTCCTGCTTAGGGAGGCTCTAGCTGATGGAATAATGCTGAGTATCTATCTTTGAACTGAAGGCAGTATCAGGGCTGCCACTGTGACCTGGTCTATATCATCATTTCAGTCATTTCCCATAAATCTTTAAGAGACACAAGCAGTGGAAACACACTTCCCATTATGGATCAGAGAACGGACCCATTTATTCACAAGTCAGAATCAGTGTCAGCAGATGAAATGACACCAGTGTAAAATCATCACACAGGAAAAACTATTTTGAACATTCTTCACATGACATAGCCTGACTTAAGCAAAGAAGCTTTGAAGTAATCAAGAAAGATGGGAGAAGAAAGGAAGGGAAGGGTCCTGGGATGCTTTCCTGTTCCTTTGACACACTGACATCAATGACACTTTCATGTGCTGATTTTGAGACACTGTATGCCAAGAACATTTGTCCACATTTCATAGCATTTCAGAGCACACAGTAAGAGAGAAGCACTGCAGAGCACCTTCCTTTGGATCCTTTCTCTTTCTTCTACTAAGTGAGCCATGGCACAGTACTGACAGCTGTGTGCTGAGATTTTCTTTCTTTTTTTTGGTTTTTCCCTTCTTTCCTTTTTCTTTTTCATTTTTCCTTTTTTCTTTTTCTTTTCCTTTTTCTTTTCCTTTTTCTTTTCCTTTTTCTTTTCCTTTTTCTTTTTTCCTTTTTCTTTTTTTCCTTTTTCTCTTTCTTTTTAACTTATATTTTAATTTTTACTTTTCTTTATATTATCTTTTTCTGTTTTTTTCTTCCTCTTTTTCCATTTCTTTTCTTTTTCCTTTTCCCTTTCCCTTTCCCTTTCCCTTTCCCTAGTCCATTTTTGGGTCTGAAGGTGGAAGCCTGGAGAAGATGCTTTGGTGATTCGCCCCTCAAAAGAGGTTTAAGAAACCCTTTGGCATGGCTCTCCATGGTAGCTTAGTAGAGCTTCTGAAAGGAAGTTGTTGTTTTAACAGCTAGTAATTAAGTGGTCTCAGAGAAGCCTTAAAAATTTGTTGTAGCAAATGAAAGCAACTGGGGAAAGGGGCCAAATGTAATCAAACTCCTCAATATTACATGCCTAAAAACATCATTTCCATGAAGGACTTAAAACAGTGAGCAGATATCCAGTTCTTCTGAAATCAGGCATCAGCTCTCTCACAGACATGTTGAAAGAAATCTGCTTTGTTTTCTGTTCTCAGGAAATAGAAGTCACTTCCCTGCAGGTCTCTTCACACAGCATTCCTGGTGTTTGTTCAAACATGGAGCAATCAACCTATGCGTTTATAAACCGAGAAACATAAGAAAGAGCACAGCAAAAAGTATTTCTGCACTTACCAATATCTAACCTTTTGTTTTGAATACTGTTAGGAAAGCAAACAGACTGTCCCCAATAATGCATGGAAATTGTTGCTGTTGTTAATACCTCCTGCATGTGTTTTGGTATAAATCACCTACAACCAGCACAAAAATATACAGGAGTCTTATTTACGTAAAAAAACCCCAGCTTCCACATTTCATTGCAGCCACAATATGTGGGGGACTCAGGCTGAAAATTAAATCGGTATTTTAAGCATAAGTCTGCTTTGCTATGTAAGACCGATATGAGTTGTGTTTAACACTGATACTGCATGAACTTGGAAAAATGTCAATATAGCCTTGACTTCTAAAGGCTACATCTATAAAGATGTTTATATTATCTTCCGTGAAGTGTCATTATCTGTGGAGATGAAATTAGTTGCCAGTAAATAGCTAGTTCTTTACTATGCCACCTAAATTCTGGACAATTATGTTGATTCTGAGATCTGTAATTTAATTTGTTTTTTCTCCAAAAAGATTTATAATCAGCAGAAATTGTGGTTGTGCAATGATTGTATAAAGTGTCTGAACAGACCTTTTACATATAAAGACTGAACCATGCAGGAAATTTTATGGACATCTTTATCTGAAATGCGAAGGACTAATCCCAAAAATCCCATTAACTTAATAGGACAAACAAATGTAAGCCATTCCATGCCTCAGACTGCAGTGGCACACACATTAGGGCTTTAGAAATACTTTAAATACTACATGAAAAAAGAAAAAAAGCCATGCCTGCGGTACAGCTGGAAGCAGCAGCCTGACTGCTCTGAAGAGCTTTCACCATAATGAAAGAGTAAACAGACTTTCACTGCCCACAAAAACCAAGTACCTAGCATAAAACAGCATCACTTACATGCAGCCAAAGTTTTCCAAACACAAAGATCCTGGCCAGCAGAAAAAGCTATTACCAGTTCTTTTTTGGTACTACTTACTCTGCACCAGCTCCTCAATGTGCAAGAAGGAGCTTGCAGCAGCCTTGGACTCTGTTTTATTAAATTCCATAAACAAAGTGGAAGGTAGTCTGGGGTGATAGTGCTCCCTGATAGATATTTATGTGCACAATAGGTACTGCTAAATCATCCAAGTGAGGGGTGACTTATCTCTGCAGCTTTAAACCTTGACATTTAGCAGGAGCGAACAAATGGCACATGTACCTCAAGTACACAGGATTTATTGTTTTCATGTTCATAGGTGCCCACTTTATGTGAGTCCCTTATTAAAATATTATTGCAAACACCTAAAGCCTCAGTCCAAATTCTTGAGATGTCATCTTGGGTTTTGAATATTTGCTATTTAAGTGCGGTGTTTGATGTATCAAATACATCCTATCTAGAGATGCCTTTTCTCTAGAGTTTTCAAGTTGTAACCTGTCTGTTCTTTATTTAGTGATGCACTTACTTTCTGTCTCCAGAAAGGGAATGCCGCATAGAAGTGTAAGCCATCATTTTTATTTCAAAGGCAAGCCCTGTATTGATAACACATTCAAACTCACCACTAATACCTGAGGGGACTGCAAAACCCTGTTCATCGCCTCTGACTTGCAATATATTTTCCCAATAAAAAGGCTGAGTACCAAGTGTATCAACATTTGAGAGCACAAAAACAAAAGGATGGCTTTTCCAGGTTACACCAAAGGTCTGTCTAGTCTCACCATCCAACAAGGGCCTCACTCTGTTGTCTCCAGAGAAAGCAAAGTGAGCAATGCCCAGCAGGTCTTTGGTCTTGTGCTGAACTCTTTGCTTCTATTTTTCTGAATTTTTTAGGAATATTAATCACATTTCCTTCATGACTTTTTATTCATTTTCCCCATTTCCTGTGGTTCTCAGCTTTTTTTGTAAGGAATTTCATTTTCTTTTCAGGACAGGCATAGGCTTGTCCTTTCCATGGCATTCAGTAGGGATAAAGGATGCTTGAGGAAGAACATAAGAGATCTAACAAATAGCGGTACTTCCTCAGGATATTCTCCAGAGTCTGCAACAGAGAAACTGCCTAGCCCAGAGACAGTACCACTGCATTTAACTCAGGGCAAGCTCTTGTCTCCACAAAGCTGACTGCTCTCCCTTGGGAGGTACTGCAGACTCTGTGCCTCCAGTCACTAGAACATGAGTGTAGCTTGGGTAGAATTGCAGTCTATGATGCCAGGGAAAAAGGTGTCAAAAGGCAAGGAAACAATTAGAGGTGGTCACCAAACTGAGACAGAGACTCAGATCTATTGCCAGCCACTTCCAAAGCAATATTCATGAATCTCATTCAACTTACTTTCTAATTACACTTTTTAGCTCTAAATCTGAACTTCCAGAGTTTTGAAAGAGACAAGGTAATCAAAAGATAATCACTGTTACTTTTCACTGTAATGTACCAATACAATGGGACTAAATAGAAGCTCTCTGCTAAAATCTTTTTCTTCATAATTCAGTGATATAAGGAGCAAATGCTGCTGGACTTATTTTGGGGGAAGAATTGTCCGTGATTTGGTAGTTAAACTCTGAAACATGGAGCTTTTGCACAAGGGGCACTCACTTAAATTCAAGAAAATGTATTGTCATCATTTCTTGTACTTAAGCAGGTATCTTGCTTTTTAAGTCCAAAAAGAGGTGGAAATATCACCAAGGCTTGTAATGACTCACTTTCTTCGTATTACACCTTTAAAAGAAGCTAAGTCCTTCTTACTGCACCGTTGGTTGCTGTTATATCTTCCATTGCAGCATAGTGAAAAGATCAACAGAAAACACATGAATTGCATAGACTCTGTGTTTTTATGTGTCCTTCTCTTCCTGAGAAATAAGTGCTTTTTGTTGTTGAAGAACATAAAGTAGAAGTGGAGGAAATACTATCAGAAAATACTTGATTGCATTTGTACTGATGTCTATGTGAATGGGACACATGGGACCTAGTACAGTGCATAGGATCTATATTATTAAACTGCAAATATCTACACTGCTGTTGTCTACATCTGAGCTCGTCATCCTAAACTTTCTTTATTACTAATAATAAGAAGTAGATACATTTGACCTATTTCAGATACCTACATTAGACTGAGCTGTATTAGGTTTCAGAGGCATTACAAATCTCCAAACTGCTGCAAACAAATTTCTTAAGAGTTAACAGGCCATCAGAGTTTCAGTGATGAGCTTCCTATTCTTTGAAAGACTACAGGGAAAAGAAAAAGCAAGAACAAAACCAAAGACCAAGAACAAAACCATGTGTGAGAATGGCTGGAGAAAATTTTGTCAGAATCAATGCCTTTATATATAACAAGTAGGTTTCTGCAGAAGAAAATTTGGGTTTGTTTGTTTTTTTTTTCCATTAAGAAATAATGAATCAGTTGAACAAAAAAATTATGTGTACATAAACACTTATATGTACATACATACATAAGCCAAGAACACACTGTTGACACACTGAAGAAAACTAGGACGTACTCCTGTGTGTTTTGATGGTTTTGAAAAAAGGATGTTAAAACCAGGACCATCTTCTTGCTCTATTAGATACAAATGCCCAACATCTACTCTTTTAACTTCTTTGGAACCATTTCTGTTCCTTCCTTTAGGGTTGTGCTGGCACAGAAATACATCCCTGGCTTACCAATTGGCTCTTAGTCTTTTCTGCAGTGTGCATTAAATCCAGTGAGATCATTTCACTCCTGTGGAATAGGTTTGAAACACAGCTGTCTTTTTCATGTTCTCTTCATAGTTTGTCTCATTTGCAACTCACATTTCAAAGCCAGACTTATTGTGCCAGAAGGTACTTTTCTGGTATTTCAGATACACAAGACCATAAGCGTCCTTGTGGGAGTTGCTTTTAAACACCCTCTTCTCAACACCAAATTGCCAGTTTCCCTCTGCAGCCTTCTCACAGTAGAAACTTCTTTACAGGATCCCCTGAAGGAGCTTGGCTGGTTGTGTGGGAGCAACACTGGGAAACTGCTCCTACAGCTATGCTTTTTGTGCAGGAGAGCCACCCCAAAGAAATTCAGGATGCATAATCATTGCAGGAGTAATCACAGGAAGTACAAGGTGTTTCAAGCCACAGGAAGGAAGGGTTGGGCAACTGAATGTGTGAGAAATAGGTGCTTACCCAGCCTCAGGACTCTGGAGACTTAATGCTATTTGTAACTGCCATGTGCACTAGTGAAACAATCCAATATCTCTCTTTCTGTGAGTATTGCCACTGTCTCTCATAATTAAATGGGGTTTGCTTCCCTCTCCACCTGTCCTATCTTTGGTGCAATCAGCAAGAACAGTGCAGGTATTCTAAACAATTAAATTCAAATTGTCTAAGTTTGACAAAAATAATTTTTTCAAAGTTTTGGATCTTGTTTTACCTTTAAATTGATGAAAAGGGACTCTCAAGACCACTTCTGGAATCAAAATTCTGACTTCAAGTCTACTTGACTGATGCCAGGTCTGGTGTCAAACCTGACAGCACTAGCCTCTCATACAGTGTAAGTTTAAATTTTACAGCTTTCAGATGCAGGTTTCCCATGCCACTCTAATCTCTGCAATGAGTTTAATGTTTCAGGAGTATCAGATTGACAGCCTTGGAGATTGAAGTCCTATCCAAAGCGCAGCAATTGTTCTCAAGTAAGTGTTAGAAGATTGCGTTATTAAAACTTGCATTTCTGCAGCCACACACGTTTGCCCGCAATCTTCTTTTAATGTAGCTCAGACCCGTGTTGAAGGGAGGCATTGGCCCTTCTGCCAATTGCAATGACCATACTGAGGGTTCAGTGATGTGAACACCTGCCCCTTTGCAAGCCGGTCTGCAGCATCCAATTCAATTCATTTAATGACCTATGGGCACTACTAAACACAGTCGGATGCAACCAGTGATCCAGAAATGAAAGGTTTGCTATCCTCTTACCAATAGCCTGAGGCACCCTGCCCTTTTTGGTGATGTTTGTATAAGTTAAGGTAGTGTATTCAGTACCATGGTTCTTTCACCTTATACCTCAGGCTGCTTCACTGTGCAAAGCACAATGCAGAACTCAGTCTCTTTAATTCTTTTATAAAAGTTATATTGTTAAATCACCAAGAAGATATCATGCAATTTCCTAACCAATAACAATATATTTGTAAAAAAATCCCAAAACAAACACCTGGAAGCAGTGTTGGGAGTAATCTTGAATATTCTTTTTTTTCTTTTTTCTTTGAGCATATTTTCCCACAGACAGTGATTCAGCTTCGGGTGCTCTTTAGAATGTAGAGTAATTTCCAAGCTTTGCAAATACCTGAATTTTCAGTTTCTGCAGCACAAAATTAAAACCGTAAGTAGTCATCAGGATTCCACAAAGGCAGAGAAAGGACAGACCACTGCTCCTTGCTAATGCCTCTTAAACTCTAGTTTAATATGAGATAAATAAATAAAAACCTTGTAAATGCAACAGTTACTGTCTCAGAGACAATAAATGACCTCTTATACATTTGTCTGTGAGCTAGGGAATTTCCAGGAGGACAACTGAGCTTCAGTATGGTACTCTGAGAAGGTATATTTTTGCTATCTTTTTGTCGTGGTTTAACCCCAGCTAGCAACTAAGCACCACACAGCCGCTCGCTCACTCCCCCCCTGTGGTGGGATGAGGGAGAGAATCGGAAGGGTAAAAGGGAGACAACTCATGGGTTGAGATAAGAACAGTTTAATAATTGAAGTAAAATAAAATATAACAGCTAAATAGGTAAAGCAAAAGCTGCACATGCAAACAAGGCAAAACAAGGAATTAATTCGCTATTTCCCATCGGCAGGTGGGTGTTCGGCCATCCCCAGGAAAGCAGGGCTCCATCACACGTAACGGTTACTTGGGAAGACAAACGCCATCACGCCAGATGTCCCCCCCTTCCTTCGTCTTCCCACAGCTTATATACTGAGCACGACGTCATATGGTATGGAATAACTCTTTGGCCAGTCTGGGTCAGCGCCCCTGGCTGTGCTCCCTCCCAGCCCCCCATGCACTGGGCAGAGCATGGGAAGCTGAAAAGTCCTTGACCAGTGTAAGCGCTACTTAGCAACTATTTAGCGATACTTAGCATCGACATTGTTCTCATCCTAAACCCAAAACACAGCCCCATACCGGCTACCAAGAAGAAAATTAACTCTATCCCAGCTGAAACCAGGACACTTTTTTTTCAGGGTGAATGTCCACAAATCCACAAGTGTATTTGCTTCTGGTTTTTATATAATATTCATTGTTCTATAGTGACGAAAAATAAAATAAGAAAAAGTTGTGATTTCCTTTAACCTTTAACCAATGAAATGCACACCATTTCAAGGAACTGTGTTCAAACCTTAGTCTTATTCTAAGGTATGTAAAAAACTTTTAGTGAAATATGCATCCACTAGAAACCTATTTTGAAAATTATGTTAATGTAATGTCATAAATTTCTGAGTTTCAAGACCCAACCATTAGGCAGAAAATAAATCCCTTAAACCAAACAGGAGGTGGACACAGCCTAAAATGTACTCAGCTACAAAACTCCCATATATTCTGCAGGAATCATTTTGTTAACATTAGGAGGGGACCTGAAACAGCTTGAAAGGGTACGATTTCCATGTGGTTCTCTCCTGTCTACTGATACCCTTATCTTTGCTTTCCCACAGTCCTTTCCCTACCACAATATTACATCACTTTCAAGAAGTATGGGTCTGTCGTGGTTTAACCCCAGCCAGCAACTAAGCACCACGCAGCCGCTCGCTCACCCCCCCCACCGGCGGGATGGGGGAGAGGATCGGAAGGGCAAAAGGGGAAAACTCGTGGGTTGAGATAAAAACAGTTTAATAACTAAAGTAAAATAAAAAATAGAACAGTAGTAATACAAAGCAAGCGGTACACTGTACAATTGCTCACCACCCGCCGACCGATGCCCAGCACATCCCCCAAGCAGCAACCGAACCCCTCCCCGGCCAACTCCCCTGCTTATATACTGAGCATGACGTCACGTGGTATGGAATAGCCCCCGCCCAGTCTGAGTCAGCTGCCCCGGCTGTGCCCCCCTCCCAGCCTCCCGTGCCCCTGGCAGAGCATGGGAAGCTGAAAAGTCCTTGACCAGAGTGAGCACCACTTAGCAAGTACTTAGCAAGAACCAAAACATCAGTGTATCATCGACATTGTTCTCAACCTAAACCCAGAACACAGCCCCATACCGGCTACCAGGAAGAAAACCAACTCCATCCCAGCCAAAACCAGGACAGGGTCCATACCAGTCCTACTGTGTGCTCCAGTCAACCGCAGAGTAAGGCTTTCCTCTGAAAACCAAGCAGGTTTTGGTCTTTTTCTGCTTCATTTTCTAGTAAGTCTAGGATTGTGTTGTTATTGCGATAAAACCTCTGAAAAAGATATACAAAGCTAAATAGACAGTGTTACAGAACTTGCATAGACTAGCAACTTACAGATAAAACCTATGGAAAACAGTATATGGTTTATGGCATCGTTTTTCTTTCTCGCTTCCTGGATCACTTTGTAAACAGTGTTCACAAAACAGAACAAATTTAATAGCAAAGAGTCTTGCCTCTGAAACTTCCTTGGTTACAACTGTTCACTAGGAAATTTATGTCTCTCAGGTGGAGGATGATACCAAGCCTTCATCTTCCAGAAAAACACACAGCAGAGTGGGCAAAAGGCTCTTCCTTTTCTGAAGGGGCAAAGGTGCCCTCATGCAGCACTTCAGGACTTCAGGAGGACACTGCACAGCAGGGAATACTAGGTGCAGAAAAGTATTTCTTCAAGATTATATTCAGCATATAATCCTGAGGGTTTATTCCCAGATTTCCTCCTTAATATTTCAGGGTTATTTTGGCATCGTAAGTACTGCACTGGGTTACGGGGAGGTACCATAAGAATTCCTGAGGTCCATTCCAGGGTAGATGAATTTTTCATTGATTTTCTAGCTTAAGTATAGATAGAGCATTGTCACTCACTGCTTTCTCCTGCTCCTCCATGACATATTCATTACTCTGTGTAAAGAAGAACTAGGAATCAGGATTCTTATTTTCTTTAAGCAGACAGATGCCTCTAAGTGAAGTATTGCAGTCATATGCCATTTACAATCTGCTTTCATCTACACCTAGTCTTTTACATTTTACAAAGATCCATGCATGGAGTCTGAAAAACAGAAATAACTGAATTTGCTAATTGTAATGACTAGGTGAATCACAGACACAAGCTGAGCTGAGCTGAGCAGCAAAATAAACTAAAATTAGCAACAGCATGCCCCTGGCCTAGGGCAACATCCAGCTGATGAACCGAGACAGCTGGGACCTCATCCTCGCTCTACATTCTTTTACCAAAACAAATTAGTTGTGTCACTCATATAATGGTAGGGACAACATCCACCTTCTGGAGCACCAGCACTGCCATTTCTATGTGGTTTTGCGTCTTTGTGGTCCCAGTCCACCTGCCTGGATGTGTTCATCAGGAGATCATACAAATACTGGGAGAGAGAGAGAGTGGAATAGCTGTTATTAAAGCTATCACTGATAATCCACCTAAAGCCCTTGCATTTGCTCTTCACAGGATCTATAAAGGCATTTCAAAGGATCTATATAGCCATGTTTTGATTCATCAGCTCCCCGTCAGCTTTTCATGCTTTTCTTGCTTGCCACAGATTAACACTCTCCCTCTCTTGGCTGTAAATGCTGCAACATAGCTTTTTATAAACTAATCAATATTTAATCATTGTAATACTTTGGAGGTTAAGAGAGGTTCAGACATAGAAATTATATTGCATTTTCCTGATATTGAAAAGACCTCACTTTGATTCTGTGGGATTAATAAATCATATTGTTCCCTTTATAACAAGGAATCCAAATTACGTGTAGGCTATGTGAATTACCCAAGGTTATGCAATACATCAGTAGCAGAGCAAAGAACCAAACTGGCACGAACCTATCCTGCATGTTATTCTTAGTGAATTAGACCAATTCTGTCTGTGTGTATGTTTCAAGGGATATCATTTCAGATATAAACTGTTACTGTGACCTGACTATTCCTTCACAGCCCACATTCATCATCCTCTGCATTTTTTCCATTTAGTGTAACCCAGTTCATCATATTAATTAAGGTGAAGAGCTGGAAGCACTCAGAGAATAAGTATGTTAATCTTGCTGTGCATGAACTAATAAAGTAATGGTGAGCAGCTGGTCAACGGACCAGAATTTGACTGACACTACTGTCACCAAGTGTCTAATGCTGAAGAAGCAGCATGGAGTCCTTAGAAGTAAAAAGGAACATGTCAGTAGCAGAAAAATTCACCAACCTGACAAATTGAAAATTTTTTCACTCCATGAAAATGATTGTCTTAGATGATGATATATGATGTTATATGATATATACAGTTCATCCTCTTATTTTGGAATGGTAGTTCTAAGCTAATGCCTTCCAAGTATGTTGGCCGAAAGACACACATCCAGTTTTCACCTCTGCTTTGTCTTGAGGTTCCCTGAGGACCTCAATCTCAATGGAAAATTAGGAGCCTAAATAGAAATTAGGTACCTTTCTTTGTGGATCTCAGCCTTAGCCAATAACCAGGAAAGTTGTTTTACTGATTCCATTTACAGCTTGACTATGGTAGCACCAATCACCTCTCAACTTCGGTTTTCAACTTTCGTTTTTTTTTTTCTCCTCCACCAAATCAAGTGTCATTACTAATCCACAACCTGTATATTAACACCTAAGATACTCCTCATGTATTACAGTTCATGGTTTTCAATATATGAAACATAATTTCAGCATGCGTCTGCTATTCCTCTTCTTTTCAGTTGGTCTAAGACTAGTTTCATCCAGTGAGCATCTTACGAAAGAAATACCAACATTTATTTCTCCAGTCTTTTGGAGACATATATTTCTTTTTCAAAGCTCAACTGAAAACAAAAGTAAATAATTACAAGATAAATGTGCAAGTTTGTTTATATTTCTCCTTTTCATCTTGCCATCAGTTCATGAATAAATGGAAAGAATATTTTCTAGGAAATGCTTAAAGAAACTTATTATTTAAAAATATATACAAAAGCTCTAGCTGCAGTGGCAACAAGGCAGGAGCTATAAGGCTGTGAAGGAATAAAATCTTCATGATTTTATTCAGGAATAAAATCTTCATGAAAGGTTTCCTGAATAGCTAGGAAAAATAAAGTGCATGTACAGGAGAAAAAAAAGAGAACATAAGGACACAAATTCTCTTAAAGAATTTATTTCAGTAGGTTTCTCTACCTCCTCTTCATTAGAAAATGTTGTACTATCTGAAATCTACTGCTTCCCTCAAGCAACAGAATTTCAAAGTGATTCTGCTGCAGGACGAAACTATTTAACATGCTGGTTAGAGCACTCCTTTGCATTGATTTGAAATGGTGTATTAATGCTACTACACAACAGATTATCTAGGGTTATTTAGGGTTAATGTTACACTATCTCCTAGGACAATAATTAACTAGTCAAAAAAACAGCTTTTGTTCTCATCTTCCTTAGTCTCATCTTCCTTTTTATAACAAGACCCCTTTCTCTCCTTCAATTATCTGTGCACACAGTTTGCCATTGCTGCATAGCTTTCCTAACACATCCAGCACTTTGCTCAGTGCTTTTTCTCTCTGGCTTTTTTAACACTATGGAATT
This sequence comes from Theristicus caerulescens, assembly GCA_020745775.1. Taxonomy (NCBI): domain Eukaryota; kingdom Metazoa; phylum Chordata; class Aves; order Pelecaniformes; family Threskiornithidae; genus Theristicus; species Theristicus caerulescens. Next base: position 116,452,343 of record CM036559.1, on the reverse strand, counting down.
ACTTGAAGGGGGCAAGGAGCCCTTTATGTCCATTATTTGGACCTTTTCAGAGGTGCCATTAGCACCCTCTTTGATTTTTTCTTTCTCACAGAAATGTGTTTAACTGCTTTAAAGCATTTGGACTGTCCTACTAAATGTCCTTTAGTTTGCAAACAACTCAGAAAAGTTATTGCATTTGTATGATACCTACACAATGCAGTAATCTTCCTGGATCAGCTTCTTAAAATCTTCCCCAGGGGTTTCCTTGAGCATTTTGGAATAGTTTATTTTATATGAAAAGTTCATGGAATAAGATTCAGGAGGAACAGGAAATACAGTGGGACTGAAGACAATCACTGAAAATTAAATGAGGTGAAGTACTGTTGGTTTTTATTTTGCTCGTGCCTTTGCAGCATAGTTGAAAGCAGCCAAGCATTTTCCAGAATTATTGTGTCCAGGAAAACGAAAATGTTGAATGTACTGCATTTTGTGGATGCCCCATCACTGGAAGTGTTCGAAGTCAATGTCGGTGATGCCCCATCATTAGAAGTGTTCAAAATCAGGTTGGACAGGCTTTGAGCAACCTGATGTAGTGAAAGATGTCCCTGTCCATGGCAGGCAAGTTGGACTAGATGATCTTTAAAGGTCCCTTCCAACCCAAAGCATTCTATGATTCTATGATTCTATGATTCTACCATTTTGCCATCCAAAATCCAAGCTGCAATATTCATATAAGAATAATTCTGACCATTCCTTGTTGTCATGTCTTCTCTCCCAAGCATGGACAGAAAGAAGTTGAAGAGTGAAAAAACAATCCAGCTACTAAAAAAATTTAAAAATCGGCTAAATTCCTTGAATTTCCTGAACATTTATCTTCCCTCTCTGCTGTGCTTTTTTTTTTTTCCCCCCCAAGACAAGAGGACAACTTTCCTCTGGTAACAATGTTGATCTTTTTAAAATTTGCTAAGGATGTTCTTAAATCACAGATGCTCAAAATGTTCTCTAGATCCTTCCCAGCTAGAAAAAAAGCAGTATTGTTTCTGCAAAGCTCAAGTGTCTTACATGTAATGCATTGTTGTCAACATTACTGTAGTCCACTACAGATAAAAAGTTGTTTTGAAAGATACTGAGTAATGTGGTTGCCTAGACAGCAGGGACTGGACTGATTGACCTGGGAGGTCTTATTCAGTCTAACATCCTCCATTCCTATGAAAAGGGAACACTAGTAAATGAATGTTGAGGTTTCATTGTTTGAGATTCAGAAGTGTTATTGCATCTCAGTAAAGCAAGACAGTAAATATCTTACTGAAGCTTCCTGAGTTATAAAACATACTGTGGTAGTTCATGTTGTTCCTTTAAACCTAGAGCAGATGTTTATTGAGCTGAACCTGCTAGGGAAGAAAATGAAATGACCCTTAGGAAAACATGTGGTAAATTGAGCTGAACTACTGACTTTCCCTTTCCAACTGCTTAGGAGGAGTTAATTAGTTTATTTTATATTAAGCGTAGTGAACACAAGAAGGGGGCTATACATGCAGAGTAATAAGTCCATGAGATTTATTAGGATACTCCATTTCAAGCAGATATATGTTTTCCTCATGGAGAAGAATGGGTGATAAGGCAGGCAGGATAAACTGCAAACTCATCTATGCAAGGACCATACGGACATACTAGCATTTTGCCTATTCAAAAAAAGTAGGCAGAAGAGATGAGAAATATTTATAATGTGTCTCAAACATGAATATTCATTCCAGAGTAACATCCTTTTTGGTTATAATTGCAACTTCCTTTACAGCTAATTAGCCAAATCCCAGCTCTCCAGACTTTCATAGTATGAATACAAGTTTCCATCCCTCAGTTACATTCAGAAGAACAGTAAAAAAAAATTAATACAGCCTAAACAAAGCCATGCATTTTGGAATAAAGAATGTAGGTCATGTTTACAGGGTAGAGTAACCTAGATGACAGTTACTCTGAAAAAGATGAAAAGATCATAGTTGATAATCAAAGTAATAGTGAGCTCTTTCAGTCATGCTGCAGCAAAAAAATCAACCAAATAAATCCTTGGAAAAATTAAACAGCATAGTGGTGAAGAGACACTGAATGATGATTTAATCTCTCCTCTCGTCAATACTGAGACCATGCTAGAGCGGTGACTGCAGTTTTACTCTTTACAAAATAAAAAAATGGAGGGAATCTCTATGAAAATTATTTGAGGGCTAGTGGAAATAAATTACACAACAAGATTTTGAACTCCATTAGTTCAGCTTATCAATAACAAGCTATCATTCATTTGAATAATCAGTATGAGTAAACTTATGGAAGTTTCACATTAGTAAAGGACGTATTATTCTCTTCTCATATGGTCTCCATTGCTCATATGATGGTCCAGAACAATTCAGAATTATACAGATAGCCTGGTTTATCAGTTCAATGTCCTCACTGAACATCAGCTTGAATTCCATAATCATTCCTCAGTACAAGTGATAGATTCATAGCACAAGCCTTCCCTTTTGACATGTAATGGAATTAAAGGGAAGTATGGTATTCCACTGATTTATTTTGTATGATCTAACAAAGAGACAACCAGGGGTTCTGGCCTCTGGTCCAGGGATTGTTTATGTATTTTATATTATAGAGTGTCCTTGGATAAAACCAGAAATAATCCTGAAACCAGAAGCAAAATGCAAAAAAGGTCTCTTGCACCTAAGGGGCCCTCTTTAGACCTGCCAGTTCAGAGTCTTTCTCTCTGATCTTATAGCTCATGCATTCCCAGATTTACAGTAGTCCAGCTTCATCAAGAATTGTGAAGTGCCTTCCTAACACCTTGTAATGCAGGGTAGGAAAATGCTGGTGTGTGAGAGCTGTGGGTATGAGAGCCCTGCAGGCTAGAGGAAGGTCTTCCACTTCCTAAGTGAGTACTCTTCTACTCACTAAATCATCATGTATCCTTGAATAAGGATGTTTCTCAGAAACTTTTTTTGTCATTAATTATGTTAAACAGAGCTGTGACTTGGCTCCAGCATTCTTCAATAACTTATTTGCTCCATTGTTTCTTGTTGCGTTTAAAAACATTCCTTGCAAGACATACCAGAAGGCAGCAGTTGATAGACAAGTCTTGAACTCGCATCAGTTGTATGCAAAAGCCAAAATAATAAAGAGAAACACAGGTGAATGGTTGTTTGCATGCAGCTACACTCTGCTGAATTGTATCCCTATGAATAATTTCAGTTGTTTAGAATAGCTCAGATTTAGAATGCTCAAATTATAAAGCATCTTGGTCTTACAACAACAACAAAACCATAGCATATGTTTGGTCTAAGACTGGTTGAACTGAATCCATGCTCAGACCCCCTCATTTGTAAGATGCTCTTTAAGCCTGCAAATTCTTAACCTTGGTAGCATAAGCTTTCAAAATGCTCCAGTTGCTGAAGATACTGCAGAGTGTACCACCATTGTTATTGGCAAAATACAGTGTAATCTGTGAGTTACTTCAGTCATATTCATCTGTGACCTCATTGATAGTAATCTGGTATCAGATGGCAAAAAGTCTCTAAGGTCATTTTTTTTTTGTGGAGAGTTCAAATCAAGAGCTCATCCTGGAAGAGGAAGATCGATATATAGAGGCAATTCCCAGAGCAGGCTAAATCACAGAACTAATAACATCTGAGTGATCCAGCCCAAAACAAGACTTTGATCACAACAACTGTGCAGTTGTTTATGTCTGATAAAATTTTAGGATATGTTAATGAAAAATCTGTTGAAATATGTTCAGCATTAAAAAAGAAAATAACAACATCAATAATCCACTACCACTTGTTCTTGCCTCTGACATACACAGGCTGTACATTCTGTCCAAAACTCCACTTTCACTATAGAACTTATTAAGTTAGAAAGGAAAAGATACTACAGCTGATACACTAATTACAACAAAAATTTCCATCAAGCTGTCCTGGAAAAGGTAACATTATCTGTGCCCCTGTGACTGTGTTTTAGGAAAAAGCAGTTGACTTTTCTTTTGTACCCTTACACATGATTTTGATATGTGATAACAAGAGGAAATTTTCCAAAATCCCACCTTTGCAAAGACATTTCATGACCGGCAATAGATTAAGATTTCTTTTAACAAAAATGAACACTTTTGTGAGGCCCATCTCTAACCAAAGCAGTCTAAAATTATCATAAGAGTTTCAGATTCTGTGACAATAGAGACTGAAACACTAGTTAAGAAAAAATTCAGATTTACTAAAGCAATAGTCCCCACAGACTGTTCTGCACTTCTCTTCCTTTCTCACAACCTTGCGTTGCCAGGGGACTGACAGCATGGTAACTATAAATATTGCCTTGAGGAATGTTCCAAGGAACGAAGTCTTAAATATTTATTGCTCTTATGTCTTTTTTTTTTTTTTTCCCCAAAGCATTTCCTAATAATATCAGATAATGCAATGTGGATAGGTTTCATTTGACCAAAAGTAAGTGCCTATAACATGTACATCTGCATCCCAGCTAAACACTTGAGGCAGTATATAGTGACTAGAAAGAACTATAAACTCTCAATGGAAAGAGACGTTGGGCTTTTAGAGCACAGTTCACACTATCCCAAAGCAGAAATTTAGAAAAAGCTGGCTGCATAACTAGGAGTACCTGCTTCCCTCTTTTGAAGAGTCTAAGGGTGACCAACTTGGAGATAGATATGCACATTTTAGAGCTCTAAAATTAGATGAGATGAATACCACCCTCAGCACCTAATTTCTACAGGCTATGCAAATCTCTCCATTATATGTGTTATGTTCACATTAGCAGTTGCTATGCAATTACTATGGTTATACTATTATTAAAACTTCAGCATGGAGCTGGCTTAACAAAACGCCCTGTATCAAAACAATTCCTGGTTCCCAACCTTCACATTTCAGCTAAACAAGAAATCATACCCCCGGTTACCTATGATTTTTCTGAGCAAGGATGTACTGATATATTAGTCATTTTTGCCAAGCAGCAAATCTCATAATTAATTAGGCTTTTGGGGAGTTCAATTTATCCTGTGTGAATTTCTGCAAATCTAAAAATCTCTGTATGAGCCATTGACTGAGCTGTGTGGTTGTATCTCAGTATACCCTGAGATAAATGCTGGAATTCCTCAAAAGGGACAGAATTTCAGGTGCAGTTCAACTTCTGGCACTCCTAATCTGATGGAATGATTTATAGTACAGTTTTGAATCCCATTTTCAATTACAAAACCCTTCTCATTTGCTCTACAGAGAGAGCTGTGTCCCTAAATTTTCCCTGGCTTTTTTTTTTTTTTTATTTAAAGAACAGTGTTTAAACTTTAGGTTATGCTGTTGCTCATTGTATGCTTTATTGTACTGAGCATCACAATATCCAAATCCTTTCTGGAATCGCACTCTTCATCCTCTTGCCTCAGGGTCAGGATGACTGCCACTTCCTATTTCCCAAGATATTGTGGTGTTAAACACAATGAAGATTGTAAAGTGTTAGGACCAAGCTAATACTTTAGAAAATAGAAAGCTGATTAGCAATAGACGCAGGCATGGCACAGGTGTGTACTGAAACCACCTTGCAGAAGGTTACTCATGGTGGAGGGTCCAAAACCTAGCCAAGGGGGAATGATTTCTGTTGTGGTGTTTAGCATCGATAATAAACAATCCTATTCTAATTTTATTGTTCAGAGTGCCAGTTTACCTTTGACATTACATACTGTTTTATGACGTGGTTATTCATTTGCCACCCTTGAGGCACAGGCAAGAGGCCACAGCCTGCAACAGAGCAAGAATTTTTTTTCTCCTTGTTTGCAATAGCATCATCTTATGAATAAAGGTGGGATCTAATTTATCTTGACAGTGCATTCCCGAACATGTCAAGTAATATTGCCACAATCTATAATGACATTAGATTTGTTTCTAAACACCCATTTCCTACATATAAGCTTTTATATTCATGAATATACCTAGGCTGATATTTACTCCCCTGTTGGCACAACAGGATCTCTTATATCGACACTAATAGCTGAGTTTATGTGTAATTTGCTGCACTTTATGGTTCTGAGACACAAGATTTTAAAGTAAAAATGATAGATAATGCATCCTTCTTTTTCTCATGCTGTCCTCTTGAAACATGCTTTCTTCTCTGCCCTTTCAACCCTACACATCATGTTGCACTGCACTGCAGGAGATGGTGGTGTCATTTCTTTGTTAAACACTTTCTGGGATGCTTAAGCATGAAAGGTGTTATATCACATCAAGCATCACTTACAAGAATACTGCAAGAAATGCAGGGGAAGGACATTCCATCAGTCAGACTAGGATTAAAAAAAAAAAAAATCAGATTCCATTTCTTTATTTGCTACATACTCCACTGTGAGTTTGGGACAATTGGTGAAAACTCAGGGTAAAAAGTTACCCCAAATACGTCAACAACAATGGCTAGTTATTTGAGTTAACTTAGTATATGCTAAAAGAAGGTAACATTTCATTTCTTTTTATTCTTTTGAACCATGTCACAGAACCTTTCAAGGAAAAGCCAGAGATATCTGAGTTATCTTGCCTTTGCCACAAACTTTGCATACACCTAAAGAGAATTGACAGATTTATGATGAATGATTTTTTCACAAGCCTGAGCTCACAATGTATTGGCACTTAGTGTGTTGCCTATAAAGTCACTATAGTGACATTTCCTGATTTATCAGGACATTACAGGGACAAAACCATATAATATTGCAATCCACAGTTAACAGCATGGATATTAAGTGCCCAAAACGAAAAATGCAAGTGAAGGTACAGGCAATGGATACCTTCTTCTATCAGTAAATAAAGAAAAGTCGCTGGAGCTGAATGCTCTCTGTTACTGTCTGCTGGAGAGAGCAGAAAGTAGAGTTTTCCTTTCATGGGCTTTTTTTCCCCAACAGCAATCGAATTACTCTGAGAGATCTTTACAGGATATATAAAGTATAAACCAACAGGGTGGAGGGTGATGAGCAAAAAAAGAAGGAGGAAGGGACAACTGCCCAGACTGTGGGAACAAGTGCATGCTTAACAGAGAGGACCCTCCTCAATGGCCCTTTCCACTGAGGACCACTAACAATGCTAGAGATGACCTTGTGGTATGATGCTCTTTACTGATATTGCAGAGCACAGGAGGAAAGGTGAGTGACCCTGGGAAGAGAAGAGCCATCTCCAGTACATATGGAGTCATTGTAGTTGGGTGAAATGATGGAAACTCATGGCCAGGACTATCAATGTTTCACCTTAAGGCCTGAGATGACCCTGCCTTTGTATCCCCATGCAAACAGAGGCATTGCCTGTTGGTGTATACCTGGGAGTAGAGCATGACAGGAGAAAAACCAGAACTGTTAAGTAATGTTTATTGAGCATAGTCAGAGGCCGCCAGGGAACTGACTTAAAGATTGGTACCAGCAAGTGACATGAGCTGAAGGGGTTTATTCATTACTCATTTCTGTAGGCTATAGCTGTGTTTTCCAGAGTTCCAGCAAAATTCTCTTGACTCACAACATATTCCCTCCTTGTTTTGACTGCAACCTTATTATCAATAATCAGGGAAATCTTCCATTTAAATTGTGTCTTCAGGATAGATTTAGTTTTTACATATGCCTGGATAGTGCCTCAGGCTGTTGCTTTATATTAATTTTAAGAGGAACCCCATGATATTCAAACCCTTCCTGTTGCAAATAGTAGCTGTCAGAAGGCTTACAGACAGAATTTACTGGGGCTGACAATAACTCATTTCGTCTGTACGACATGTGGAAAATGCCCATGATTTGTATTGCAGTAACATACCAGTGTTAAGATGGTCTGTACAGTATTTTTTAATTTATATTAACTTGGCAGCTTTATGATGCATTTTATTTGGTCCTCACTCTGTATTTCCCTCTCTCCTTTCTCCTTCCAGGTTTTTTTCTACCCCTCCTCATACATGATGCAATAAGCATCTAGCACTCTCACAGAATGTAGAGGGTCTATAGATGGTTCCTGGCTTTCACAGATGGTGTTTGTGTGCTTTTATTGCTGCCACCTTCCTTTCCTAACAGAAATTTCAGAGCATGCACTCATCTCACAGGGAAACATGGTAGAAACATCCATATTCTTGTAATCCTTAGGCAGGTACTAAGCTACTTTTAATTGCCAAATACTCCTGATAAAGCAGTCCTCCTATGTGCATATGAGTTTCAACTTTATTTGACATCCCATTCCTACCCCAGCATGCCCACCACAGCCAGTGTTGCAGTGATATATCAAAAGGCAGCCAGTGTGGGAAGAATCCTCCAAAAAGCAGATTTTTAGTGTACGGTGTTAAAGATAAAAATTGACTCATCTGAATTTTTTGAGAAATCCTGAAATTTGAGATCTGAAAGTTGTGTTATTAAAATAACTGGCTTCATCTCCTAGTCTTCAGAAATGAGATCTGCTTTGGAATGGCACTGGGTTTTGCTGTGTCTGCTCACACACCAGGGTATATTTTGGGCCTGCAACACAACACAAACCACAATAAATGACATTGTGCAGCACGTCTGCACAGGCTGGCTCACACAAGAACTCAGCAGAACTTGACATGTCCTCGACAGCATGTCATGTCCTGGGTTTTACTCAGCTGGAGGGGAAGAGAAGTACCTTGGGCTGGTGGCATCCAGCTTCCACTGTAATGTACACTCTTTTGAAAACTTTGTATGTATGCCTTTGTCTCTGGTGAGCTCAAAGAAATGACTCTTCTTGAAGTTGCATGGAAAATTTAGCCAACCAGCTCTTCTTTGCCTTATCCTTTCAGTTCTTAAAATATGATAGCGCCACCATGAAGCTGAAACAGAGGGTAATAAAAAATTAAAGCTCACAAGTAAAGGACACACAATTGCAGGTGCCCAAAAATCAAGCATTGGTCATGGACATGTGTCGCCAGGTGAAGCATAACCATAAGATTCAGACTGCACTATGAAAAAATGCTTTTAACTATTCTAAACATAACATTTGAAATCTTTTCCTAAGAAATCAATTAAGTCAAACTGAGAAATATGAATGTTGTATTGGAGTTGTTGACTCTTTCAATTTTATTTCAGATGTTAAATGTACCCTTTAGATGCTGTGGATCAGCAATTTTCAGCCTTTGTTAATTTTTGGCACATTACTATTTGATCTCCCAAACAAAAAACAATACTTGTTTAGAATTTATTAATATATCAGTTCTGTGGTGATAAATCTAATATTTGTTTGGATCTACAGTACCCATATTTTTATACAAAAATCCTTTTTTTTGTTAAACATAAAATTTAAGTCAAAACCAAACAAAGATAATGAAATTGCGAGATATATTAGGATATAACTCTATCAATGTTGAAAGACAATAGAACAACCACTCAGTTAATGTAGAAATTATTAGTGCCACCTATTGGCAGGCAATGCAAACATAGCAAGCTATAAAGCAGAAAAATAATACAAAAATAAAATGCTAATTGATTTCTAAAAGTGAAACTTCCTTTCAAAAAAAAATTGTGTTTGTTTCTTTTTTTCCCTGGTATTCGTGTATGTTTTATCTCCCTCAATGCAATCTGAAAAATATTTATAGGAGCAGTGACTTTTAAGTAGATAATGGAGATACCACTGAAAAACGACTTTTGAAATTATGAATGCTACTAATCAAAGCGGGAAACATTTTTCTAAAGAATCTCACTTTATTCTAAAGATTTATGTTTGTTCAGTCAGGAAAGGAAATGTACGATGTTATCCACATGTCTAGCCAGTTAGTATGGGATAAAGAAGATTAAAAATAAACTATTCATAAAGTCATCTGGGGAATGACACAGTTGACTACCAAAACCCACTGAAATGTCAATCTTTTCAGCACCTTTCAAAAATGCTCAAATTATTACAGCTTATTCCAATTTATTTTATGTTATTAATGTGTTACGGCAAACTTTATAGAGAAATTTTAACAGAAGTAAAATTTATAATGAAAGGCATGAAAGCACTGAGAAAAATTTCCAGAAAATACAATATGCTTCTGTGACCACTGTGCATTTAATACAGACAAAGTGGGAGTATATTTATTCCTATGCTTAATATGTATATGGAAATATTGGTTTGAACGCCAAATACACATGTGGATAGAAGAACGAAGGGTCAAATGCCACAGATCTGGCCAAGCTAAACCAATTTGCTGAATCCTATGATTCTGCCTGCAGGTTTAGTAAGCACCATGCCGATTGCTTCTTCCTGGTCATGAAGGAAAATAAGACAGCCAGAACTGTAAGCCACTTGCAACAAATCATTCCAATTTGACAGTGAACTATCAGTAAGTGCTTTATTAGTAAAAATATTCAAGTCTTTTTGTGCCCACTTTCTATAATATTGTTTGGAATAGACTTCCTTAGATTAATTATGAGAATATCATGAGGCAGTGTTAAAAGCTATGTGTGACATCTGCTGCTTTTTTTCTATGCACAGTTGCTCTCTCACAGAAGGAAATTAGATTATTTCGATACAATTTTGTCTTGACAAATCCATGTTGACAGTTACTAATTTCCTTATTTTCTTTTAGATGCTCGCAAATAGCTTGATTATTTGTCCTAGCATTTCTCCAGGAACTGAAGTTCATCTAATTTCCTAATATTCCTTCACATTCCTTTCAAAGATCACTACCGCATTCGTTCCTGATTGTCACCCATTGTCCTTGACTTTTCAGAGGGACTTCTATCAACTCTGATATTTCATCAGCTAATTCTTCAAGTATCACAGCATCACAGCCAATTGAAAACATCTAACTTATTACTAAGTATTTAACCTGTTCCTTCCCACTTAAAGCCTTGGGCTTGAATTTTCTTCATTGTTAATTACTGTAATACTGAACTGCCTCTCACCCTTTTAAATAAGAGTGATGCAGAAAAAGTGTTAAAAACTGTATGTGTCAGTATCAGCTCTTGATTGCTTTTCCTCTTTTTTTGAACTGCTATTTAGTTGGTCTTTGTCCTATTTTTTCTGTGATGAAAGAATGATTTTTATTATTATCATGGCCTTTGGGATTGAAATCTATTGTGTGCCTTGGTAATTTTTGATTCTGTAGTATCACATTTACACAATACTTCCCTACCCTTAGGAAGTGACCCAGCTTCACCTTTTCAGATGCTGCCTGAAAAGGTCAAAATTTAGCACTATTGCTCATAATTTAGCAAATCTTATACTTTCTGTTCTGGGACAGTTTACATTTATGCCCTTAATATTGCTACCTTAAGAAACTCTTAATTTCTTAAATTTTCTTAAATTTTCTTAAATTCCAATGATGTCTTACAAGACAACTCTGAGTTTACTGAAGCCTACTTTCCTGAAATCTGATGCTTTTATTTTGCTGTTTCCCTTTTCCTATCATATGGCTCATGAACTCTATTATTGCATGGCTTTTCTCACTCACTAATGCCTTTTACCCTGATGTTCTTGACCAATTTCTCCCTAGTCATTACAAACAAGGAAAGGAGTCTGTCTTTTAGTTGAGTTCTTCACCATCTGCATTTGTAACTGTCATCAGTTCATTCCAAGGACTTTGTGGGCAGTTCACATCTTTTCCCAAGAGAAGTTAGTTAAAATGCCTCACTAGCCTCAAATCCTGTCATCTGTATAATTTTGCCATTTGCTGATAAGAAATCTCACTTACTTCACCATTTTTACTGATAGCCTATTGTTCATCTTTCTACTTTGACAATGTTCATATTCTTTTTTATTTTAATTATTTCAAAGAGACATACAAGTATAGTAAAAAGGCAACAGCCTATCAGTTAGAATTCATAACGCAGACAACATTCCTCAGTAATCAGAGTAGGCCCAGCCAACACTGGGACAACTCACTGAGCATTGAAGGCAGAGATGTATCTCTAAACTCTAATTAAGAGCCAAAAACACTCAGCAAGACTCTTCCCAAGTGCTGCTCATTGCATCATTCTAGGATTTTTCAGTTTGCTGCAGCACAAGTTGGGTTACTTACCTGATTATTTGTGAGAAGATTATCTTTATGTTCTTAAAATCAACTTTTCCAAAGTACAATTAAAAAAAAAATCATAGGTAGATACTGTCAGAAAATAAAAAAGGATTCTCAAAGACTATTTAGTTCTTAGTTTAATGCATATCAGTAAATATAGCCAATGAGGTAAAACCAATAGAATCTCTCTCCTGTTATGTTTGTCAGATAGATATAGATTTCCATTTAATCAAAATAAACTCCTTACCTTTTAACCATTACTGCAGCTTAATAACTGTCTTGCAGAGGTTTTGTTTTTTGCTGTCTGAAGTCAGAAGGAATTTTGCTGCTGACTTCAATGGAAAAAGATTTCACCCGAAGCAGTTCAGTCTAATGATTTCTTATTAAAATAATGGAGCCTAGTTTGAGCTTTATTACATCAGACAACTGCATTCACATCTCTGTATTCCAAGGATCTTCTGTTTATAAAGTTGGTACCACTGAAAGGCCACTGATTATCAAGGTAATGGAATGTATACTACAGCATATCCTTTCCTTTGAAAGCATTTTTTAATAGAGTTCCATAGACTTGTGGTTTTGTGATGGGGAATTTTCAACTGCACATCTTTCACCACTGCCGGCAGATATAATGTAGGGGACTGATGTTCAACAATTGATTACAGCCTCTGGCTCAGTGCTTGCCACAATCTTCCTTTTTGCCTATCTGGTTTTCACAATATCATTAATTTCTTTATCCTTTCCCTTCAGTACAAATGTCTTGTTAGAACTACACAGTATAATCTACAGAATACGAGTCCTTCACTTCTTTGCTTTCTCTTGTTGTAATACAGAAGGAGACCCTTAGGTGCTGTTGAGTAGTAGCATTATTTTGCTAGGGAACTAACAGTCAGCCCAGCGGGACTTTTCAGAAGTCATGGCTATGCTGTATGGCTCCCTAGTGACACTGGACCGCATCACTTTCCTTGCAGAAAGAAAACATCGCTGGCTGATGTTACTGAATCTGAGAAACTGCCAAAACCATTGCAGTTATCGTGACCATTATGTTTCTCCTGAGGGATTTCACTCTTCCTTGAGAACCTCCAGTGTGATAGCATACCAGTGCTGCAGTACACCGGGATAACGATCTCGGCCACAGAGGTAGGCAGGTAGGATGGGGGTGGATAAAAATAATGCTCAACTGCTTTTTTGTGGCATGTCATTTTATTTGGGTTGAGAGCAACACAATTCTCTGTGCTCAACTGATTACTGTGAACTGAATGGTCTTGTCTTCTGATATGAAGAATGTCAATATTACATAACCCCACCTGAAAAAAGTCCCCTGATAAGCACAACTCCTGTGTCTCAGGACAAATCGCAACATATCAAGACTCAACATCTTATGTGAAAAATTTATCACCCTATTGTCTTCATGACTCTTATGGTGTTGGCTATTTTTAAGCAATAATATAAAAATCATTTTCTTGGCTCCAAAACTGGTTAAACTATTGAGTACTAGAAGCTGGAGGAAGTGTCACTGCACCTGCCCTATTCATATAAACTTTCCTTTCACGTCCTGTGCAGGATGGTTTCACACAGGAGACTGGATTTGATCTAACCTGGTGTGGAAGATCATACATTTTTATGTTGCTGGCAAGTTATTGACCAAAATATTGAATTTTGTACTGCATGACATGTGCTATGAGGCAGACTTCTTAGTGTGATTTTTTTAAAGATAACTCCATAAGGGAAACTTTTTTGGCTGAAAACCTCAAGCAGTTTTCTGAAAATATTGTAGATTAAAGTATTATCAGGATTTTCTCAGACTACTGCAGTGAAGTGTCATTTCATTTTTCAGGGCTGATGCATTAATGAATTAATCAGAAAATGTGTTGAAGTAGCAGCCATAGCAAACCCAACACTTCCACACTTTAGTACATACTGCTCTTTCTAAATGATGAAGTAACTTCTGCTTACATCTACAGAAGAAATCTCTAACACCACTGAATAAAATGTTAGTTTTGCCTTAATGCCTTCGAATTAACACTCAACATGCGGAATTTTATTTTAGAATGTATTTTGCAGATGGATACAAAAATATTTGTTTTGTCATTACAATGCACAAAAGCCTCTTGAGCATGCAAAGCCATACATCTGTTCCTACTGCCTGAATTAGAAAAAATCCCACATATTTATTTACTCGAACATCATGACCATAGCAATGAAATAAGTATTATTTATGAGCAGAAGGGTTTGCATGACAGTTTTGTTATGGTCAAACAGTGCTCATGGCAATAAAATACAAGTTTCATAAAAGGCCACTTATGTTAAGACCTTTATTTTAGTAATAATAAAGCACTTTCCTTTTCTGTGCTGAACACTGGATTTAAGAAAATAAAGTGTTTAAGGGAAATTAAGCATAAGATCAACTTCATGACATAGGCAGATATGGTGGTATGAAGGCTCCAGTACAAGTAACAGCCCACAAATCTCATAAAGGGTTGACTCGAGGGGTTTCTTTGGAGGCTTTTCACTATTTAACTGAAAGCAAATACTAAACCAGCTTCAGGAGGGAAGGTAAGCGCTAGCACAAAATACCTGATGAAGTGCAGGTTGAAAATAAATCAATCTGCTCCCTCAGTTCCAGGAATTCTCTCAAAAAATGAGGTTATATTACATAAAGGAGCATTACATTATTAATTCAGTTCCACAGTGTGTTGAGAATTGTGTAGTGCAGCTCTAGCATAGCATCCCCTCAAAGCTTCCTCTAAACAGGGTTTTGTTTAGCTTTGTATTTACTTTCTAAGAAAGAGCTAGATGGTTATCCCTGGAAAGATATTCCTCATTTTAACCCTGGGCCACAGAAGATCCTGCTGGTGCAGACTCCTGTGTGACAAAGGTCCAAGGGAGCTTTGAGAAACCAGTGGGTAAACGATGGTTCTGATACACAGCATCTTGTGACCCACAGAGCATCTGAGCTCCACAGAGCTGAAGCTAAGCTGCTGCAGTGCTTGAGATCCCCATAGGAACAGAGTTAAACAGCAGATTAGCTTCAGCCTTGCACAGTTACAGAGCACCACAGGACTGGTGCCTGAAGATAAGCTCAGCAGTTGTGAAGCTTCCCTTATAGCAAATCCAGGAGACATAACCAATGGGATGATGATAAAGGTGTATTATTCATGAATATCAACAAAAGCCCAATCTTTGTTTTCTTGCCAATTGCCTGACACAGGACAGAGTTGTGAAAAGCCAATCAAAAACTAGTCAGGAAATTGGAATTTTACTCATGGACACTTTTGTGAGGAAAGAGAAAAATCTTTTAAGAATTCCCTGGTGGATACTTTTCAGCATTAAATGCACAACAAATGACTTCCTCACATCACTTGACTGCCTTCCAGCTTAACTGTGTTAAAACAGTAGAGTGTTAAAATCACTCTTTGGAGATAAAGTAGCATGGTCATGCTTTGAAGTGAAAAAAATGTAAAAAAAAAAAATGCTGCTTACCAACGTGAAGCAAATTATTTTTAAAAGGTAAGATGTTATTTCCTCCTTTCTTTCTTTAAGGTCCCCTTTTCCTATGGGCTAAAAAAAGGAAATAGAGAAGTTTGGGATTTTTCCATAATGTCCACTTCAAACAACCCAAAATCCCTGAAAAGACATTCTAGTGAAATCTCCCTTTTCATCACTAAAAAATAAAGTAATATTAGTTAGAAATGAGAATCTTTTCTACTTAAATATAATTTTGAAAGAAAAACAAACTGTTGCTTCCTATGTTTTGATAGGATGGCCACTATCTGTAGTAATGAGCAATAGTACTACTGACTGACTGCAAAAAAACCCACCAAAACAGAGAGCACAGAGGAGAAAACTTCTGAAGTCTTAGTCCAGGAGTGTATTTTACTTAAATTATAATGAGAAGAATAGAAAGGTAATTCTCAGATAGGACTATGTGGAAAATCCAGCTTCAGTCTTGAAGTCATAGGCTTACTTTCTTCTACAGCCTTGCCGTGAATTGCAGAGAGACCAGAGTATACTGGCTTTACTAGAGTAGTTCATTTGTGCTCTTCTAGTCTTCTAAAGATTAAGGAGAAACCACCAGTGTGTGTGTAGGATACAGTTTCATAGTCAGTCAAATCTCTGGACTCACACATCAATGACAAATCTTGGCAGAAATGCAGCATTGCAAATTCCTCTTCAGATAAATTCAAAAATTTTTTTTTTAAAAAAAAGAAGAATCATTTGTCTAGTTACTGAAAACTTGTCATTGTAATCGGTAAATTTAAAAGCTGCTAAAAATCTGACAGAATTTAAAATAAAACAAAATACTATTACCCTAAAGGTATTTGGAAATGCTAATGAGATATATCTCTAAATCTTGATAGTTTTCCTCATTTCGTGGCTTGTATTCTGAAGAGCATTTTCCTGGCCTGTTTTCAGACCAACACACCCAAAAGCTCAGCTGAATGACAAATTTAAATTTCCATCTGATGACTGGTGTTTCACAAGAAATAAATCTGTGCTGCTGGCGTATTTCAGAACAATGTCTGCAGAAACCAAGGATCAAATCAGGTGGACAGACAGTTCCCTGTGTATACATGTGAGATGGAGGTTGCAATGGAAGCACATTGGTAAGATGCATGTAGGAGATCACGCTCCTGCTGCACACGGTCAGTCTCCCTGCCTCACAAATGTGCAGATTATTTCTAAGCACAGAAACAGTTACTTTCAGAAGTTTTGTGATCGACATTTAGAAAAACAGGGGAATTTGTCAGTTGTAGAGCCCAGCTGACTCCCCAAAACAGGCTCCAGACAACCAAGTGGCCTTCTTTACTTCTGAACACTGGCATTTTTTTTAGCAGATAATGACAGAAGAGCACCTGAAAGGACCAGAGTCTGAGATCTGATACAGTGCCCTGTCTGAGAGTGGACAGTAGTGGAAAGTGGGTGCTTAAGAAAATAATATAAGAACAAGACAAGTTTATATGCTATCAGTATCTGATAATTAATGTTTTAAGGATTTCTTAAATCAGGCATGACTTCAGATCTTTGTGTTTAACAGCCCCTGAAGGGTTTTTTGTTCTTTCTATAAATTTGTCTGATCCCATTTCTACCTTTGTTCTTCATAATATCCTGTGGCAATGAGTTCCACATTTTAATTATGAGCATGTTAAAAAAATACTTTACTTGTTTTAAACCTGCTGCTTGAAAAATATCATTTGACAACTTCTTTCTTGGTCTTTTATTTTGAGAGCTAATGAATGATCATCACTCCTGATTTTATATACTTTTACCATATCACAGCTTTTCCAAATTGGAAGTCTTATTCTGTTTAATCTCCCTTGAAACCAAAGCCGTTCTGTACTGTTGCTCATCCTTGTCACATTCCTTCCTGCTTTTCTATTTCTGCCTAACCCTTTTCAGATGCGAATATTAGAATGCACTGTATTACTAAAATATATGTGTCCTAGTGATTTATATGCTGCCTTAATGATGTTTCCTGTTTCATTCTACCTTCCTTCCCTAACAACTTCTAATATCATATTTTGCCTTTCCGGGCTTACCAGGGATTAAGCTGTTTTCATAGAACTATCACAGCTCTTTTGTGATCCCTTTGCTAAATAGTCTTAACTAATTTAGCAATCATCTTTGTATATTCATAGATATGGTTGTTTTTCCCAACAAGCAGTATTTTGTATTTCATTGACCATTTTATTATCAGTCAATAATTGAGTGACACTACTAATCTCGAGATTCCTCTGCACCTCTTCACAGGCAGGTTCTGCATGCTTTTTTTCAGGACAGGGATGGTTATTGCTTATGCTCATATCTTGTAGATGCACTACTAATTGTGTGTAGGGCCCAAACAGATTAAAACACACCCTAAGATTGCCTAGAAAACAGTGGCAGATCTAAGCATGGGCAAAGGAGCAGCTGGCAATGGTAGTAGACTGCTCAAATGTTTTCACCATTTCTTCCCAGTTTGGTTTCTCTATCTTCCAAGTAAATTCTGATGGGAAGAGAAGCATAGTTCCATTTCGTTCCTTCAGCCTTAGAACAGAAAACCTCTGTTCTGTCTACAGTGACAAGGAACTGGAGCCACTGATGTAAAATAGGTACCGGTAGATACTGGTTCACCAGCAGTGGCTGGAGCAGCCTCTGTTTTTCTCAAGTCATTCACAATAAATCCTCTGACATAGCTTGGAGGTGAATCGCAGAAGGATTCTAGAAGGACAATGCATCCCTGAGTTTTTAAGAAAAAGAGAGAGGAGGCAACTCACTATTAGCCTGGTAGCTTACCATACCTCATAAATTGATATTTTCTACTCCCTTTACTCCATTCCTTGCAAAACAGGGAACCAACATTTAAGAGGTGTACAAGGTCAGAAATATAGTCCTAACTGTAAACTACAGTGAGAGTGTGGTATGAATGCCTATAGTTGGTGAAAGGAATTTCATCCTGAGAAGTAGTTAGGGAAGCATCCTGTACAACATGCAAGAGTGGCCTGAGGGGGGAACAATCCTGCATTGACAAACACAGCAGATGACCTCATTCCTTAGGTGTTTTCTATTCCAAATTCCTGTTGCCATGTAATTTGTAATTGGTTGTCAGTCTGTCATCTCAGTCGCCTGTATGGTATCTGAAAGTCTAATCTATTTGAACCAGGATCATATGCTGATTAGTGCAGAGGGAAATTTCAAAGTGTCTTTCTCCACACCCTTCTGTGGTGAAACACAATGCTGATATGAACAACATCTCATGAAAGCTTTGATTTTTCTCCCTGTATATATTTTTTACAACAAAAAAGATTCCCCTTTATCCCAATTTTGTGACCATAATTATTTGAACAAATACTATCATCTGTGACTCCCATGCTATCCCTTGGTATTGAATGCAAAGTTGTTTTGACATATGGCTTACAGCTCAGATGGCATTTGGTTTACTCTTCCCTGTGGAATTTGAAGTCATAGAAGTCGTACTAAACAGTTCTGAAGGAAATCAAGCAGAAGAGACTCATTTAAAATGAAAAGACCAAAGAAAAGTGTATCAATTGGAAAACAATGGAGGAGGGGGAAGAATATGTAAAATAATTTACAAAACAGCAAAGTGGTTAATAGACTGTCTTTATCATTATCAATTGCAAATTTGCCTGGCTTCTGAACTTTTTGAAGTACATAATTTTTACAGTCTGAACAAAATGTTCCCTGGGGAAGATGTTATCTTGGTTTGAAACCAAGTTCCACCTCAGCCACATTATATTTGCAATAAAGTAGATTTCTTTAAAGTATGGACGCTTGTATTACAAAAAAAAAAAAAAAAAAAAAAAGAGTATCAATTCAATACTACGCAAAGGTTAACAACAATCCTGAAGTCTTTCTCTCTCACCTCTCCCCCCAGATAGTGTCAATTCAGGACAGAACTGACCATAGTGACATAGTGAAATAGCGTTCTTCAGTAATGGGGGGTATGTGGGGATGGGGGTGCATTTCTAATATATTACAGATGAATCCTGTGAAATGTAATTCTTACAGCACTTTTTCCTCTTACAGTATTTCTAACGGAAGGTCAATATTTTGCATCTAGCAGTGACAGCCTATTTTATAAGTTATTTATTTCATTTTTATTTATTTTCAATGTTAATTTGTTCTGCTAAATGCTGTATTAATCCTCTAAAAAAGCCTATTCATCTCCACTGGCAATATAGGAGGCCTAGAGCTATTAGGAGCCTAATTAGGGCTGTTATTTTTGCCCTTTAGCCATAGCTAGTTTGAAAAAAATTATTTAAAAAAATAAGCTTATTTTTCCCTATTACAAGTTTGCGTGAACTTTGTTGGATTATAATAACAAAAAAAGCTGATTTGGGATTAAACATGCTGAGGGACAGAGTGCTTGATGGGGCCAGAGGAGTGACAAAGATGGTGGAAGACTGCAAAGGTAGATCAGCTACTGCAAGGAGGATTATAAGCTTTCTTTCCACATAGTAGATATGCTTTGGGAAGGTGTCAGCCATTGCTGTTCATTAACATCTGAGCTAGAGCAATCCTTCCTACAGCCACTCCAAACCTGCATCAACGCTGTGTGGCCATGGTCTGCAAGCAGAAACCTCCAGCTAGAGGGCTGGGACACATGGCTGTGCTGAGGATGGGATGGAGATGTATCAGGGAGGCTGAAGGAACTCCTCAGAAAAATAATAAAAATATGGAAATGCAGAGTGTTTTGAGGTTTTACAGGAAACAAACTGGAAATTCATAATTCCAAAATATAGCTAAGTGATGGAAATTAATTCAAAGAGGCTTTACTATGCAAAAAAAAAAAAGCTCTGTGTGGATTCAGGCTCACTACTTCACAAAATATATACAGTTTTGATATCTTTGCACTAGAAATGTTGCTCTTTAGCTAGCATGAATCAACAGAGTCTTCAGCAGAGCGACAATGATTTACATGAGCTGCAGACATGACCCATTGTATTTAATTTTAGGCATCTTATTATAAGAAAGATATTCACATATTGGAGGAATATCAGAAGAAAGCTGCAAAAATAATTAGACTTCTGGAGTGATTGATGTATAAGGATTGATTGCAAGTGCTAAATATGCATAGTTTGTCTAAGAAATGACTAAAGGGGGACATGGTAACAATCTATAAATATTTGAAGAGTCTAAATGCCAAGGAGGGAAATGCATTTTCAGGATACAGAAGAGAAGCAGCAGGATAAAATTAGTAAAAGAAAAAAAAGTGAATTTAAAGAGTCCTTACAGGAAGACCTTTGAGAGTGGAAAGGTGTTGCCTTTCCAAAAGACAAAAGCAGATATATTTACAAATACATCGGGGATCCAAGATATTTCTTCTAAATGACCTTCGAAAGGAAATTTTAAGACCAGTTTTATGCAGGTGATCCGACCACATATACCGATAATCTCTATTCACATTGGAGCCTGGGCTTTTTTTTTTTTTAAGGTTTAAACAACTGTCACTCCATGAGGAACCACAAAATCAGGAAAAATGTGTCTAAGCCCATTGTAACTGCAACTGATTAAAATTTAGAACACCCCTTTTAGCCAAGAAGTACCACTTTCAATTTGATCAAAATAAGGAGAGACAAAAGATCTGTATTTTCGCGGTTTTTATTGTCTCTGGAGTCAATGGTCTGAGTTAGGAAACAACAAAGGAAAAGGTTGCCTCTGGAGATGCCTTCTGCATTTTTATGTTCAACCCAGAATATTTTCGGACATGAGTGGTGAGTTTAGAAAATGTCTATGTATGTAGCACTGACACGATCGTGACAGCTATAGCTTTATGTCTTACTATGAATTTCATTAAGACTTTATTTCAGGATTCCAAGTAGTAAGAAGTATAGGAAAGATCAAATATCTGTAAGACGCTGGCAACAAGAAAGGAGATTCAGAGAAAGGGGCCTAAAACTAGTAGAATAAATTGATGTTCATGATGAAAGAGTGGTAGGTCCCCAATTCCAAATGTTAGTGAGAAAATGCAAAAACAAGTTTGGGGATATATAGAGATGACAAGAGAACTGGACATAAGGAATCACAGCTCCAAATTCAAAACAGGAATCCCTGAGACAATGTTTTCCTAAAGTTATAAATGATCTTCAAAAGTGAAAATAAGTATGGAATCTAAAAGTAAAATAAATGCAGTTATCTGATTGTATTTCATGATATCATAGATTTTTACAGGTGTTGAAGCCAAAAAAAAATCATAATGTCCCTCTTTTTTACCTCCAGCATAACATAGGTCAGAAAATACCATTCATCGATCTATGTGGCAAGTTGAACTAAAGAAAATCTTTTAGAAAGATTTTCAGCCTAGGTTTAAAGACTCTAAATGATGGAGAATTCATTTCATCCTTTTGTAATTCACTGTAGTGCTTGGCACTCCTCTGTATTAAAATAAATGGGTCTTACTTCAACTTTACCTTTTACTAATTTCAGTTTCCAGCCACTGGTGCTTTCTCTGAATAATTCCTATCACGTTTACTTCTCAGAAATCCATTTATGACCTTGACACATGATTTTTTTCTTTGGTTGAAGTCTACCCACAATTTTGCCAAGACATCACATTTCAGAGATTTGGTAAATTTATCTTTAAACAAATAGTTTCCTTAAATGCATAATTTATTTTCCTAATATAGATTGGCAATTATTCACTGAAGATAATACGTATATCTATATTGACCTGAGAGACCACAATGGCATGCAAAGTATTCTGCAGAAGCTTAACATAGACTGAATTGTGCTGGCAGGAAAAAAACCTTACTCACCACCACTCATCATTGTAAATTACATCTAGGTAAACACCAACATCTGCTTCCCGTGCAAACAGAGTCTGTCATCACAGGACCCATTATATTATTATGAGTAGATGAGATGGTTTAATATTCATTACAGATATACAAGCAGCAAGAAACTGCTTCACGCACATACTAATGGGCAGTAAATGTATGAAATGAATTGTACCAGCCTCCACAGGTAACTACAGTTTTGAAACATTAACTGATCTAATATGAAGAACTCCAATACCATCAAAGAGAAATTCAGAGGTAATATGTGTGCTTAGTGAATATATACTGTAAAACCTCAGAAGGATTAGCCTATAAGTTAAAACTAGCAAGTGTGCTTTAGGGTACCAACAATACTCCGTTTACTACTTCTTTGCCCTGTTTTGTAATAATGTGTGTTACATTTTTTGGAAAAATTGACAATCCAGCTATAAATACTAATACAGTGAGATGGATTAAAAACAAAAATCCTATCTTTTGCCATTCCTGTGCACTTTCATTGAATTTTAGACTTGGGATGTGGGAAAGAAAAAAGGCGTAACTCTTATCTGCCAGCTCTACACTTTGCCTGCATGCATCCATTCAGGAAGAGGCAGAATAGAGAACAGGTAGGGCCTTTATCAGTTCTCACATGCAGTATTCTAGCTCACAGAGCTAAGCCACCATGCAAAGTAACAAGCAAAATCATAAAAATATAATAATGTGATTCTGTGGAACATTTCTTGTAAGTCCGCTTCGTGAGACTAGAAGACACAGATGTAAATAGCACAGTTGCAGATGAGAATTCATATTTTTGACAAATGCTTCACTATGTAAGTAGTTTCTGTGACTCCTTAGGAGCTAAAAAAAAAAAAGAGAGAAGAAAGTCGGGTCAAAATAATTCTCCCTGAAAAAGACACTGAAAAGACTAGAAATGTTTACCTTAAAGAGGCGCCAAGCAAAGTAGTTATAAAAGCATGCCCAAATAAAAAATTGCAAATGCATCATGAGAATGGCTGTTCTTCCATGCTCTAACTACAAGATGTAAGGGGCAGTTACCCAATCCAAAACCAGCAAGTTTGAAACTGCGATATGGAAGTTTGGAGGGCTATTTTTCTGTCTCTGTTTTGTTTTTTTTTTTACACAGTGTGAAATTGCCATGATCAAATAAGGTCTTTGAATTTGGCAGCATTCACTAAAAGATTTGATACTATGTAGGCCAATGTTAGAGTCTCATTTTTTCTAGATTTTGGGACATCAGAGACTGGGAGAAAACCTTTACTGACGATCCCACAGATGATCCCACATCAGCCTGTTACATGGGGCTGCAAGCTCTGTGGGGCAACTCAGGCCAGTCATGGGCTAATGAAATAGTACTTACACTGTACAGTAATTCCTGTAATTCTCACTTTGTGGTAGGGGGGACTAGCATTCACTGAATTTTGCTGCTCGCCTTTAGATTTGGATTAAGTTCTTCCTATCTAGAGGGATCTGATTCTGAACTGGAGCCTTAGCTTGCATCAAGTGCTACCTTTCCAATGGAAGTAGTCTGTGACTGTCAAGAAGTTATCTGTTATCTATTCAAGTAATAATGTAAGGGTACTAATGTGGTGTAAAAGCAGAAGTCTGCATCTAATTTGCTTGCTTTATACAGAAAGACCTGTGCTGCTTTCACTGTGTAATCCTATGGATTATGGATTGGACCATATAATTAATAGACCTATAAAGAAGATACAATTTGTAGTGTTCTGGTTCATATTCTTGGGAGTTTCTTAAATCAAAGTGTGCAGGATTAACAGCGAGGTCTGTAAAAAACATATTGCTGTAATGTAGCAATGTCTAGTCAAGAACAAACCTAAACTGAAATCTTGTCCCATCACATGATAAGTTAACACCATGACTCTTATAATACATAAGAACATATGAATGGCCATGCTGGGTCAAATCAGAGCTTCATCTAGCCCAGGAACCTGAATGATATTGGCTAATAATTAAAGCCTAGAGAAAGAGGTTGCATGGGGCAACCATAAGGGATACTTCCCCAAATAATGTCCCAGTCTGTGATTTAGGGACTTCCAGACTCAGAGGTTCTGTTTTTAATAGGTCTTGATGGGATTTTCTTTTCTGAATTTCTTTTATTGCTTTTTGAACTCATCAATGCCTCTGGCATCGCTTGCACCATGTGGCAGTAAGTTGGGCAACTTAATTATGAGTACCGCACAAAATTAACTTATTTTGTTTGCTTGAAGCCTGCTACCCCATAATTTAATTTCATGTCTGGTATTCCTTGTGCTGTGAGAAAAAGTAAATAGTTGTTTCTTATTCTCCTTTCCAGTGTCAGTCATGATTCCTCTTCTCTGGGTTTTCCAAAGCTATGAGGAGGTGTCTGAAGGGTCTCTCCCAGGACAGAAGAACTACTGGTTGACTTTTTCTGAAACTGAAGCATGTGCAAATAATTAATAAGTGCTTATATTTTCATTGTAACTGTCATTTAAACAGCAATTAACCATCCCCATTATTTCTATCACCACCCCTTACTCCAGCCATAGACTCATAGAACTGCTGAGGGCTAAAAGAAACTGTAAAGGAGTTGTTTTCTTTATCATGCAATCTACTTTTTTGGCTGAGATCTGATAAGCTTAATATCTTTAGATCATCTCCAATAATTGCGACTGTATAAACAACAGCTGCAGTTTCTTTAATATACAATTTCTTATTTCTTTTTTTTTTCTGCTGTGAACGGTGTAAAATACATTCTACATTTCATGCTAGTGCTTAGCAACCAACCTTCAAGATACTAAAATAATATAGATTTCCTACCCCCTCACTCTTACCGGCTGCTCGCCACTATTAAAACAATGCCATTGATTCATTATCGATATCTTCAACAGTGGCCAATTAAGTGACACTTCTAGGAGTTTGGTATCAACCTATATGAAACAAAATACTTTCATTTCAGTTCTGACCTTCACCATGTTTAGCAGCCATCCATTCTAGAAGTCTGAAGGCAAGTATAATAGCCTTATTTTATCATGAGTATTTCTCATTCATAGCATGTTAGAAAATGACCTACTGTATTTCAACTTAGCAGAAAGAAAATATATAATGTGAGTTTTGGGGAGATTCAGAAACCTCTGCAATTTCAGTTCTTATAGTAAATACAGCGTACACCATTTATAGGGTTATTTCTGAGACACATGAATTCTGTGAGCTATATTATGATGTTAACTTTGCAGAAAGGGATTGCAGTCCTATCAGGTAGTAATGAGAATATGTGGTGAATTGAAATTAGAGAAAGCTTTAGCATTTATTTGTCTTCTGTCTTTTTATTAGTTTAAAATGCTATAAAGGCCCCCAGTCACCTCAATATAATTTAATAATTCAATAAAAACTTTATTCAGACCTAAAAAACAATAGCACGATTCAAAGTTATGCATTCCCAAACTCAAAGAAATTAAACCACTCCTTCATTCTCCAGCAACTGCATGTGCATGCCCATACACACAAATACATACATGCCAACTATTTGTAAATGCCTACAGGAAACACGTTTGGCTGCACACCCTGAAGATACTCAAATGTTTCAGTCAAGTATTGATATAGCAAATTCCAAAGCCAGAGAGATTTATCTGAGGAGACTCACTCAGTACTTTTTTTTACAATAGGGCAACTTTGGCTGAAATTGGTGATTTCCCCATTGATCTAAAGCAAGGCGATGCCTCAAAGTGAAAATGAGATACGTCTTCATCACTGAGAAAGCACAAAGCTCAAAAGATCAGTCCCTGGGCTGTAGCATGGACCGATTCCAATGCTCAGTGGCAAAAATCCTGCAATGTGCATGAATTTCACACGGAAGTTGACACAAATTCAACACAGAACTCTGTGCAATAACTTCCCAGCTTGTATAGGAACCTTAGGAAAAAAAAAAAAACTGAATTCTCTACATATACAGAGTTTAGTAACTTTGAAACCTTGTAAAATCTTGATTTTTTAGCAATTTTTATTGGACAGTAAGGGGGCTGTAAGATTGACGCCTCTATTTTTGTGACTGAGAAATTCCATAGGCACAAGATGCAGATCATAGGAAGTACTTAGAAGGAAGAAAACTTCATCCATGTGCCAACATTAATGACAGAGAGCTTTTATGGATGGTAGTTTCTAAAAATGGGACAAAATGGTAGCTAATTTTCTGTGGAAGGAAGTACCCAGAAGCTCTATCCATATCATAAAAGATAATGTTTTGGTACTCCAAAAGCAGTTCTATTGAGCTGCTCTAGACTAACCTGTTAAAAATTAGCCATAGTTAGTTTGTTAGCACAAAGTTGTAAGCAGAGGAGAAAGAAGTCTGCTTGTTCTTCCCCATCCATTTAGCAGATCTAATTAATATTTAATAAAAAAACCAAACCATTCCAACTTTTATAATGCATAACTTGTTAAGCACATGTGCAAATTTCAGAATAAACTGTTTGCAAACAATATTACACTATCAACAAATTCAAGTGTCTCTCTTCCAGCTGGATGGAAAGATTTTTTTTTTTTAAATCAGAACTGATTTGGCAGCAGTTTGATCCCACATTTCTTTAACATACTTTAATGTGCTATTTTTAAGTGGATGATTAAAGAATATAAGAAAGCTAGAAAATACAAGAACATTATATATTAAAAAGAAAGAGATATATAGTTACCTCTATACAATGTGCTTACAGGCAAAACAGTTGCACGCATGTCCTTTTAAGCACATTCATTACTATATGCTTAGTCCTCTTGGCTACCATGAGACTACTCGTTAGGATTGAAACCAGGCACATGTTTAAAAGTGCTTTGCTGAACCAAAGCCTAGAAAAATGAGCAGACAATTAAAGATTTAGAACAAATTTTAGTTAAAGGATATATCCAATATTTAAAAAATAATTTAGGCATGTCCTCCAAATCTGAGTAGCTAACAGAAGACAAACTTTAATAAAAAAAAACAACTCTTTTGTAATTTGGTCCTAATTATGCTAACCTCATACAGGCCAAACTTCCAAAATAGAAACGGGATATCTCTGTGAATATGAACAAGCTCAAGTTTCTTTCTATGTTTTTCTCTTCCAAGAACTGAACTGATTTGTGTTTATAGTATGTTGCACAAATGACTCACTCAGGGAGCATCTGTGCTAAGTACTGAGTGGGCCAACATTTTATACCAAGTAATATGACACATTTTGCTCTTTTTTGTTTGCAAATTATGAACAGATTTTATTTTTTAAGGGTTCTTCTCTCCCCTCAAGTTGGAAGTTGTCATCGGGCTTTGGATCAGCTTTGACCCAGCTCCCACTGGGCCAGAAGCTAACGGCTGTCTCCCAAGAAATGAGGAAGAAGAGGACTAAGAGTGAGGGTTCTTATCAAGTCTAACGTATGTTTGCATCAGCCCTACCACTAGTGAATACTTCTGCCAGAATAATTTGCCTGACTTTCTTCTCTGAAGAAACTGCTTGACTAAACACAGCTAATGATAGAGGAAAACCACAGAAAGGTTCTGTAATCTCCATTCCCATGCATACCCATGGAAACAATCACAAACTTTTGCATTTTTCAGATCTGTCAGAGTTTTGTTGCATATATCTGACAGTGGACATCGTGACATTGAAAAAATTATTCTCTGTTTGAGTGCAATTGTACTAACGCTTCATGGTAAGAATATGTTCAGTTTGCTTTCACTAGTGTTCAGCAATCTTTGCCAAAAATCTGTTTCTTCCAATAATTATTAATTAAATTATTCAAATGAGTATTCACAGAAAACCAGTCCTACTAATGGGAAAGAGCAGGGTCCATTTTAAAAGTCAGTTTTTCACATGGAAATAATATTGCTGGAACAATTGGACTGAATATATCTTCCTGCAAATATAGCTGTTTAAAACAGCTTTGTTCATAAATAGTTTTTCAATGAGGTATTTTTCAGTAGCAATATGCAAAATTAAAATATGGACTTAGGTGGAACAAAGTCTGTTGTAAATGTTGGACACTGAACTGAAGGCATACAGAAACATTCCTTTTTCCCAAGTTTTGCTGGCTAGACCTTCCTAAGTTTAGTTTAGTTTAGACAGGATCTGAATAATTGTTGTGCCTGGATGGTATCTCCTGATTCCAGTATACTTTTAATGAGTGCTAAAATCCATCTCTTGTCTGCTGAGCAAGAAAAATTTGGAAACTCTTATTTCAAAATTTTGTACTAAGTACCATGCTAGGGCTTATACTACTAAATCTAGGAAGGAAATGGGACAAAATTACCTCACAATGTCCATTTTAGCCAATCTTCATATTAATTCAGTTCAGTAAATCAAACAAAGAACTTGCAAAATTGCAAATTTTTTTAAATGTCAGGTATAAACACAGAATTCCAAAAGCAAATAAATGTTCGGGAGCACTGTAGAGTTCTCTGACAATTTTTCATCACACAGGTTGAAATGAGATAAATTAAGCTGCTACAACGACAAAACCCAGGAGGTTTGGAAAGTCTGTGTGAGACAACTACAAATGCGGAAGATTTATGAAGAAATAAGTCCTCTAAATACAGGTATAACACAGTGGAGACTGACTATATGACCAGGGTTTTAATCATATAAAATTCTTCCTTGCGTCCTACCAGTAATACAGCAGCAGTATTTCCCTGTCTAATCATAACTCACATAAAAATCAATTTTGACAAATCCACAGTGCTTTTTTTTTTCTTCAAGTTCATGAAAAGTAATATATAATATTAACCACTAAATGGTGGTTTATAAGCACAGAAACTGTGAAAGATGTTCAAATACATGCTGTGTTTAGCATAATAGCTCTTACCGGTTGTCAGTGCTTGAGTTTTCTTTCTCCTTTTTGCTTTCTTAATGTGTCTAAATTATTTACTGAAGCTGTTTACACTGATTGATTTTACAGCACTCAAATATGAATCAATAGGTTGCTTCATATCTTAAATTTGTAAACTGGCTTTAAAAATGGCATAATACCTTGTGTAAACTAGTCAACAAGCAGCTGCATGCTATTTCATTTCAGGGAAACTTAGAGCTTCAATGATAAATTGACAGGTCATATAAAGCACTCTGAAAAGCAAATCCTGGCCTTGGGATCTATACATTTTAGTGAACAGGACAGTGCTTTGTGTGCTTCATGGTCAATGCTCTACTCTTGGGCATTACCAGTATAAAATTCAGTAAAATTCATTAGTGGTATGAAAAAATATGCAAACTAGATAACTAATTTCCAAGAAAGAAACATCCTCAGGTTGTGGACTGTTTTAAATGCAAATCAAACTGAAGTATGCAGCAAAACAACAAAAACCTTGGGTTTTTGTGTTGAGAAGGGAAAGACTAGGGATTTGCTTCATTAATGCTACCAGGGCGCTTGCTCCAGCCGCCTAGGAAATAGTTGGTGGAAGCCATCAGGGAGCTGTGAGGGCCTCCTGTGGGTGTGGGTCAGGATCAAGCCCGGTGAGGGCAGTCGTGGTCGGGCAGCCCCAGGATGGCCACGGGGATGGGGACAGGCTGAGGCCAGGCCAGGACGTTGGCCTGCAGGTCAGCAGGGCTGTGGCCAGGCCCAAGCAGCTGCATCACAGCAGAGCCATCACCTCGGGTTGCAAGGGCCTCCCTGGGCCAGGTTGGGCCTGGCTTCCCCACAGCGTAGGGGAGCCTCCCCACAGGAGGAGGAGCCAGGGCTTGCCACATGTCTGTATTACTGGGAAAAAAAGTTTTCCTCAGAACAAGAGAGAAACGTATATGGGGTACCTCTTAGCCCCTTTTGGGAGCTGTTATAGCGAGTTGAAATAGTGGGTTGAAGTCTGGTAATTAGCATTCAGCTACCACGACTCTCATCTGCGCGGTTTCACAGTGCTCAGCAAGGGCTGACCGCACAGCTGTGTGCATGGAGGCTGGCAAATCTCACTTGCAACTGCACGGCAGGCACAATTATCTTGTTCAGTACCTAACTGTAAATAAAATTCAGTGACTTAGAAACACAGTTTCCTCACGTCTGAGCCTGCTGCTGTTCACTTTGGACCTCATTATGCACAGCTTCACTCATCCTAGGCAGGTCCATTTGGCTCCTATTGGCTTGTCCCTGCAACTCATGTTGTCATAAACCATCAGGACCTTGATGAAACTTAATGCAAAAATGGAACATCCAACAGCATCGTGCTTCAAAATACTATGTTAGGGTTTGGTTCATTATTGATTCACAGACAAATCTGGTAAAGAACTTTTTTTTTAAAG
Organism: Theristicus caerulescens; assembly: GCA_020745775.1. Taxonomy (NCBI): domain Eukaryota; kingdom Metazoa; phylum Chordata; class Aves; order Pelecaniformes; family Threskiornithidae; genus Theristicus; species Theristicus caerulescens. The sequence goes on along the minus strand of CM036559.1, from coordinate 116,421,883 downwards.
GGGAAAATGCAGTTTCTGCAAATATTTTTCCAAGAAAACTGTTTTTCCTGTGAGGAAAATAAAAACCTTAATGTTTTAGGTCAGGTCAACCAGAATGAGAAAAGTCTTGGGTTTTTTGAAACTAATGGAAATATTTTATTGTGTAGTCTGCATTAACTTCTGTCTGTGCTTTGCTGCCACAGGACCTCACAGGAGTTATAGTCCAAGCGCATTCCTTCCTCGCTCTCTCAAACAGGAACAGCTCTGTGAATGGGTTACATTTTCCATGACATATCACTGCCTTTTTATGTTTGCAATTGTGACACATGATGAAAATCATATGATTATATCTTGAAAACATACAATATGCAACAAAAGCTTAGCTGGTGAGAGACATGTGTCATCAGAATTATATCATAGTGCCTGGGAGGCACCTATTAATCTTAGCCCAAGCTGCTCTGGTTTGGGAAATAACCAAATATTCTCCTATAATCACAAATGTCAAAATTTAACCCTTTTTCTGAATTTTCTGTTTTATGACAATGTGGAAAATGTAAAAAAAAATTGTAAAAAATATGTTCAAACTTGCTATCCCAACCAGAAGGAAAACGAATGTGAAAGGATTAGCAGTTTCCACAGGACAGATATTTCAATATTTAACCACTCAGAGACAAAAAACTGCTTATAACACTGCCTATAAAACTTAGACTCTCAGGATTTTTTAGTTGTCTTTGCAATTACTATTTAGCTCAGGAGATCTGGGAAGTTCCTTACTAGAATCAGAGCAGCTGCAGATTAGAAAGAGGTTAGATATTTTTCATTTTCATGGATACAATTACTAAATTAGAAAACATTTTAAAACATAGTCATTATGACTTTTATATTGTGTATATGTATGTATCTCTCTATTAATACACAAGTGTTTATACATCTAAACATTGGCACAGGAAATGATACTAGAAGCAAGTCTATTACAAAGTGAGATGCAAGATGAAATAGTTGTTCTCTTTTGGAATTTGGTAGCCAATTTGTGACTGTGCTAGACAATTTGTAAAAATTATAGAAGATATCAAGTCTGATTACATCTTAAACTGCCCTAATACGAAATATTTCCATATGTTGGTTCAGGAAATGCAAACTGATTTCATAACACAGACAAAAGACATAATTGTTAAGCTATCTGGAAAATACTTGGCAGCATGATATGATCCATGTTTTCAAGGATAGATTTTAAACTACACTTTCAAAAGGCAGAGTCATAAATCAATCTTGCCGATGTTCTTGTAAACTGGATACAAGAGGTTTTCTGTCTCCTCCTTCTCTTCTAATTTTATATGCTTTTCAAGTATCAAATGGAAATGTTGATTTGAGTAAAGTTTTCTAAAGCATAACTTTCAGGGCAATAGAAAGAATAATACTACACCTGGCTGACTTTCTATTAACATATTGATGAAACTATAAACCATCAGAAATGTTTCTTCAATAACCTATTTCATTTAATGCAAATATAGTCATATTCTTATCAAACTATTCTTTAACAATCCAAATTCATTGTTAATGAGCTAGTAAGGAAGCACTACGTGTTTCTCATTTGTCACTGTTTTTTCACTAATATAGAAAATGTTGATGTCATCCCAGTGAGTTCTGATCTTTGCTTGTGAGCACAACAGCTTCTGGCTATCTATGCAGGCAGAAGTTGTTGCTCTCAAAATTGTCTGAAGGTTTGAATTGTCCCCACTGAAAAGGACAAAGGGAAAGTTCTGTTAGGGAACAGGCTTACACAGAGTCAAAACCCTTTTATTGAAATTATCCTCTCCTCTCCTCTCTATGATACCATCCAGCATATGGCAAACTTTAGCCAGAATATGACTATAGCCAGGTATACAACTATAGCTAATTCATATTCTATTTTCATTTCACTTCTGGAAAATCACCAATGTCCCTTTTCATTTAATTTATACTTTGTTTCTGAGCATCACAATGTTAGGGAACTGTTCCTGGTATCACAGCAGAAATTCAACTTGGCAGGTAACACTCTATTAAAAGATTACAGTAAAGTGGCACCACTTGGCCAAAGTCATAGTGTTTTAAACTGATTTACAGTCTTGCAATTACAAACTGTCATCTAGCCCTGGGTTTGTGTATAAATACAGAAGATAGAGTTGGATATGTAAGTATGGGCTATCTTTTCTGTTCCCACAATTTACAGATGCAAATTTTGAACACATTTTTACATCCACAACAATTCCTTATGCAATTTATCTCATTTGGATATGTAACTGCCTGATTACACCTAAGAAGTAAATATTATGAGTCTTCCTCAACACCACACTACACTGACGTAATCCTAGAATAATGTGAATCAGTGAATCCATAACTCTACATAAATTGTCTCTACAATTATTTGTTACCACAAATTGTTTCTACAGTTATTTGTTACCTGTTACCACAGGTGTAAAAAAGAAGTCTAAATAAGGTCATCCTGGTTAATGAGTTTCTATTATATATACAAATCTCTTTGACTTTGCCTTCATAAGTCTATATCTTCCCATTTCTAATGACCAAAATATTAGCATATCTTCAAAACCTCTATTTTGTAGGTTTTTTTAAAAAAATAAAAAGATTTCTGGTATCATTCTAGTTTCTAAACGACATGTGTAACCTTTACCTGGGCAAAGATTTGCACATCAAACACCTAGCAAATTATTTTAGCAATCAGGTCCACAATCCAACAGTAATAGAATCAAACAAAATATGTTTCAGCTCTTGTACATATCTCTTTATCAGAGTAATTTTCACCTGTGTCATCTTTACTTGTGCATATAGATGAGGAATTAAACCATTTCAAAATTTAGTTCATAGCAATTGTAGAAGCATCATAATTTTGACTACTGTGGCTTACAGACTTTAATTATATCCACTGTGAGATATGAGAATGCTTCATCTGTAATTTCAGAAAAAAAAAATTATAAAATAATCATAAACTATTAGTACTTTCCCTTCAGCTTCTTTCCTTAATAATTCTTGTTACATGATACGGTCATTTTACTCTTGATCAAAATGTTCTTAGTGAACAGTTGGCTCAGTATCAAAACGTGATGCATAGTGTAAAAATGAGAAATCACTACATGATCTTGGGAATGTGTGAAAAGATTCAAATCAGGGGGGTCCCGATTCTAATGCCAGCCTTATCTCCAATGAAAATAGTGAAGAGGTACCAACAGAAAGCACTGCAGTTTGACTCTAATTTCATTTGGATCTCTGCAGGTTTACACCAGGGTGAGTCCACTGTTGTCATAAACCAACTCCAGAGTTATCTACTGTAAGAAATAGACCTAGCCCAGGGAACCTATTTTATTTTCCATATGAAGGTGGATGTGACCTGAAGTTCATCAAGGCCAGGACCTGATTTCTGACAGTGGTCAATACCAGATGCATCATAGGAAGGTATAAAAATCATGTGGCAGTAGTATATGTGATAATGTGGATACATGGGTTATCATGGATGCACTCTACTGAGTTGAAATGACTTTCTCTCTCCACTGGCTTTTGTTTGCAGAGAAGAAATAACAGCATTTACTACAGATATGTTGTTGTGACTTAGATTTAATGCACCTGGCAATTAATTAGGAGCCATTACGTCTGCTTATTTATTTATGTTTTTAAAGCTGTATAAATTCTATAATATTAAACTTTAATCTATTACACTCTAATAATTATTATGTGTATGCCATTAATCATCAGGAATGTGCATGTTACAATACAAAGCACATCATTCTCTGTGTTGGAAAAGATAGGGCACCCTGGGAGAGTAGTAGAGGAAGTAACATGTTCGGAGTGAGATTTGGCTTTGCATAAACAAATGCAGATCAGGTTTTTTTCAGCCATTATGAAAGTTATTCTGGTTTTGCTCAAAGAGCAAACTGTCAACTTTACATTCATTTAAAATACAAAAAAGGTAGTCCATGAGATCACTACAAACAAATCATGACTGCTGTCAGCATACCAGAGTGATGAAGATATTTTTTTATTGTTAAAGACATTTTAATTCTTTGAAAAAGGCACTGAAAGCATCGAAGTGGTAAAACAAAACCAGGAACTTTAAATTTTTGTGGGGATTTGGTGAGAAAGGTTTTTCTTTCTCAAAGCTAAAGACCAGCTTCATTTTTAAGCAAAGATAATGGCTGCAAATCTGTAAAAATATTTTATCTATACAAAGTAATACATGGAACATCTTTGTGATATGCGCAAATACTGCAGTCTTTATGGACTAATGGCTGACTGAAATATGAAATGGTAATGACATACACAGAATTGTAGAGGTAAATCAGTATGAGAGAATGCTGGAGTGCCTGACTTTAACTCCTGCGCTTCGATGAATTCACTGCCTTTTCCCTCCCATAGTTTCATTTCTCAAATGGAGAATACAAGGGAGTATACATTTGCAGTATGAGGCCGATAACAATGCAATTGGACCTGGAAAACTTTCTGAATGTCAGCTTGTTCATACCTTCCCTGAATGCTGAGGTGTTACTGTCCTTTCCAGCTCCTTGTCCATTCTTTTAAACAAACAGAGGTCTGAAATTCTTACCAGTTTCCACAATTGCTTCAGCATGTGCCACTGCTCAGTTTTCTCTGCTAGTTTAGCCTATATGTTCCTTAGTATAATTTCATCTCATAATAAAACTGTACACCATGTTCAGATACCAACACAGTCATCAATGAAAAGATACCAGATTGCATGCACAAACTTGCTTGGGTTAGGTGATCAGCTCCTTGTTTATCTGTATAGCCTCGCTTATCTACAGTGCTCACTCCCACCAATTCCCATCGCACTTGACTTTCTTTCTAGTTGTTCATTACATAGAAAACCATAGCATTTCAACTGTAAAATAAAGAGGAACAATGCACAAAAATGAGACACATGAAAAATACCTGTGTAGGAAGTATTGCCTGATACAGCATTAGTTTTGCCAATCCAAACATCAAATTCTCCAACCTCATTTTTTCTGATTCATAATTTCTGCATAAATAATTTATGGTTTTAAAAGTGACAGAATACTATGTCTGACTTGGTGTTAATATGTATCAAAAATAAGAGATGATTAAGAAATGTGCTATGAGCCTAACTCTATTTCTGTAAAACAAACTGTTCAAATAAAAAAGGCAAACATACTAACAACAAGAGGAAGCCTGTATGTTGCTAGCAGTGAGAGCTTCAAAGCATTAAAAAGAAATAATCACCACTTTGTACTCGCTTTTTTCTTTCTGTGCCTACATGACAGACACCCACGTTTCTAAGGAGCTTCTCTGTCTCTGGGAAAGACAGAGAGGGATGATTTTTAAATCCTTTTCAAAATCGGATGATGATCCTTTCCTCTAAATCCTAAAACTGCATCAGACAAAAAGATGAAATTAAACAGGACTATGAGGTATTCAAGCATCCATGCAGCTATTAAATTAAAAAGCAGTGGAAGAAAACACTCATAATATTGAGACATTCCATATAAGAAGCGACATAAACCTTCTCTCATTTTGATCGCTATAAATAAGAAACTGGGATCAGTGAATTTATATTGATGTAAAAATTGCCAAGTGTAAAAGCAAGAAACCCTACTGAAGAGTTCTATTCCTGCTTTCTGCAGCAGCACAGCCTCTCTTCATTCTGCAGCAATATGTATTAAATAACTAAGGCCTTTTTCACACAAACACAAAAGTGCACATTTTATTGAGCATCCTTACCTGAGGTGCTGGCAACCTGAAGGCCTAAACTCAGAAGATAAGAGCATTTTTTAACACTAGAAGGCCTATGTGCAAACTCCATAAATGACCGTATGTTCTCTGCATCGTATATATGCCCAAACTACCCTGCTAATGCATATGCATGAGAAGAGTGTCTTTAAAATGTCATAATTTTGGAATTACTGAGCCACCTTGATTCCCCCATTCTAACCTTGTTGTACTGCTCTGCACTGGAAAACAGTTAGGACTGCTCAACCATGGAGTCATTCAACATCACTGGACCATAAATGCCCTGCAACAGGAAGAAATTATTACTAGCAGATATCCATCAGAACACAGCTCTGGAACTGAATGAAAATGGTCCATGCAAATGTTTTATAGCTGCTCCTAAAAAGCAAGGCTGGTTTATCTAAACTGAAGCTATTTATAGGAGCATTGTGGTTTCAGAGAATTTTTCCGGGTCAAAAGTTGTTGGCAAACACACTGTAACATTGTTGCTACATCCCTTTTCAGTGCTTCAAATGCCTTTTTTTCCTTAGAAACATATCCTCATTCTGTGTGAGAGCTACATCATAATAAAAATAACATTTAAAAAATCAAGGTCAAGGTATAGATTAAACAGTACATTTTTTTTCTTTTTTTTTCATATAGGTCCTTTCATGGAAATTTGTGGTGCATTATTGCTTCAGCCAGTCTGTGAGGAAAAAAAAATGAAATCCCAGAAAGATTACAGGATGAGAAAAACACTAGGCTTTACCCAATGTCTCTAGCAGCTACTCATCATTCTTGCCTTGTTCTATATTGAAAACTGAGACATTCAAATGCTTAAACATAGGTGCCTTGTGACTTTGTACATGGACATCCACATGGTGTTGAGAAGTATGTCCCAAGGCTACAAGAGTCCCACTAGCTCTTCATGGGCATCTTGAGGCTGGACAGTAAGCTAGGGCATCTACAGTGGCACAAGATACCTATGCTTATGTAGCTTAACCACTCACCAACCGCTGATAGAGGAAAACATTGAAACTCTTAATTGTGTTTCCTTTAAATTTGCATTATTTTTCTGGTGAGTGAAAAATATGGGAAAAAAATCAAATATGGAATGCCTGGCCTATATTTGGATAAATTGTGCAACAGGGTAACATGTTCAGAGAAGCACCCTGCCCATTGCTTGAAGAAGTGTATGTCCTATGAGTTGAGTCAGATTGGGAAAACATTTTTTCTGAGTTGCTTCCAAAAGCATACAGTACATTTATGTGTCTCAGATATTGATAGTTTATCCATATTAATTTATCTGTATTAATCTCAAGCAGGTAGACCTGAGACATCATAAATAAAATATGCTTCGTTTCCTTATAGGTGATGACATAGAATCATAGAATCATAGAATCATAGAATCATAGAATTGTTAAGGTTGGAAAAGACCCTTAAGATCATCAAGTCCAACTGTTAACCTACCACTGCCAAGTCCACCACTAAACCATGTCCTCAAGCACTGCATCTACCTGTCTTTTAAATACCTCCAGGGATGGGGACTCAACCACTTCCCGGGGCAGCCTGTGCCAGTGCCTGACTACTCTTTCAGTGAAGAAGTTTTTCCTAATATCCAACCTAAACTTACCCTGGCGCAGCTTGAGGCCATTTCCTCTCGTCCTATCACTTGTTACTTGGGAGAAGAAATTGACCCCCACCTCACTACAACCTCCTTTCAGGTAGTTGTAGAGAGCAATAAGGTCTCCCCTCAGCCTCCTCTTCTCCAAACTAAACAACCCCAGCTCCCTCAGCTGCTCCTCATAAGACTTGTTCTCTAGACCCTTCACCAACCTAGTTGCTCTTCTCTGGACACGCTCCAGTGAGGGGCCCAAAACTGGACACAGTATTCGAGGTGCGGCCTCAGCAGTGCCGAATACAGGGGCACTATCACCTCCCTGGTCCTGCTGGCCACACTATTCCTGATACAACCCAGGATGCCATTGGCCCTCTTGGCCACCTGGGCACACTGCTGGCTCATGTTTAGGCGGCTGTCAACCATCACCCCCAGGTCCTTTTCAGCCAGGCTGCTTTCCAGCCACTCCTCCCCAAGCCGGTAGCATTGCCTGGGGTTGTTGTGACCAAAGTGCAGGACCCGGCACTTGGCCTTGTTGAACCTCATACAGTTGGCCTCGGCCCAACAATCCAGCCTATCCAGGTCCCTCTGCAGGGCCTTCCTACCCTCCAGCAGATCAACACTCCCACCCAACTTGGTGTCATCTGCAAACTTACTGAGGGTGCACGCAATCCCCTCATCCAGATCATCGATAAAGATATTAAACAGGACCGGCCCCAACACTGAGCTCTGGGGAACACCACTCGTGACCAGTCACCAACTGGATTTGGCTCCATTCACCACCACTGTCTGGGCTCAGCCATCCAGCCAGTAATAGTCATGTAATAGACATGTAATAAGACATGTAATAATCCGCTTTTCACTTATCTGTAGGTTCTGTTTCTCCACAAAGTGTAAGGCTTGTGGAAGGTGAGAACATCTGTTTCATCAAAGTTATCTGATGAAGGACCTTTTCAGTGCAAAGGGGATAATAAAGGAGGAAACGCTAAACAAGAACACACAGAGACACAAATCTTCACCAAACCTGGTGTGCATGGGGGTGTGCATGTTATTCACTAGCAAACGTCAAGCTGGACTAGATGGTGAGTAGGAGGACCTAGGTCCGGGTTGGGGTATCAGGCAGGTGGAGTGTCCATGCTGGTATGTGGGGGCACGTGCGAGTGTGGGGTGCCTGTGAGTTGAGCGTGTGTGTTTGACCATAAGCACCAAGCTGGACCAGCTGGTGAGTAGGAGACACCAGGAATGATTAAGAGGGCCTGGGATCTGGGCAGTGGTGTTGGATGGACAGAGGAGCTGTGATGGTACTCAGAGGACCTGTGAATGTGCATGTGCTTGTGAATCTAGAGAGTGTTGTGTTTGTGACTCTTTACAAACCAAACCAGGATAATGTTTAATTGAGGTACTCAAGTTTTTACTAGAAAGCCAGACATAGCAATATGCTCCTTAAAACTTTTCAAGGACCTTCTTATTTCTCCTCAGACACTGAAGATCCTTACACAGACAGGGATACTTGTTACCCCAGTCTTTTACTCTATATGTATTGCTGCAATTGCACTGCATTTTTATTGTGTTTCTGAAGTTTGAAAAAAACAGATATTTTGCAAATTTAAACACCAATGTATAAGCAAAATTTTTCTAACTGTACAGCTACAGCAAGGCTTGGATTTATCTGTAAATTGATCATAGTGAATGTGTTTACCACATCTTGGCACATATGGATGAAATAAGAGATTAGACTTTTGCAGACATAACTTGTCTTTTTGGAAATAGTAATACAGTTATAACCCTCTCACATCCATCCATATTCCTGCACCTTTAATGTGTAGTCTCCAATGAAAAATAAGTTTGGTTACATGGAAGAGTAAGTTGGGGGGAGGGGCAGGAATCACACAGCGACATCACTAAACACTTCAAAATTCAGTCTTATGAGTTAGGCAGCAGTAGCGTAAGACATAAATATTAAAGTTCTTCACCTTGATCTACAGCTGCTGGAGTCACATGGTGAGATCAGAATCTTCATGTTTCTATTACATTCTTAGGCCTTTAGGGTAGAAGAAAAACTTAAAAACATGAGCTGAGCACACACAGCACCTAAAGTGGTTGAAAATATCCTGGAACAATGCCAGGAGATGTGAATTGTTCTTTTCAGTCTGAACTTTGAAACTCTTTTCAAATTTAAGGGTAGAAGAAAGCTTGCTATTTGGCTTGTGCCACCTCACTAAGCTGTGTTACATTTTTTATCAATGCTACTCCTGTGCAAATGTGTATTACAAAACATTCTGCTGCAAAGTATTTATAACAGAGTCCATGCTGAGGATGCACAAATAAACAAAATCCTTCAGGGTAGACTCTTGATGGTTTGTTTCCAAGGTCAATGTTTATTGAGAACAAATTAAGGAAAATTCTTTTTTTTTTTCCTCGACAAGCTAATGTTCAAATGTAAACAGTTTATTAAGCTGTATTTTCATGTGAAAAAGCACCATTTTACTTTACATTACAGTCACGGCAATTCCGCCTGCCCCCTAAAGAAAAAGAATAGCAGCTTTCACTTGAGCAAATTCAATAAATCCTTACTAATGTTTTTGTATTTTATAGTAGTTCTCCTTCAGCCTTGAAGTTGAACAGTTTCCAGCTATGTGAAGAACTGATTGTAAATCCCATGCTTCTATCTGAAAAAGTAAAGTTTCATATTTGTACAAATTATGGCATTTAATATTAGCATACACGAATGGCCAGTCTTTTCCATCTTCTTGTTATTGACTTGATTTTAGTAAATACTTTATATCTTGGATAAAGTCCATTCTTACCTCAGTATCTGAGCAAAAATGGGTATATTATAAAGTACATCTTCTCTCTTGGTGTGAAATAAGTTCTCACAAATGCAACTTAGAATTATTTTAATTAATTAATTAATATCTCTCTTGCTTTCCACACCATAGATATACAAAGACAGAGAGATTGAATGTATATGTATATTACATATTTTCTCTCAAATATGTATGTTTAATTTTCAGTGTTGACATTCTAATCTAATAGATAAGCCCTGATCCAAAGCCCACCAAAAGGATTTTAAAAAAATGTTATTCATATAAACAAATGCTGCGTGGGTACATGTATATAGTCCGATTCTGCAATATTCTGAATGAACTCTGTCCTTTTGAAGTATGTATAAATATACAGCTTTCAAGAAAAGGCAAATATTTTGTAGTAACAATAAGAAGATCTGTCATCTGCCCCAGAGAGTTTGTGACCTCTTTTCACAGATGTTTTTATTAAAGGGAATCACCGTAACAGCATAAATGGAATACAGATATATAGAAATAAACACAGGAAATAATTGAGCAGCATCTAGAGGAGAATATCACATAACCCAGCATTGAAAAAGAGGAAAGTGCCAACAAAGACTCTGTTCACCTGCTTACCAGCTGTGGATCTACAAACCAGTGGACAAGGTTGGATTTTAGGGTCTGTTGGTTAACTGTAGAGCAAGTGGCACAACAAGGTGCAACAGGTTCTTTAAAATAAAAGGGGTTGAGCCCTCTGGAAAGATAAGCCACAGCTGAGAAGTACTGAGCATGAACAGAACTAAAGACTCTTAAGTGCACTCAATTATTTAATGACATATTTTATCTGTAACACAAAAATATTAGTTTGGACTCTCTGCTAGCCTTTGATGAATAAATACAAAACACTGCCATTGTTAAACTTACTCTTGCTTGATGTTGGTGGAGTTTTGCCAATTAGTATCAACTATCAACCTGGTGTAAGAAATCAAACTGTTGGTTTCATAGAAAATGTAGCACTCCACAGAAAGTGCAGATGCCCTCATCTCAGAGAAGTTTTCAATTTCATTCTTTTGCAGGGTGATATCCTTTTTCAGTGGGTGAAAATAACACTAACATATGCTGAAAGTTTGTATTCCAGTTGTTTAATTTTTCCTTTTGCATTTTTCAGGTATCTATCTCCATCCTTTTGAATGGGAGATGGGAATTTGGACCATCAGCTCTTTTCTGAATCTTGCAAATTTCAAGCTGAATTGCATTACAGAAGGCATTGAATTCAGTGCCATATAGGGCAATGAAGCAAATGCAACACAACAGATTTCTGCCGTTAAATTTCTATCTCAGGGTTTTTAGGGTCCCCTACGACGGTGTCCTTAGATCATCATCTAGCTTCCTAGAATCTTATCTAAAATATTAAGCAGCTGAAAAGAAAATAACCTATTCATAATCTATGTAAGTGGGTTTAATAACTAACATGTAGTATGTTAGTCTGCGTGTTCAGTCATATGTTCTAAAAAGATATAAATTTTGAAATAAGATATAGAAAAAGATATTGTTTGAAATAAAGGCAACTGTCCCTTCTGTCAAGAAACCTCTAAGTGATTTACTAGTAGTAACAATTCTATGAATCATTTAGTATTTTCCATCATCCAAATAACATTAACTGACTGTTATGAAAACTCTCCTGAGGTAAATAAACATTTCAGTCATTATTGCGACAAGATTATACACATAAAACACACATAGTAAATTGCTTTAGAAATTGTGGGTCCTGATACTACCCTCTGTATTTCTGCTGCAGTGAAGACTTCTCTGGATCTGTGTTTCCTTGCTTACTAGCATAGGAAGGCTAACTAACTATGGGCATCAGTCATAATGGATAATGACAAGTATATACATAAAGAAAAATGAGTTGTCATTAAAAAAACATTTAATATAATGTGTGCAAAAAAGCCCTATGGATTTCACCATTATCAGCATCCCAGCCAATAATTATCTGCAAATTATAATAATAATTTAAGTATTGGTTACTTTCCCTTGTTTATACATTTTAGTACTGATACAACTGTCAGCAAATTAGATGATGAACCAGGATTATTCATATTACAAGTGTATGTAGACATTCAAATCAGAATCAGGAGTCCCCACAGAAGAGCAAAAGCAGTGGGCAGCATGGTCTCTCCCACAGAAAATGTCTCAACCTTAGTCTGAAAGAGGTTGCATGAACAGATGTGGCATGCATGAGAAAGGATGAAGGGTAATGAAGACTACATAGTCAGTTATGGCTCCTTTCATTCTTACCTTAGAAATCTTGCTACTCACACTCTTAAGGTTTAGTATTGTTCTAAAAGCCCTACCGATTCTTAGGAATCCCTGGTTTTCTTTCAGCCCTTTCTAGGCTCTCCATAAACTAGCTACAACTGCTTTGCTCACTTCATATGTCTTGAAATCATTAAAAATGATAAGAAGTTTAAGTTTTGGGTTCTAACCATACATACACACAAGACATACTAAACTCTTTACCCTCCAAATACTGAGCAGGTTGTATATTTACAGCCTTTGAGACAGGCTGCATATTTACAGGGTGTGACTACTATTTCTTTCCTTGAATATCTTTGTATCTAGTGCTTTGAAGTTTGTTGCTTACATGCTAGCTTTACTTGCTATATTCACTCACATCTGCCACATCTGACTCAAAACATACTGAATAACATTTTTAAAAATCCCTTTGGTGGGCTTTGGATCAGGGCTTATCTATTAGATTAGAATGTCAACACTGAAAATTAAACATACATATTTGAGAGAAAACCATCATCTCTCATTTTGATGTAGTTGGTCTGCATTCATGGAAAAGTCCTGACTTAGCTAATTAGGAATATACTCTATCTCTATTCAAGTGCTACTGAGGGAGGCACATCTGAATGTCTCATTATGTGAAAGATGGCTAATTATGTTTATTTTGTTTTAGTACATTCACCAGAGCTGAAGAAATTATCTCAGCATTAGGCCATTTCCCTCACATTGTGACACTGAAGCAAAGAAAACCATAAAAAACTGACCAACATGACTTTGCTAAATATGTAACAAGGGCAGAAGGACAGCTGAACTTCAGTGACTTTCTTTTCAACCACAGAAGTCCTTCTTTCCAAGTGTTCATGCATAAGAGAGGAAAAACATTGGGTTTTTCAAGGAGTGTGGCTTGCAAGATGAAAAACGAAAACTGCTCTTACAGTCAGTTTCCCAAGCAAGCTCTGCTTTGCACCACCACACTTCACTGAAGTGAGGACTACTGACAGACGTGGTTTCCAAACACTATACTGCCAAAAGCATTGCTGACCTTTTAGAAAGATACTATGAAGCACTGTCTCTAGAGCCATTGTCATCATACTAATAGAAAAAGGGAGTAAGCATGACAACACAGCCAACAATAAGGTACAGATTTCTAGATGTGTGGTATAAACCTTCTGTGAACCCTGAAGGACATTTGAGTTGGAGTTCAGGACACACAGCATTTTATTTGCATGGAGCAGACTGTGTTTCCTCCCAGGGAACAACGACAGGGAATTTCTAAGAGGCTATTCTCAAAGGATTTTTTTCCATGTCCACTTTTGAAGCAATAATGCACATAGAAGACTCTAAAGAGAATCAAGAAGACAAATGTCTGTCCCAGGGGATAGAATTTCTGCGATTACTTTCCACCTTTATCTGAGGAAACAGAATTTCTGTATGTTTTGTAAAATTACGGTGACTCATAGGGTCATTACCAGAGAGACTAACTGTACAAAGTGACATTTTTCATACATATAAAGAGAAAGGTAACTATTTGTACCTAACTGAATCCAGCACATTCTGAAGAAGACTTACTGAATATCTCAGGTCCGAAAGGTCAATTGAGAATAATTTAATATTGTGACCAATATATTTTTCATGATAATACAAGCTAAAATACCTCACAACTCAGTTCCTGAAGAAGATGAGAATTCTGCTAGCTTTCATACTCTGGCCTTCCTAAGATTTAAAAAAAACCCACAACACACTAATATAATAGCAGTCCTATTGCATCTACCAAAACTTGGGAATTTTAAAAGATCTGTTAATTCCAAAATGATAATCACAAAAACAGGGCTTAAATGGTGCTGGAAGCACACACCTGTAGTGTGGCTTGTGGAGATGGAGTCTGTTTTGCCCAACCAAAGCTGACTAAATGTTTCTGCTTGAATTTCTGGGATCAAGGAAGAATTATTTATCTCACGTAGTGTTTCCACTCCTGCAGTTTCTGAGATCTGCTGCAGGACTGAGGGCATCCTACATGACAGCATGGAACACAACTCGCATTGCTGCTGAGCTAAATGTCAACCAAGCTAGCCCCAGGATGGGGGCAGGGTCATCACATCAACATAGCACAATAATCACATATAACCCAGGTAACTGTACTAGACACAGCACCCCACTGGCATGCCCATGCTTCCTTCAGACCTGAGCTGCCTGAATCATGCAAGCGTGCTCATTTACCAAGAGCTTCAAGCAATAATGTGTTGACACAGCACTTTGGAAGCACACACAGCTTCTATGTCCTGAACTACTCCAATTGTATCAGTACCCATCAGGGATCACTCTCCAGTCTTGAGTCCGGTGGGATGTCGCATCTTGTGTTTCTAAACACAGAACATCTCACCTAGTAGAAGAAGGAGGCTGCACCTAAGCTGCCTATTAAGAATGGTTCCTGGCCCATGCAAACCTTTGGGCTGAGCCAGGGAACTGTCTGGAAGACCACTAGTTGTTACAGGCCAAAACTGTACCAATGAGTGTGCTAATGGTTGTACAGTATGGATGATTACACATTGGCTCCTCTGCTCTGGGCTTGCCCTGGCAATATTGCATTTCTAGTGGAGACATAGCCATAGCTGACAAGGTTTTATATGAGCTGAACCTGGGCTAAATCATTCTGACTGTCAGCAAGACTTATTATGCCATTATATAATGAGATCCTCATACTATAAGAAATTACATGTTCCAGAAGTTCCTGGGAGTTTATGCAGGAGTGAAAAAAAAATCAAAATTCTTTGTCAGTAAAACACAGAATTTTACATAACATGCAGTTAGGTATCTGGGCAAACCGAACCAAGAAACTGCTGCTGATTGATATGTCTCTGATGTCTATAGCAGTGTTTCTATGGGCTAAGATTGCCTGTGAAGGATATCCCAAAGTATTAGTAATGCATACCACTTTATCATGAACATGTCTATGTGAGTGCAATGTTTGATCTGATGCTCTACTCAAATGGTTTTCTGTTAGAAGACTGTAACAGTGTCTTGTCTTTCTTCTTCTTTGTACTCTTTCATACATTTATCTATACTCCTTGCCATGGTCCCAAATACTTTTTCCCCACTTTAACTAGTCACATACCTCATTCTACAGCAGTCTGTAGATGAAAATGCTCCCTTCTGCCTGGCTTGTTGCATCCTGGGGGTCCAGGTCGTCCAAAACTGTAAGCCTGACAGCAAAGAACTACCACAATATCTAGGAATAAGTCTTCCCAGCACCAGAGCAGGAGATATGGCAGTACTGAAGATGGGGGCAAGAGAAACCTTTGTCCCAAATATATCCATAAGGGTAAATGTGACCATCTGCCTGAGCCCTTCTCCAAGAACTGTTGAGCTCAATTCCCTTTCTGCCTTTGCCCTCCTTTGTCTTTCTGACTGTCACTGAAAGTACTAAAAATATACACTGCTGTCTGTATTGGGTGTTCATGTCAAGATGCTGGCAGCAGAGGGCTTAAGAGGTGGCCTCTGTGAGAAGACTTCAAGGGCTGGCCTGCGCCCGACACAGCCAGTCCCAGCTGGCTCCAACAGACCAACCACAAGACACTGCTTAGCCCATCAGTCAAGCTGGTGGCATCTCTGAGAAAATGTATTTTAAAAAGGGCAAAACACCACACAGGCAAGGGAGAAGGACAAAGAAAGAATGAGAAAGAGCAGTGCGAACAACAAGGTCAGAGAGGAAGGAGTGGGAGGAGGTGCTCCAGGCAGATATTCCCCTGCAGCCCATGGAGGACCATACTGGAGCAGACATCCACGCTGCAGCTCATGGAGGACCCCACACTGTGGAGCAGATGGATATACCCTGAAGGAACTATGTCTCATGGAGATCTCACGATGCAGCAGGTTTATCCTGAAGGAATTGCAGCCTGGGAAGGACCCATGCAGAAGCAAGGGAAAAGTGTGTGGAGGAAAGAGTGGTAGAGAGAAGCTGTTATGGATTGACCACAACCCCCATTCCTCATCCCCCTCTACTGCTCAGGCTGGGGAAGAAGCATCAGAGTGAAGGCTGAGGTAGAAGCATCAGAGTGAAGTTGAGGTTGGGAAAAAAGGGGAGGTGTTTTTAGTTTTGTCTTTGTTTCTCACCATCCTACTCTATTTTTAACTGGCAATAAATCAAATTAATTTTCCCCAAGTTGAGTCCTTTTTTGCCATGACAGTAACTGGTAAGTGTCTTTATGTGTCTTTATCTCAATCCATTAGCTTTTTCATCCTATTTTCTTCCCCTATCCTGTCAAGAAGGGGAGTGAGTGAGCGGCTGGGTTGGAGTTTGGCCCTTAGCCAAGGTTAACCCACCACAACTGTAAATATGGCTCATTGTCTCTAAACCTTGTTCATGACTGTTGTGGCCAAACTATAGGCCCTACAATAATAAAAGAAATATTCTACAGCAGCATAACACTTGTTATCTGCATCACTTTTTGAAGACTGCATATGCAGGGCGATTGTAGCAAATTCTGAGCAGCCACTTCTTTTAATGGAGTTAAGTGTTTTGCATTGGTCAATGGCTTTCATTAAGATCAGCTCTAGTTCAGCATAAAACAGGCAAAGTGTTAGTCTGAACTGTAACAGAAACACAGATAGAATCACTAAAGATGGCATAAGATATGTGACATAGGGTGCCTTATATCGCTCACAGTCTGCTAGGATGATATGCATTTCACTGAACTTCACCCCTCCATGCTTATAGCCGAGTTATGCCCAAGACTCACTTCATAGTCAGTAGAGAAAAAAAGCCCCTCTAAGATATGATTCATTTCATCCTAAATCAATGTCTGAAGCAGGTCAAATGAATGATCCCTAAAAGCACCTGCTTCTCTCCGCTGGCTAAAAAGGAAGCCAGCTTCAGAAGGTGAGAAATTTGCAACCTATGTACCGGAAAGAGATGAGGTGAGTCTCGCCTCTAACAACTGCTTGGTCCATTCTGTGCTGGTTTACCAATACTTCTAACAGATGCATAATGCAATACATTCAGAGTCTAGCACAACCCACAAAAATGAGCATTTGTATATGCTAGCTCATAAAAGATGTGGTCCACTGAAATGTTTTGAAAAAAAAAACTCTCTGCTTTGCACTTTTTTTGTCCTTGGGTGACAGACTGGGGCAAGGCAGCTTTCCACTTAACGTAGTCCAGTCTAATCCACTGAGCCCTACACTGCACCTGTCCTAGTGTTAATTCAACACCTCCAGGTGATATGTGGTGCAACGTGACTAGTATTTATCATGACAGTCTTTTTATAATACCCTTCCTATGTTAAACCAGTATCTTTTCTCAATGCTTTCTGAGTAACATGAGGATGTCCCACTTGGCTTTGCAAAACACGACTTTTAGGCACTTCCTTTCTATGCATTGACATTTCTGGGAGAGGTGTGGCTTGAAAAATCAGAGCAGAGGGAAAGGAAAGAACACCAAAGATGTTGAATTGCCAATGAATGTAAGGTTCTGAGTCTCCTCTAGACAGTATTCTCTTCCTGTACATTAGTTGTGTTGCATTACCTGGTTAGCAGTCTCACTGATTCAAATAATAAGAAAAAGAATCCTAGAAAGACAGCAAATGACATTCCACTATGCAGGAATTAAAAGAGCGCTGCGCCAGCTCTTGTGGCATAGTCTACCCCAGAGATATCTGAATCATAAAAAATTGGCTTATATACTTAGTAAAACTTAGATTCTACTTGGAGAATGTTACCAAGATATTATTAAGATAACAGTATTGTCTTGTTGACATTGACTTAGATTTATGATTTTCTGCGAACTTCATAAAATCATAGAATACCAGGTTGGGAGGGACCTCAAGGATCATCTGGCCCAAACTTTCTTGGCAAAAGCACGGTCTAAACAAGATGGCCCAGCACCCTGTCCAGCTGAATCTTAAAAGTGTCCAGTGTTGGGAAATCCACCACTGCCCTGGGGAGATTATTCCAATGGCTTATTGTTCTCTGAAAATTTTAGGATTTTTTTTAAGAAAATCTTTATAATGAATTATTGGGAAAAATCTTTAGCAATTTCTACCCTGGGTTTGATGCAATATATCATAATATTTCAATCAATAAATTCCAAATAGGAAAAATATGCATCTTTATGTGAATGTATAAGGAACTGCATGGCTAATGGATGTTTTCTAGGAGAAAACAGGTAAGACAGTGAAATGTTTTTCTTTGATGGCCTCAGGTGAAAACTCCCCGAGACAGAGCACAGAACATCCCAGCTGTGCACTTGACAACAAATGACCTGGTGGTGAGGTCTGCATGGAGTCCATGTACCATGAAGATGACCTCCGCCTCCTGCCTCATCCCACTGACCCAAGGACATGGCTCTTGGCTCACACCCCATGTGTTTTCGTACTGCTCTGTGATTGGCTGGTTTCCGTGTTTTGAAAGCATCATACCCACATCGCATCATACCCACATCACATGATACCCACAGAGCAGCCTCTGATTGGCTCCCCACTTCTTTCCCATAAGGAAGATAAAGGTACGCTTTCTCTATGTCTATATTTAAAGATATCTCCATTTTTATCTATAGATATATGTCAAGATCTAGAAATTCAATGCAGTAAGGACAATAAGGAAAAGGAAGGCCCAGAAGGTTTCCCCCAAAAGAGCAGACAAAGCAGAAGAAGCAGCCAATGGCTCAGGAGTCAGCAGATTTAATTTCAGGGTCAGTTTCAGCCAGAGAGGGCGGGTGGCGCGGAGCTCCCCTTGCCCACGGCTGTGGGGAGCCTCCAGCTGCCTGTGGGACCATGGCGCGGTGCAGCCTGGGGCTGTGCGAGCTTCCTTGTCCTTCAGTCAATGGCTGCGTCAAACGCGGGAGAAATCTCTGGCTGAGTGGCTGCGGAGGGAGGGGACGGGAGTGCGCCATGGCCTGGTCCTGTCCCTGTCTGGGCCTGCGGCTGCAAAAGGCAGGATAACAAGCAAAGGAGCAGCGACCCAGCTCAGCATGGGCAAGCCCTGCCCAGGCTCTGCCAGGCTCGTGATTCCTTAACTTTGTGTCGGAAGGTGGCAAATCTGTCTGGCTGTGAGGCCGAGGACAGGAGCGCGCCATGGTCTGGTCCGGTCCCTGTCTGGGCCTGCGGCTGCAAAAGGCAGGATAGTATCAGGAAAGAAAGGGAGCAGCCGGCCTGGCTCCCCACAGGCAAGCCCTGCCCAGGGCTCTGCCAGCCTCAGGCCACGGCTGTCAGCCCCACATCTCCCTGGCAGCCAGGAGACCCCCATCCCATGGTGGCATGGGCCACCACCAGCCAAGCGCCCACTCTGACAGTGCCACTGCATCGCTGGGTTGGTGGCAAGAGGTGGTGCCATTTTTGATGCCTTAACTTAGTGTCGGCGTCCTTGTAGAGGGCAGCGAATCTCTGTGACTTGGCCGAGGACAGGAGTGCGCCATGGTCTGGTCCTGTCCCTGTCTGGGCCTGCGGCTGCAAAAGGCAGGATAACAAGCAAAGGAGCAGCGACCCGGCTCAGCATGGGCAAGCCCTGCCCAGGGCTCTGCCAGGCTCGTGATTCCTTAACTTTGTGTCAGCGTCCTCGCAGAAGGTGGCAAATCTGTCTGGCTGTGAGGCCGAGGACAGGAGCGTGCCATGGTCTGGTCCTGTCCTTGTGCGAGCCTCCGGCTCTGGAAGACAAAGGAGGAGCAGCCACCATCTGTCGCGACAGGGGCAGCCCCTGCCTCCCTGCCCGGGCCCAGCAGCTCTGCCCTCCGCTCCCTGCCCTCCTCCCTGCCCGCTCGCCTCAGCCCTCGCTCACCCGCCTGCTCGCCTCCGGTCTGGGCCGGCTCACCGCCCAGCCCTTTTTATAGCCGTCCTGGGCGGCCGTGTCAGCAACGCCCTGTGACACGGCCACCACCAACGTTCTGCCCGCTGTGACACGGCCACCACATCACTGGGAGGAGCCAGGGCTGATGGAAGGCCCAGCCCTCGGCTGCCTGGGGAAAAAGGGCCGTCGCTCTTCAGCCTTGTTAAATGCAGTGGGATGGACAAACCCCATAACTCAGGCCCATGGGGAAAATGGCCGACACGGAGAGCCTGCTGCCACTCCTGTCTGTGTGGGGACAGCCTCTCGCCTGGGGCTGCGGTCACCTCATGGCCCCTCACCGTCCTGTCCCACCCCACCTCCCCTGGGCCTCCTCCTTGCTGCCAGGGCCGGGGCAGAGCCAGGTGGAGCTCAGCGTGAGGGTGCAGACAAATAAATGTGATGTCTAAACACTGGGGAGCAATTCAGGTGTTTAACATGCTGACCTAGTGCCACTTGGGCTGTCTTACAGCCTCGTGTCCTATGGATACACATGAAACTGGCAGATAGGACACAGGACCTGGGGAAAATGCACTAAATACTTATTTGAGTCGTGGTTGTAATGCCTAGAAGTCCACTGGCTCCATGCATGGACAGGGAGCTCACACCTGGCTGCAGAGAGCAGGGTTCGGGTGTCTGGAAACAGGCTCCGCAGTGTCACGTCAGGCGCTGCGAGGAGCCTCACCTGCCTGTGGCCGCTACAGCAGGACAGGGCAGGGCTGGTGTGAACGCGGCACCGTGCTGGTCTGCTCTGCCGGGGGGTCTCAGGCCCTGTGGAGACCTCCCAAACGGCACTGGGTATTCATCGGTTAGGAACAGGACACCCTGTACAGATTAATTCATGTGCTTGAAGTAAGGTCTCCAGGGCACTTCAGATATCCTAAGGTATCTGTCCTGATCCCAAGAGGCCCCTTCAGAGACCTCCCATAGATCCCCTGTCATACATGGCAGCTCTATGTGGGTGTCTTGGGGAGTCTGCAATATGGTTCTACGTAAATGTTTAGACTTTTTAAATGCTTTCCTACATTTAGACGTCTAAATTTGGTTGTAAACAATATGTTGCTGACAGGTACCATGACAGACTTGATTCTGTTCTCTGGTGGTTGTGATCATCTGAACTGTTTCAGAACTGTGTCAGAATGGGATGAACGCACTCCTAGAAATGCTGGTTTTCTTTCATATTTTAGCACTAGCGATGACCCTATATTCTGCTAAACAGAGCATTTTATCTCACAAGTCATAATTATATGAATGGATATTGAATCGTTAATTGCAGAATTCCTATCTATTAGCAAATTCTGAAAACACAATGACTGCCAAATTGGCCTACAGGAAATAATGCCGCAGCACTGTAGCAAAAATGCAGCTCAAGGCAGTGTCTTACAGGAAGGAAATACTAATTTATTTTAAAACACAACTGGTTTCAGCCCCTACACTCACACTTCCACACACACAAGCACCAAGATGCATGTAAGTAGTCTGGCAAGTAGTAGTAGTCGGGCACTGACACCTGTATCCAGGGAGACTGTCCAGGAGCGCTTGCAACGACATGGAGAACAAGCAGCACCAGTTTTCAAATCTATCCCCACACTTACTGGGTTCTTTTTAGGAGGGTGTCAGTTTGGGGAGCATCTCATTGATGCATCAGGAGCCAATAGCGATTAATCTCTCGATCCTGTCCCACCTCTGTGAGTCATCAGGATTTACTCACCACCTCTGTTTCAGATCTGGTTGTCCTGAGGAACTGCAGGTAGATGTGTGCTAGGATCTTGATGACCTGCTACTGTACCTGTCAGCCATTTTTATAGCCCTCCTCCTGCTGGTATTTTGCACCCTTGTGTTCACATTTCCTCTCCATTTGTACCAATATAAATATTTTTATTGCAATTTTCCACATCCCTAGAAGATTCCTGGACTTCTGTTTTCTAATAGATTGCAGGCACTTCTGTATGGGCTAGAAGAAAATCAAAGAAAGAAAAAAAAAGACAAAAAAAGACACCAGCTAGCTTTCATGATTCATAAGTGTTCTTCTCAATCATCTCCCAGGCTTCTGGTGTTGCCCTTTACTATTTCAACAATATATTATCATAAAATGTTCCACTTCCCTGGCCCAGAATTAAAAATTAAGATTACAATTCACTTTCTTCTATGCAATCATTTAATCTAGGAATTCTAATCTCATCCAGTCTTCATGTTCTGTTTATTTTATTGGATAAGGATGAGCTGGCGTGCCTTTCCACTTTCTTATTCTCCATTATTCACTTTACTTTATCCCTTTTCAACCAACGGTATCCCTTTTCAATCAAACTGGAAAAAAGTTGGAGAGGAAAGGGAGGAGATACTTGCCACTGATAGGACAGACAGAAGGAAATCTGCCAAGCAACAGAAAAGGTATTTATTTCCTTCACTTTTACATAGTATTTTAAATGCTCTTTCTGGGGGTTGTCATGCAGCATTTATACTTTGGAGTGGAAGCTGCATCCCTCCTGAGAGTAGCAGCATAGTGAGAGTTAATAAGAAGTTTAGTTCCATGAATCCCCTTTATGAGACAGTCAGGTTGTTCAATAGAAAACTGAGCTGTGCAAGAATAAGGCAGGCATTTTTACAGAGTTGATATTAATAAGAAAACACATTTTCTGTATGATTCTATCAGAGAGCATGTTTCATACAATGTTAAACACTGAAATGTACAGAAGTCACACAAGGTGTATCTTCAGTCTCATATTGGTACCAACAGCTGGAGAAAAAATACTGCATGACAGGAGAAAAAAATCCTATTTATCATCAGCCCATTAAGATAATTTGGAAAGTTGTTTCAGAACCATTGAAATGATCATGAAAATCTGCCAATACGTGTAAAAATGTAAGCCTTCCGAGACAGATTAAATCATCAACAAGCAGCCTCTCCAGGACTTCCTACTGCTTGGGATTGCTGTCTTCCGCAGCAGCCCTGGCATGACATCCAGTTCCACATCCTATGGTTCACACAAAAATAAAGCACATTATTGTGACAAGCATTTTTAATGATGCCACTGTAGTGTGCCTGTCACAATAACTTGTCACAATAATGATGCAATTGCCCTAAACTGGCATATTCCAAATGCACATCCCCACCCTGCTACAGCAGCATGTACATTAACAAGATCACATCTCTATCTGAAAAAATGACTTGAAAGAATTTTAAAAAGTCGCCTTATAGATCTTCAAGTTGAACAACTCGTATTTTTGTACAGAACAAAGTTGGCATCACCAGCAGGTATAAATCTTCAGACAAAGAATTAAATTACTCCCCAGAGACTTCCTTCTCCCTCACATTCTGTTTGCAAATGACCTATCACCCAAACTGCCGATTCTGTCCCCATTCCCTCTTCCCTGCATTTGTAAGCATTATAATACCATTTTGCAGCTTCCCTGTCATAGCATCTTCTACAGCAGGATCTCAGCATATTTTACAGTTTTTAAGTAATTTAGCTTTGAAAAAGTGAATTCTTGCAAAGTGGAGAATCCTTAACGGCCTTCATTTTTCAGAGGTGGAAACTGAGGTGCAAACAGGTTAACCGTAGCCTTTTTATTGAAAAGCTGAGCATCTGTGCCTTTGAAATCAAGAACAATCAAAGCTCAGCAAATTTTACAGTCAGAGCAATGATGAAGGAACCAAGAAGAGAGACAGCCCTCATCATAAGACTTGCAGAACTATTTATCCTTTTTTCTTTTTTGTATAGCATTCAATTCCCATGTTAGTCTAGAAAAACTTTGTTTTAAAAGTAATCAGTTATGCAATATGTAACAAAGGATGTTCAGAGTGAAACATGAAATATGTGAATAAGAATGCTTTGATATTATGGAGACTTGTTTAGAAACAAAGAAAATACTAGCCAGGTAATAATTTATATTTTGCTATTTCTATGACCAAGATGCTCGTTATCAGAGTAACCAAGTGCACGCCTATGTTCTTCTTCTGTTTGAGTTAAGCCTTGACAAATGAGTGAAGTTTTGAGTGCTCTGGGTAGCAACTTGCTGCCCCGAGTCTGATCTGGATGTTCTATAAATGCACCACTACAGACCATTAACTACATCATGGAGTGATTACTGAGACCAGCCAGGCCTTGATGAATTTAAGGGACGCAATTGTCTGAAATACAGCTACCCTGGGAAAGTGGTATCTAGCACATAATTTTGAAAAAAAGCTCTGCTGAAGTAACCTAAATTCAGTGCTGTTTGTTGCTGATGACAAACTTGAATTCTTTGCTGATGGGAAATAGAAGAAAGGAAAAGATTTGTATTATATACCTTGCAGTAGTCCCCACATAACCTATTTTCTTCATGCCTTAGCTGTTCTGAAGAGAGAAATTTAGACTGGGTGAGTGAGTTGTAGAAGGCTAAACATTTCAGAAGGATCTCTTCACAAACAGAGTTACATCTTGTCCAATTGAAGACTTGGGAATTTTTCAAGTGGCTTCCATAGCAAACCAGGATTTCACACAAAGTGTTTTTGATGATATTTTAATGGCAATGATAACTTACAAAGCAGCACTATGGATAGTCACCAGGAGGACAGAGTACAACTTCAAGACAGCCAGTGGGGCATGGAAAGATGTATCCTTGTTCTTAAGGGAGGAAGCAAAACAAACATACAAATAAGAGAACAAATAGAGGTGAAGGACATAATGAAAACCAGGAACAAGTAGTGTTTCAGGCAGAGAAGATGTAATACATAATATTCTATGTCAGAATGAGGAATAGTTAAGTACATTAAGGGCTGCAATTAAAAAAATGGGGAAAAATCTTCTCCCATTTATATGAAGTGCATAGCTATGTTTTATCCAGAATAATTATGTTAATAATATCATGCTTATGCCTTTGTCTTGTAATGAAGTGTGGGCGTTTGTGAAAATAGAGCTACTGTAATGATTACATCTATTATTATCTGGAAATGAAGGATGAGATTCATCTCACAGTTTTATAAGAGTTGGGCATCAAGTCTAAGTTAATTATCTAGATTCCCTTTGGAGTTAACTGTCAGATAAGCATTTCCCAACTTAAGATGTCTAAGACAGTCAAGACTAATAGCCTTCGGACTTGCCTGTCCATTACCATTGATTATTGAAAGAACCCGAAGACTAACTTTACCAGATACACAAGTTTCACATAGCTAAAGTTAGGTGATACTATTCTACCCTAACAGTATTTTCTCACATTAAATCTTCTTGAGATTAAGTCTTTGAAACCTAGAACTGCTATTACATATAAGCACATGCTTAAATGTTTGGCAAGATCTCCACCAGGCACTTGTCAGGAACAAAATTTCAGCAGATAGTTAAAATTTCCTTGCTTCCTTCAAGAATGATAATTTGTAAACAGTTAATTTTGTTCATGCAGCAATTAGCAAAGCATTTTAAGTATCTAGGATTGTCAGAGTAAACCTTTAATTAAACTGCATAAAGAGATTTTGTCAACCTAGTGGAGTTCCTCCTAGAGAAAAGCAATGGATAGTGCTGGCATCTGTAACAATTGCTGTATTCCTGACTGCTGTACCACCGTGCAAAACTTGTGCAAAATAGCTGAATGTCATCTGCATAGCATTCTCATAAAATAGAAATTTAATTAGCAAGGTTTCATTTTCAACAGCACAACTAGGTCCTGTTAGCTCTGGGGGTCCTTAAATCTAAGTCAGTCACCTAAAGCAGGGCCACATGGATTCCCTGTTCACCTCTGTAAGTGATTATACCTGCATCAGTTCTGTGACAAGACTTTGCATTAACTGTGTAATACTAGTTTCTGCAGCACTCAGAGTGTGAACAGAGAAATCTGTGGAAACAGAGATGATAAACTGTGCTAAATAAGCCGTGAGTCTGTTGCAGTCAAGCCTGCCTTTGGTCAAGATGCTGAAGAGCAAACTTGATACACTTAATCCATTTCCAAAGCTTTGGAAATTAAAATAAATGCTAAGAGTATCTAAGTGCTGGACTTCCTGCATCCAGAGGGGAAACGTTCATCATTTCTGTCTAATTTGTACTTGCCCTCTAATCCAGCCTGGCTATGCTATTTTTGTGTTTAGATAGTCATATGCCCATGCTCTTCATCACTCTGCTTCTTTTCTGACTTTTTTACCTCCACCATATGACACTGGGAAAAGCAGTTTTGGTATTTATATCTTTGGTTGATGTGCGGAACTGAAATGGTGGTGACTTTCAGAAGTTTCACATCAAGACTGTCAGAGTCTGGCAAGTAAGAGACACAGATTTGCAGCTTTGCTCATGGTCAGCCCACCCCCTCGCCCTTTTTTCCTCCT
Source organism: Theristicus caerulescens (assembly GCA_020745775.1). NCBI lineage: Eukaryota > Metazoa > Chordata > Aves > Pelecaniformes > Threskiornithidae > Theristicus > Theristicus caerulescens. The sequence goes on along the minus strand of CM036559.1, from coordinate 116,395,374 downwards.
GCTTTCTATTTATGCTGGAGGAAAAGTGCAAGAAAAAGGACAACACCATTATAGAATAAGGCTGCAATATATCATTATCTTAAGAGGTGAGGAGCAGTACCTGTCTGCAATGTTTCTTTGATTCTTAGAAACCTGGATGCAAAGTTAGCACCACTTACGTATTTGGGTCTAAGTAAGCCGTGAGGGCTAGCTGTAAGAGCTAGATTGTACATTTTGCCTTTACTCCTGTTAGACATGTCACAGTCTGAGACCCCTATTCCAGTACAGGAGCCAGCAGTCAACACATTACTGTATGGAATAGATGACAACTTTAGCTAAGAGTTGTTTTGCTGTTGTGACATGTTTGTAAGAAAAGTGGGCCAGTGAGAATGTTTTGGACTTGTTTGTACAGCAGCTAACACAAGGAAGAGACTGTCTGCATGGGCTCCCACTTGCTCTGAGAAGGAATTGACAATTTTGAGTGGATAACATAACCCAAATGCTGTGAAAAAAATTTTTTTTTCCTCATTTTTGTCCAGATTCACTTTCTTCCCAGGAGAACAGAATAGCTGATCAGTTACAAATGCGTGCTAGAAGAATCACTTGACCCTTTATTGCCTGTGCCTGGAAAATTGTTTGGCATGGTTTTGTGCCCTTCTACTTCTTTGTTGGCCCTACTCCTTCAGGGCACTCTGAGTGCTTTGCAACATAGATGATCTCTGCAGGAAGAAGAGATGGTATAGTGCTTACTGCCTTTTACTGCCTCTTTTGCCTCAGTACCCTCTGTTAGGATAAATGATTAGCACAGCAGCATCCAGTTCCTCTCCTAAGCTCAGCGTACAAGGAAGCCATCACCGTGAGCAAGTACAAAGGATGGCAATGACAATGAAATTGTATTTATGGGAAGTTCTGCTGCGTGGATTCTGTCTGCATGTTGATGCCTCTGTGGTGCACCGCTCAGAAGAATAACTGCTTTATCGTGCTTGGTGTTATCTGTCTGCTCTTCATCCATTAAAATACCATGAAGAAGCCACAGAAGCAGAGCTGGACCCTAAACAGACAAGCTATTTAAAGTAGATAAAAATGCAAATTCTAGCAACATACATGTTGTTGCTCCAGATGTTTTACGATAGTTGCCAAAATGTAAAAAACAGTGAGTCTATTAAAGAGATCAGGCTATATTTGGTGATATTATGTTATAAGCTGGGGAACAAAGCCCATGTAATTTTGTAGTTAGGTTGAACAATATGATTTCTTTGTTTGTCCTGTGCTACACTTACTAATGGAATCTCCTCTAAAAAATAAGTCTAAGAGTGACTTAATTGCTTAATAATTTGCTATATTCAGTTAAAGTAGTAATAATTCTAGTCTACCAATTTACTGCATAGTATTTTGCTTATTTTGTTACTTTATTAGTAGAAAATTGATGCAATAAATTATCAAGATAATTATATAATAAATTTTTTACTTAGAGAAGCATATAAAGATTAAAATTACTCTTTGAGAGAAGATTGAAGTTAGCAAATTTTTTTTATTACTTTTTTAATAGAAAAGAAACAAACAAACAAAGTTGATCAAGAGACCAGAATAATTCTCATATATGTGGTACAATATGTATGTAGTACTGAAATAGTGATAGACAGTGTTAGAGTATAAAAATTCTCTTGCATTTTTGAAAAGCCGTAAGCAAAAGATATGGAAAAGCAATCAGCTAGAGTCTTTTGCTCTAAAATATTGGTGTAGGTTTTTATTAAACTTTGACCTTTTTTAATTAATTGAAATATGAGTGATCAAAAGGACAGATATCAGTATCTCAACTTGATATATTGTAGCTACAGCATTATGGAAAAAGAATGGTATTATATTTTATAATTATTTAGTCAAATGGTTAACTCTAGTGGGTATTAACTAATTTGTACTTTTCAGACACCATTGTTGTTGTATTCTATTGTTCTAGAGAACTTGCGACGAACATTTCTTGAGGGATCCAGTTCTGTAATTGGCTGCTTCATCTGTGTAAAAGCCAACTGGGCTTCCAGGAATTTGCATGGGTGAATGCAAAGCTGTTCAAAGGGCAAGGAGCTACATTTACAGATGCCCAGTTATTCTACTACTGTTTCTGTGTTTGATTCCAGTCTGTTACTAAAGTGTAAGGGATAGATTTGTCAGCATTTCAGAGCATCAACAATCCAGTTGACAATGGCTGCTCTCAGCACCTCTAAAAACCAAAACCTTTAAAACTCATGTTTTTAAAATCCTGAAGTTGATAAGAATGTGGAAACGATCATGGCTGCATGAGAAGGAAATAAATAACAACAGGAGAAAACAAAGTGCTTTTTTAAGAACTGTGTTAAGGAGACAGGAGACAGGCTGAGTAGCCTTTATCAAATTAAAAGAAAACACGAGCAAAGAGCCTTAGTCCCATTTACATGCAGACCCTTTTACTTTGCTATAGCAGTGCTAATAAAACATTAATGTAAATAATGTAAGAGTCATTTGAAATGATATTAATCTCCTCTTTTAGACAATAGTCTCAAATCATGTTATTAAACCAAAATTGTCATCATTTTGTACAGTTTTGGGTTCTTAGTCCTGCAGTTTCAGTTTAAGGCAATGCAGTCATCTGCATGTAGGCCTTCTTTAAATGCTATTTGACTAGGGTTCTTCAGGATGCTTTTCAGGGATTATTATTTCTAGGGAAAATACATATTTGATTTCCAGAACAGTTATAATTTTTTTAAGCATAATTCTTAAAAATATGGGAAGATTTTCTTGCTTTTGCAATTAAAAATGATTTAAAGAAAATCAAGTGGAGGTAATTCTTTCAAAACAGAAAGAAATGCATAGCATCAGTAGGGTAAAGTTTTCATAAGCATGCAATTTGTAAATCCATATATGAGTGAAGCTGTTCAGGAAATGTGAAGTTTTTGTGACAAAATGTAAATGCAGAAAAATGTTTCTGACATAAAAAGATATCACATTTCTAGTTGTAAATATTAACGGATGACATATAGAGTAATTGCCTATTTCTCTTCTGATATAGATGACTAGTCCAGGTGTAGTTATCACCATATGACCAGATGAATTTTGGACTTAAATAAAAGATAAATTAGTAAGGGAAAAAGTAAAGCTCTTTTAAGAATAAATACTATTGCAGGGTTTGAGAAATTAAAGAGAAGTGGATATATCAAAGTATGCCAGTGTAGATTAGGCCATTACATGTAGCCTTAACAACTACCAACAATCAAAAATTTTCCATCCGTATTTTTGAACCTAACTTTATAGTTTATATTTTCTGCTTGGAGATATGATTGAAGTTCCCCCTCAGTAAATAATCACATGATCATCAATAAAGTTAACAGTATCTGAAATAAACAGTCATGCATATATGTGTATTTATGTTTATTTATGTGTCCATATATTTTTCAGTGTGCATTACTTGAATTAACAGAGACTCTCATTCTCCAACTCTTTTTCCTCTTGAAAGGCAGCAGCCATGCTCTACTGCTTCCTTTGCACAACTGAGTTATCTTTTCAAACCTAGCACTGCTTCTGCTTGTCCTGGTTTCAGCTGGGATAGAGTTAATTTTCTTCTTAGTAGCTGGTATAGTGCTGTGTTTCGGATTTAGGATGAGAATAACGGTTGACTCCTTTTGATATCAAACCTCTGACATTCCCGGTGCATCCTAACAAATTACAGGGAACAAATATGCAACACTCTCCTCAGCTTCAAAACTTTTAAGTTCACAAATAAAATGTCAGTGACTTTTTTATAGACACCTATCTTTGTTTATGTTTCAGAGAACATATTCTCTAAAAAAATAAAGCACATCTTTATATGACTATAAATCACATTTTATTTTCATTCTGACATGCTGTTATTTATAACCCTGTGCTCAGTTTTTTTTCAAAGATTCTATGCTGTTCACTCAAGGAATAGTTATACATCTTCAAATTCACTAATAAATAGGTATGCCCATGAGTATTACTTCTAAAATTAATTAGAAAATTAGAATGCAATTAAAGCTGGGAAAAACATCAGAAATTAGATATTAAATAACTTCTTAGACATATTTGCATTTCTTCCTAAGTAACAGTGCTTTTGCGTTGCATAGTTCTTTAACTCATCATTGCAAAGCACTTAAAGATGTAGCTTTGCCATCCTTAAATTTCTTGTATCTTATGCCTGCTGAATTCAATTAAGCTGCTATTCAGTAATAATAACAGAATATGGGATTTAATATTTGCATGCTTCAAATCAAGATAAATAATGCAGACTACATATTTTATATGATACTGTTGTGCATTATCTGTGTACATCCAAAGCTATTAAAATAAGGCAGAGGATATTAAGTTTCACAAATGTATCTGATTTAAATTGAAAGCCCATGGCTCACTGAGGATCTGATTTTGTACGATATCATAATCCAGTGAGTGACCTCCAGTTCCACTGATTTTTATAGACCTTGAACACGCTCAACATTTCTTGAGAGTTTCCCAGCTCCTTTCAGGATTGAGCCAGGAGTAAAAAAATCATAAAAGACAAGTAAAGAATTATAGGCAGTTTCACAGACCCAACTTCTGAAAACAATAAAAGAAGATTACAGTGCTCAAAAGCCCTTTGCATGCAATGCAAGCAATGAATTAGATTACAAATCCAATAACAGACTAGCACATGGAAGACTGTATCCAACTCCATCCTACAGCAAGATGAAGCTATTCTTGCTAATCCTTTCTTCAGCCTTGTGCCAAAAAGACAGGAAATCTAGTAAAGCATTTAACTTCTTAATTTAAGACAAGCAAAGGTAGGAATTGCAAGGCAGCTCATACAGACACATACAGTGAAATTCAGCTGACCAATGTAGAAAGCTACAACGTTAAACAACCCTTGGCAGCATCTACACCCATCAAGACACAGGCTGAAGGGCCAGGCCCCTTTCATCCTTACTGCTAACCATATTGCTCACTGCCTGGCTTGGTTTGGGGCATTGATAGTTCCCGTAAAAACAAAAATTATTTATTTAAACTAAGATACTAATAAACACATCTTTTCTTAATCAGCCATGTAATTAACCTACTGCACCTGTAAAAATGAACAATAAGGTACAGAAGAAAACTTGCTTGTTTCTAAAATTAATGGCTATATGTTATAATGCTGTATCATACTTCTAAATCCCTGCAAAATTGGCAGCTATCACCAATTTATAGTTAGTTGGTTGGTTACACTCGCAGTGAAGCCTGAGACAATGACCGCTCTCACAAACTCTGTACTCATATACTCATACATGTTTCAGTAGAGATTAACACTGTTAAACATAGGGTTTATGCCTCAAAAAATACAAAAGTGAGTTTCAGTTGTTACTGAGTCTTGATATTCAGGGAGCAAGTTATCTATACTCATCAAAACGTGGGATTTTTTAATGAATACGAATAAATTGATCTGATCAAAGTCAAAACACAGCAACAGCTGGGATACCTCATTAGAGGAAGTTTTGTTTAAATAATAGCTGAAGCATTGACCTGTGATTTTGACGCACAGAGTAAGAAGTTAGGTTTAGAAATTTTTGCACTAGTTTCCCATGTGCCTGATTGAAAATTCATCTCTATAGTAATCTCCAAAAAGATAAGTGATACCATTATACTAAAGGTCACATTCATTAAATGCAGGAAGGAGGATACTGAAGAAGGCCAATTCATCTGCAGTGTTCCACCTTTTACTATGTGTAACCAATTGTCACAATGTTTAACGATTGCATTTTTTACAAATTGTCAAACAACTTTGGTTCCTATCATACATTAAATAAGAACTATGTTCAGGATGGGCTTCATACAAAACACTGTTTTCACTGTTACAGTGTGATTAAGAAGGTACAAACCTTCTCAGTCTTATCAAAATAGTGGAGGTTGTATGCATACAATCTTTTCCATATAGAAGATACATTTACAACAACATAACTGCATCCATTCATATGAAAGGGAGGGGTGTGCCTTTTTAGATATATAAGTACCAATCGTATCCCTTACCAAAATAATTTATCCTGAATGAAATTTCTGTTAACCAAGTGATAAAAGAATTGTTTCTGAAGCTCCTTCACTCTGAAACAATATGACTTGCAGCATCCAGCCCACCACATGAATTTCTTTCACAGAAATTGTTTAAAATGTGCTAGTAACTAGTTGATACTTGTAGTATATGCATATTCAGCAGTGCTATACAATTCTGTTTTGACTCACTGATTGGATGACTAGAATTTTCATAAATAAAGGATGGGGAAATCAAAGAGCTCTGAAGATAGACACAGAATGGCATTCATGAGATCACAAATATAGACATCAGCAGTACAGATATTTTCACGTCAGCTAGTTGTCAAGACTTTTTCACAGTGAGTGGAGTAAAATTGGCACTTTCAAAGCATGAGTCATCTCATCCCAAAATAGATTATTAAAATAGGTCAGATGAATCATTGGATATTGCTCTCTATTGACCTTGAAGAAAGCATTGGGTTACTAGCTAGTATGTACACATATAAACTGCAGACATATGAAGCTGGGTGAGAGGGACACAGTCCAGGATATCTCTGGAAACAATATTTTCACAGCCAGATTTACAAGCACATATGAGAATAATAGACTAATATTTCCTAAGGGGAGAAAAAACAAAAAAAGGTTGTTTGCATCTTAATGGAAAATAAGCTAAAAGACAGTATATGTGATTTAACGGGATGCCCTATGTCTCTAAGTATTTGGATATAAAGGTATTTTCCTGGCTCTAGAAGATGCATACGTTCTTCAAAATATTATCATAGTGTTTCAGTACATCATATCCATATATGTTAACATCAAATGTCTTTATATCTTCAAGACCCTAGACATAGTACAGTAAATGACTGGTTCATTTGAGAAAAAGCAACTCCAAGACTAAATACTTTTGAATTAATCTTGAAAGATTCTGATTAGATGATAAATGGCTTTGCAGTAAACTACAAATTCTCCCAATGGAATTAAAATGTAAACTCTATACATGTACTGAGGTTTTGACTGAGGAAAGTCATAACTGACCCTTTAAATTGTGACTACAAAAAGCATACATAGAATGCTTTAACATCTTCAAGCATCTTCTTCCATTAATTTACTCTTGCACGGACTCTCACAAGGGCACTTTCTTGAAATCAAAATCCAAAAATCATTCATCCTGACATAGCTGCCAGGCTTTATCCCCAAACCATCAGAATATTACCCAGAAAGGGTAAAGGCAGCATTATGTGCCTGTGCTATGTGTTTTTTCATCTTATCTCTGTGTGACCTTAAGGTGAACTTGAAGTCTGTATTCAGTATAGATTGAGCTTTTCCTGACTTTATTTCATCTTCCATTTACTCATCATGATGTACTACGCTGTTAACAACATTTGCTGCTCTGCTACAAATGAAGACCAAACTATCTCAAATCTGGTTGACTATTACGGATCTCGCAAATTCAGATTTAAATGAGACTGTAGTAAATCTGGTGTTCCTAAGCCCAACAAGCCACTGCCTGTTTTTGAAGTCAAAGTGAGTTAAATACACTTATTACCTTTGAAACTCATTCTTAACAGTCCAAAGTGGATTGAGGAAAGCAGCGTTATAAATTCTTCAGTGGCTCTTTACTTCCACAATTGTGTAACTATGGCAAATTCTCCAAGTTTTGTGAGTTTGTATATACACTCAAGAGATAAGTATTGTAACTTTGTAAATATTCAGGAAAAATACTTACCAGAAAATGCACTTTCTAGGGTACAAAACTGTTTACAAATTTGGTTAAAATTTGGCAAATAGCTGTGAGAGTAACAGAAAGTGGAAACATTTGATCTCCATATTTTCTAAAAGGAAAAAAAAAAGCAAATTAATATTAGAAAAGGTATTTCAGTTCTTAGAATTTCTGACATCAGTTTAAAAAAGGAGTTAAAAGAAAAAAAATTATCCATTTATCAAAGCTGTTGTTATAGTAAGTGGTAGATTATCCTACATCCAACCTAGCTAGCTGTTTTCCTAACACAGGCCAAAAAAAGTCAAGCATAATAGCTAGATATAGGAATCCAGACCCATATTTCAGCATATGAATAATAATGCCCTTGTCTCCCATCTTCTCTTCATATTGGCAATTCCTTTGTTCCCTATATCTACAGCTTCTCTTGTCCTGCAAAGTGTACTTTGTGTACTTTGTAAGAATCAGAGTCAGAACAATGAGAAAGTAACTCCTGTATTTGTCTTTAAAATGTATCTGTAGTGTTGGATTTATCCACATTGTCCTAAGCTGAATTTCAATGTTACAAGCTCACCAAATTTTCAGTGTATTCATACAAAGACCACCATGACGATTTGGTCAAAATACAACATCAGTATGTGTTATTCTTATAAGAAACTTCAGCTTTTCCTTCCAGTTATAATTTATAAATATTTCACCTTTAGTCCCAGAAACCTTCCCTTTCTTTATTATATGGGTAAACATGGGTTTTATTAATTATTCTCCTTAATCTACTGATGTCAATACATTTATTTATGTCTTAGTTCAGCAAAATACCAAAGCAGGTAGTCTCAAAAGCACACATCAAACATTTAAGTTCCATTAAATGCAAGGATGATAAAGTAATGCAAAGGAAACTCAGTGAGAACTGCATCTATGAGAATAGCTGAATGCATGTAGTGGCACTTCTTTCCCATTATAAGAACAAAACAAATAGGAAGGCTTTGTTGGCAGAAGCAAACTCCACAAATAAGTTCTGGGTTTTTTCCAGAAAATGTTAGAACTATTCTTAAAAAGTACATGAAAATGAAGCCTGAATTATGTTCTAAATGAAAAAAAAAAAGAAAATCCTTGTTACAAATGCTGTTTTTCAATAAGCTTGACTGTCAACTTTTTTTCTGCAGAATATGTGTTGTTATTCCTGGTTATTTGGAGAGAAGACTTTATCAAAATATTAGCTTTTTGTGGTTTTTTTTATTTTCTTATAAAACTCTTTAATGGAGTTTGAGATGTATTTTTTTTTCATCTTTTAAAGGAAAATACAACTAGGAATACCATTTGGAATTTTTACTTTGTTCATCTTTTTTTTTTACAAGGACAAGTTAAAAAGTGGAGAATATGAGGGTGAAAACTATTTATTTACACCTTATGCTTAAAAAAGGTATATATATCCTTCTAATAGAAAGAAATTAAAACAGTGAGGCATTTCTCTTTTTTTTCTATACTTCCACTCTTTTTTATTTTAGTTTCCTGCTTTCCAACATTTTTAAATGAGAAAGTCAAAGCAACCAATTTTTTTTGTCTCATTCCATTTAACTCTTAAAACTTTCTTTTCCTGCTCTATCTCTGGAAGTTAAAACAAGTAAAGAAAAGAAAAAAAAGAAGAAAAGGTGTTGTGCCACAGAAAGAGCTAAATATCAAAAGGTAGCGTGAGTAGGCCACTATTTAATTTTCTCACAAGATGTATTAGTCTTTAAGGGATCTCATAGGATTTGGTAACCCTGATCTGGATACTGTGGAATATTATTTATAGCTCTACTCTATCAGTCAATGAATGAAAACAATTCATTCACAAATTCTACTTCCTTTTAAAAATAATATTCATTACCAATTATAAACAACTAGTTGTGGCAGTCTATACATGTAGTCTGCATGTAGCAGAAGACAAATTGTCTGGAGAAATTGAAGGTAAGCATTTTCTTCACATTCCTAATGCAAATGCATATAGCATAAAAACAAAAAGGAGCATTTTCTGTTATTCATATTCATATCCAAGTGAAACTGCAACTGAATATATTAATCTTTTTACCATATTTTCCACTTCTAAAGTACCAACAGGACTTAAGAGCTTCAGTGTGAAAGTTGTTCTTTCATTCAGGCTGCCATTTTTAATGTATACAAAGACCTCTGCTTCATCCTAGCTCTCTTTGTAGATGAAAAGTATTTTGAAAACAACAAAACTGATTGCTTCTTGTGCTATGAAATAAGTTGTTGCTCTCAGGCTGTCATAACATTCTATTGGCACAATTAAAAATTTTGCCTGGTTAGGGATCTTGTGCAATATTCCCCAGATGAACTGTGCAATCGCCTTTGCAGAAAAGACTGTACAGATCCTTCTCATCGTTCCCCTCAGATAAATGGAAACTGTTGTAGGTTTACATGTGAATTCTTAAGAAGATCTTGTGTCAACTTTTACTAAAGCAATTCTGCCAATTAACCTGTGGCTTTTAAAACCCCTTTTTTTTTTGGCGGGGGCGGGGAGAGCTAAGGATGATTTGGAGCTACGTCACATCAATTAGCCTATGATTCTGAACATGATAGCAAATTCTGGTATATTCACAGACACAATTTTCATGAAGATTCTTCTCCTAGGAGAAACAACTATCCAGTGACCTGTCCTGTTACTTTTCTGCTGTTATCTGTCTTTGCCTCTGGGCCTGACAGCTCCTTTTGACATGACCTTTTTTACTGAATGTCCACTGCCACATACGTTACACCTTAAATTACTTCCATAGCTATTTATCCTACTGACTAGTTTATTGGTTAATTACCTGCTTGCTGAATTATCTTTACCTATTAGGTAATGTGTACAATACAATAAGAGGTGAGATAGCAGCATGTTGGAATACTCTACATAGTGTTAGCATACACAAGGCAGAAACAGTAGGTGTAATGAAGTAGGTGTAATGAAGGGTGTACTGTAGTAATAAACTTCCAATCAGGCTGTAGACGTCCGGCAGGAAACCTGGACTAAGGTTACTAAGCTGTGCCTAAATGCAGGTTGACCCACCTTCATGGCTATTGTCATCGCTGCTGGTTACACGAAGGGCCGTGGAAATGAATGACTATGATTCTACCAAACAACCCAAGCAGTTTTAATTTGATAGATTTCAGATAACTCACAATCCTTTCCAATGTGTGCATAAAATGCACCATGCATCCGCTTTGCTGTTTAACTGTCTAAAAGCACTTCTAGCTGTTGATCTATTGTTTAACGGTGTGAAAATATCTCATGTATATGGTGTTCTATAGATTTATTAGCCTGTCATCTAAAATCTAACCTGCATTTACAGCATTTTGTTACCTCCAGAAGTGGACCATTTTCCATTTTATTCCATTTAGTATTCGCTCTTATCCAGCTCTTCTTAAACACATTTGATTTTTTTTTCCAACTTATACCAGTTTGTCAATGGTGATTATGCTTAAATATTCCTTTTAAGACACTTTTCTCATCCCACATACTTCTATGCCTGTCTTAATAGGCTTGCACAACTTAGATCTGGACTACAATGCCAGACCCCTCTCCTGACAGCAGAGACACCACAACCTCAGCCTGTTAGAATTATGACTATACACCTTTCTCCTGCTTTCAGTGTCTTCTCTAGTATTACCCATTACATCAAGAAGTAGAGTTGGGTAGAAAAGAAGGACATTATTACAGTTAATTTTAAAGGAGACTGAAAGAAAAAATACATCTTCAATGATGTTTATACTGCAACAATTCAACTTTTTATTGAAAACCAAGTACCAAACTTGGACTTTTTCTTTGTAGACAAAAACTCAGTAATCTTTGAATATAAATCCAGGCATATTTCAGTTGCACTTGTATAGAAGTGGGAGAAAAAACCTTTCTCTCTGGAAAGAAACATTTGGTGGAAATTGTTTACCCATTTCTCCTTTATGATGTGCTTGCTGATTTATGTAATGCCCCCTGGCTCTTCCCCTAAAATCCCCTTAATGATATTCTTTCAAAACAGTCTATATGTCCCAAACTTCTTCCTACATAGCTAGAGCAATAATGGACAGCAGAAAACTTTCAAATAAATAAATAAGTAGAACATGTGTTGATTTTAAATGCTTTACTCACTTGAATTTTTAATTCCCTTTCCAGTCCCTTCTCTCTTAATTATCTCCTCAGACAGTAAGTGGTGTTGAGATTATACTTTTCTCAGATACTTATCCATGAAGTGATGTGTTCATTTGTACTGCTATATCAATTCTTTATTATTTGCAGGATTAAGTCAATGAAGTGGTTTTCTACACTGTGTTTTGGATGAGGTGAGCTACCTGAGTCTCAGAAACAAAATTCATTGTTCAAGAAAGCAAGCCGGAGCCTGAAAATTGACTCTCTGAAGAGAGTTTAATTTGTGGCATTATGCCATATCGTTATGAATTCCGTATCTCATTTGCTCACTGCAGCTCAAGTTACTCCTGTTAAAAACCACCATACTCATTGGTGCTTCAAGCTGCTTCATCCATGGACTGAACTGACCTCTTTGGGAGTCTTCTTTGCACTCTTCTTTAAGAAAGACTTCTCTATTTCACATGAGCTGGTTATGCTCCCAAGTAACAGTGGAGAGTTTGACCCCTTTCTTTAGATTTTTACATCCCATAGTAAAACGGGGGCAAACCAGGCATGGCACTTCAGTGCTGGCTCAGACTCTGTGCTCCAGAGACCCTGTTCCCCTCAAAAAGGAGGGCTTGTTCTTTTTCAAGCAATAAGTTTTTTTCCCTCTTATTGTGAAGTAAAAAACCAAAATTACATTCACAAATTGCTGTATAGCAAATTTCATTTAAATACAAGAAAAAACTTTTTTACTGTGAGGGTGGCTGAATACTCAGGTCAGGCTGCCCCAAGAGCTTGTGGGATCTCTGCCCTAGGTGATATTCAAAAGACAACTGGACATGGCCCTGAGAAACCTGCTCTAGATGACCGTGCTTTGAGCAGGGAGTAGACTAGATGATCTTCAGAGGTGCCTTCTCACCTCAGCCATTCTATGATTGTGTGACGTGAGCCTGCTTTGCATAACCTCATCTCTTATCAACTTATTTCTCAATTTATGATAGGAAGTAATGTTAATTGTTCATATTGTTGATTGCTTGTATTCCTAATACAAGATGACCGAAAGACCTGGTTTGTTTCTCAGTACAAATTAATTTTTGAACAAAAAAGTCAACAGATCATAATGCCATTGGGCATTACTGTCCTGAAGCATTGACTTTAAAATGATTAGTAATAGCATCTTATTCAGCACAACTGAAGAACCATCCATTTAACTTTATTTCTATCTCTCTCTTGTTTATGCACCATGACTTCTATCCTTACAACAATTATTAGAATCACGGACTCTGAAATAAGCTACCCAAACAAGTCAACTTCTACCTGTTTCTTTTATATAAACTCAAGATCTTATTTTTTCCTTTTTTTTTAATTATCAAGGATATATCATTAACCCTTTTTCTACTGATCTAAAAGAGGGTAACAGACTTACTGTGCTACTGTTCAGTCTCAGAATCAAATATATGAATTCTTTATCTGTCAGTCATTTAAAATAATGGCCTTTAATATTCAATCTTTGAAAAAGCACTGGAACTCAAAACTGTCTTTATCTAAACAATATTTCTTCTGAATCATTTGTTTTCCCCGTCCTAATTATCTTCAGTGGCTACCCCGTATTTAGTTAATTCTACTATTGGATATTTTAAGGACTACACCACTGAAGCACCTTTGTACATGAAAAAAAAACCCCCCAAAAACCCAAACAAAAACAAACAACCAAAGGTTTTCACCACACAAGGATAAGATATTGTCCAAAGCATATCACTGGTTTCATATACATTTCCTTCCTCAGAAATTTTTAGGACCACTGTTACTAGTAATGCATAACTAAAAAGAACTATCAAGGGAACAGCTGCAGTCATCAGACAAAAAAACTGATAAGTTTCTTACAAGGTGTACTCTTTTGCCTGTCCTTGCTTCTGCCTTAGTCACATACATTTCCTTGCTATGAAGGTAAGACATCATTCTAGAAAGTGGATTTGGATGTCTCAAACTGGGGAACTGAACATTAGCAGTCAAATTTGAAAGCCATATCTAGAACTGTGGCCATGTGCTTATATAAGAAAAATATAATGAAAGAAAATATTGCTCCATGAGTTGTTTTCATGTACAATTGATATGCTTTCACAGGGATGAATTTGGTTTTTCTTTGGTGTAATTAAAAGTTGAAAGGTGAGGAGGACTTAGGAGTTTCCCTGTATGTACACTCGCACAGGGAGCATAACTCCTACAGGCTTTAAAGAACGCGGGTGAGAAAGATGATCTCAGCATTTTCCACCAGCACCTCGGCTGTTCTACCCATCTGCTTCTTGAGCAATACAAATGGTATATTAAATGGCACCCGTCACAACTATATATAAGTTGTCAAGTAAACTTGACTACTATAATCCTAGCATATTATTATTTATTATGTGTAAATTTATGTTTATACAAACATGTACACAGCACGTATGTCTGCGCATAACAGGGAGGGGGAAATTGCACATATTTTTTTATACTATTGGATTTTTTACTGAAGTAGAAAATTCTTAAGCCATTTCATGATATGGTCCTTTTTATAGAGTACTCTCTAAGCGAAGGGTTGAAATTTTACATGGGTTAGTTGCTGACAAACATCTACTTGGATAGGACATTGCTTCTTTCCCATTTTCAGTGCATTAAAATATTTATCAGAAGGAATTCTTCAGGGTAAGGTAATACCAGAGTTAAAACTTCACCATATGTTCAGTGTATCATCTCTCACATACATGTCGTAAGTGCAATTTAAGTAGTCTTGTTGGATGATGAAAGTTTCTAGAGTACACAGTATCAAATATTAATTCCTTATGTTAAGCCATGTTGTTTGCTGGTATTCTTGGAATAGATGGTTGGAAAGAAATGAGAAGTGTCAAAACAAGAGAGCATTCTACTAAAAGGAAAAATGAAGAATTTTGATATAAACATTTTTTGACAACCAAACTGAAATAATGAATATCTTGCTACAGTCTAACTATCCTTCTCCTAGAGTGATCTAAAGTCCACTGAAATCAAAGGCAGCTCTTCCACGAGCTCACCGAGTTTTGCATTGAAATCTTACTGTGCCTTTTGTATGGTATCTTGATAACAGAAGGGACCTGAGCAGTCTGGAAGAAAAAATGAAAGAATGAAAATAAAGATTTATCTTAGGAAAGAGCCAAGATATGCTTGACAGAAAAAGTCCTGATATACCCTCAAAGATTTTGTCTGTGAGTGAAAAAGCAGAAGATTTGTAATTAAAGAGACAAATATCATAATATTTTATGTCACAAAACTACAAGAAATACATGAAATACATAATTCTGAAAACTGTACCTGCCAATTAAAGATAACAACAACATATTCTATTGCAGCAACATTTCACAATGAATGAAAATCAAAGCTGAATAATTCCATGTAACTTCTTAGCTAAAACTGCCTGGTTAACTGTAGCAAATGTGGTTTTTTAATTTTTTTTTTTTTTTTAACAGAGGAGCTAGTTCTTTGAAAGGAAGTCAAACAAATTAGAACTGAATCTGGAGGGTACACAGAATAATGTTTAAAGAACAGCTGCAGTTTAGCATCCACCTGGACTAAGCAGCAGATAATGTAAATTAGGTTAAATGTCAATGCAAATTGCAAAGTGGTATAAACTTCATCTTAGTTTCTATGTTTAAAGTTTTAAACAGCAGTTTGTTTGAAGTTTAGTGACAGCGTATCTATGCATATTTCATCACAGAAGGAATGCAAAACGTAGACCTTCTAAAAGCCTTAGTTTTGACCCTGTGCAAGTTGTTCCAGTACTCAGTGGAAACACTGGCAATGTAATATGAACACTAAGAATGAGGTCAGTAACAGGTCTCTACACCACCACAGGTTATATTGTCAAAGAAATGAAAAGCAACCCTAAAGAGAAGAAATACTTGCATGTAGTTAGCACTTTGAAAAGCTTTCCATTCCTGCAACTAACTTTACATGATTTGACTTGATGTCCACAGAGTCTACCATTGAAGCATGTATCACCCATTGACCTACAGGTTGCATTTATTGATTTAAAGGTAATAGTAATATCCATGTAAAATCACCAGTGTGTGAAGCCATGGTAGAGCTGTTTTGTTTGTGGGGTTTTTTTAGTTCTTTCTACCAAAGCAATGAAGTCTGACATCAAAGTACTTTTTTCAAATGATTCCTGTTAAATACACAGTATTAGCCAAAAGAGGTAGTATGGAGATTTAGCTACAGCACTGTCCTTTGTGGGTCAGTAGATGTTTTTCTCTATATCAACAAATCTATTCCAGAAAAATATATTTCTGTTCTGGAAAATAAATTCTACCTCTCTTACCCCTTGTTACCTACTCTCTCATTAAATCACTCCTTCTCTCTGTAGCTCATCAGATCCCTCATTTACCTCTCATTGTGCCAGAATTGATTGAGAAAAACACTTAAAGTGCTGGACTTCAACCTGAGCCCAGCTTTTACACCCATCAGTCAGCCCAGCAAATCAGTCAGGCCTGACCTCATCTTCCAGCACCGCCTCAGTTCAGCTCTATACAAAATAGTTATCCCTCAGCTCCCCCCACTTTCCCCTGCAGTCTCTTCAGAGAACCTACAGAAGTTCTTTTTATGTAATAAATCCAGAGAATAAACAAACAAATCACTTCATGGCATCAAATAATTCTCACCCTTTCTACCTAGGTAAGCAATTCACTCCCCAGAAGATTTTTTCCATCTAATTCTAGGGTCTAACTACCTTTGGATCCACAGTGCTTGACAAAGACAGCAGACAGAGCTTTCCCAGTTGGAGTACAAATTGGTTTTATAGGCAATACCTAGTGAATAGTGTGGGTTTTACTCTTTGGAACACATAAATGAATACCTGCATGTAGTTTTAAGATCTCCATAATCATCTGTTCTAAGATAGACATGTCCTGTTTTTTATCAGTCAGCTACACACACTGGAGGGAGGGAACAAGGAAGTTATCAGTGTGCATTTCATGCTGTCTTAATAGAATCTCAAACTTATAAACTATTTGATCAGAACAATTCCTGTTATTATGACTGTTTTAATCCCAGCTCAATGGAAAGTATTTCTAAGAAAATTTCACTTTGCAGTTATTTAATCATCTGTAACACTGCTTTTCCAGGGACCTTGATGCACTGTTGTTGAAATATATGATGATATTGATCCTGTTCCTGGCAGGAAAATGCACAGTGGGAAAGGAAGGCTGAGAACCAGGTGTTGTGGATTCCCCTCACATCCACTGCCTGTCTTCTCACTCTCTATACAAATGCATTCATCCACGAGAGCAGTAGCAAAGCCTTTCTCAAAAAGAAATGTAGCTTTTTTTTTTTTTCCTTTAAATATGCTTGGCTAGTGAGTAGAGTGCATAAATAAGGAAGGCTGCATGCAGCTTGTAACAGAGTAAAAGGTAGGAGGACGCTGAGGTTAAGATAACTTTAGAGACCATTGTAACACAACAGGCTGGATATTTACAAAAGTACTATGGTAGTGCATTCCCCCCTCCCCGTTCTTCTTGTGCACCTGGCAGAACATGGGAAGCGAAGCTGCTTTACAATCTCAGTAACTCCTGTCAAAACTTGGCCTTTGTGTAATGAGTTTAGTGGTTAAGCATCCCTTGACCATATCAAAAACTCTTACATGGCTGAGGCGGGAGCAGCACTGCCTGTACCAGGGAGGTAGCCCTGACAACCTTGGAACATATTTTTCGTCTGTACTAGTCGCCACCTGGCAGCCTTGGGGCCTATCTTATCTAGGCTGTAACTCGGGAGGATCTGTACCAGCATCACTGGAATTTTTGAGAACTTCAGTAATTTTCAACACAGGTTGTGAAAGTAGAATGGAAATTTACTGATGCCTAAAGTCAATCATGTCATGACTCTATAAACAGCAGTACTAAGTGAGACCCTTTGAGCTCTCCTGGACTGCAGCAGGCTGCACCAGCATCTCCCTCTGAGTGGGACACTTCTCAGAGCTGCGAAGTCTTAAGTTTGCATACGGAGGCCTGGCAACGGGACCTGGGCTGATCTCTGGTGCTCTTTGCTCTTTGAAGTTCAACTTTCGCCCATTGAGACAGTCATTTAAAGTAAGTATTTCACTAAACATGGCAGGGAATTTTTATTGGTGCCTTTAACTGCACGTATTTCAATAGGTACCTTTAACTGCGCATATAATGAGTATTCAGGCCTATTGTGTGTGTGTGCGTGAATCGATTAAAATATTATCGTAAACCTCATTTAATCACTTTGTAGATGCTATATTAATTAATGATTAGTTATTGCTAAATTTTTGTGATTCTCTCCTTGCTGCAAACAAACCTTAAACTGCTGCTAAACATATATAATCCTTAGACATAAACCATTGACGAAGTCTGAGACTAGGATTGGATCCAGCCACACCTAGGCTCCTCTTTGAGGAGTCTGGAAAGCAAGGGGGTCCATTCTGAACCTCATGACTCAATGGGAGGGCTCCCCTTTTCCTCTTTGTATTTTCTTCGGGCTCAATTTCCTCTTTCTTTTTCTTTTTGTGTATATATTCCATTCATTTAGTAAGCAATAGAGTGAACCTTGCCATCAAACTCTGTTAAATCACACTTTTATAGATTTCTATTAAAATCACTATTTGCAAGTATCTTTGATGGTGATTTTTTTAAGTGGCCTAACCACTCATCTGTGACAAGTACTATGTCTGGCTGGTGCATATTTCAGTTGTGCAGTTTTGTGTGACCAGACAGAAGCTGGATTTTCCAAGGCAGGCATATGCATATAGAATAAGCAATGGTCATTTGCTTGTTTTATGTAGCCCAAGATCTTTAAAATGGAGGCTTCCTCCCACTCATGACCAATGAAGATGCTTTGCTATTTTTCATGCAGTTCAGATGTGGAGAAGGAAGTAGAAAAAGGTGTCAGGAATCATGAAGATTAACTGTTGTTTTGGAAACAGAGATAAATACAGCCTCTTAGAAGTGATGCAGGAGCAGGTGTTGATTGTTGCACTTTATATAAAAGATTTGTTTTAAGCCTGAGAATGCTGGTTTCAGTAAGCAGGTTCAAGATTGGTCTCGTTTGTTTCTTATAAAAGTTTCAACTTCTTTTTTATATATAAAAAAATGAAAAAAAGATAATTTTATGTAATGTGTAAATGTTTGCAGAATCAGGTCCGAAAAACCTTCTTCCTAGATTTTCTGTCATACATACTCCACTGAAGAAACATATATATCAATTATATAAATAATGAAAATATTAGGTTCCAAACTTACACAGTGTGATCTGTATATTAGTCTTATTGAAACTGCAGAAAATTCTATCACTGAATTCAGTTTCAAAACAACTCCATGCTAAAATTATCAAATATAAGCTCTGAAAACAAAGAGTGAAGAAACATAAAAATACTGAAAATTCATATTTTTAAAAAATCAATTAGCAGAGAGAAGCAGACAAAACACACGTAAAAAGATATTGAAGAAGGAAAAGAGAAGCTATTCACAACTTAAAATCAAAGCTCAGTTGGTTTATCTACTAGAGAAATGGAAATGCTGAATTCTAAAGAAATTAATAAAATTTATTTGATTCTAATTTGTCTTTTGACATGTGCTGGTTTATTAAGTTATTATTCAAATTACTAAGGCTAATTCTATGCTTCCTCTTCCCAGGAAAGTCTCATCTTTTTTCTTTACACCAGGAAAGTATTGCTCAAATAAATTTCTACCATATTGACATCTTTTAAGTGGATACACCATAGATCTCCTATAGGATCCATCACTAACTCAGTCCTTACAAGAGAAATAGTTTAGTTTACAGACATCTAGAGCCCTTTAATGATTTCTGAGTGTATAACATCATGTGATTAAGATTTAGAAAATGTAAATTCTGCAAAGAATATCTGAAAGAAGAGATACCTTTAATGTCTGTATCCAAACTGTATTATGCTAAGTAGGATATCTATTTACAAATCAAATTTATTGCTGAAACTAAGATTTTTATCATCACTACATTTTAAATATAAAAGGTTTCATTGATTTTTTTTTTTAATTTAATGAATTCCATTTGAAGGTCTAAGTGAAATTTAGGCATTTTAGGAACTCTATTATTCCCTTTAAAAAAAAAGGAAAATTGCCTCTGAAAAGTGGCAAAGGTATTAAAGGTACATTTGCACTACTTGGTGCTGATTGCTAGGCTGTCCTGAACCAAACGAAACCATGTGAACCACCCCACTACTTCTCTGTCATTATCTCATACTGAAGTCATCTGCAATCCAAGAATCATTTTTAAAGAAAAGATGAGATTTGTCTCTCCTATTTTTACACACCCACAATGTAGATGTTGGAGTGAGTCATTCCAAGATGAATAAAGAAGGAAAAGGGCAAAAAGGTAAAAAAAAAGACACATTTTAAGGACAGGTTGATCTGACCTATTTTAGACCTTTAAGTGTTTCTTCTTCCAGGCTGCTCACTGTTAGTAAGCACGCCAGAGAGGGGTAGAGGGGCTAGGGGCTTAGGGACTGCAGCTAGGAATATGAAATTGTGCCAGAGCTGCTGGTGGATCTCCAGCCCCCAAGGCTGGAGAAGTTTCAAATACTTCCAAATTTGGGGGAAGTTTCAAAGTGCAGGGAAAAGTGCATCTCTGAAGCAGCCTTTTCAGCATGAAAGTTCAAGTTAGCAACTGGGCTCGAAGTCTCTGAAGACACGGGAAGGATCTGACTTGTTAGCTGGTTGGTCAACAGAGGTGCAACGAGCTGTAACACCTATCTGCTCCCAACCTTCTCCTGGAGCAGGAGTCCATCTCACCTTGCCCTTATTGCCGGTCTACCACCTTCTGGTGTCTTGAACACCAAAGGTAGTCCATGACCAGTTTGAAAACAACTAGTATAAATAATTCTATTTTTCAGCTTCCTAGACTTATTTTTGGAACTTCTATACTCCTGCAACAGTTATGGGTTATAATCCCAAAGACTACAGTAATTCAGTCTTTATTCCATAGGCAGATATATGCTGCACTGGATATCTCCCTCAGATGCAAGTAAATGGGAAGGCTGTTGGCATGAGAGCCCATCACTTGAGTAAGATCTGGTGTCATTCACATGAGAGAAGGACATTTTAGGTTTAAAATTTTAAAACTAAATATATCCAACTTATATAAGTTAGAAAATCAAAGCTGTGAACTCAGCATCTTCCATACTCTCTAAAGTTAGAAAGACTTCACCAAAAGGGTTGTCAGGCACTGGAACAGGCTGCCCAGGGATGTGGTTGAGTCCCCATCCCTGGAGGTATTTAAAAGATGGGTAGATGTGGTGCTTAGGGACATGGTTTAGTGGTGGACTTGGTAGTGCTAGGTTAACGGTTGGACTTGATCATCTAAAAGGTCTTTTCCAACCTAAACAATTCTATGATTCTATGACTTCACTTTCCAAAAATTATAGAAACTTGTATGACTTGTTTAGAACAGTTTTAAGGATATGATTGCTTTGATGTGTTGTATTGGGTCTCGCTGAGATTAAGTTAATTTTCCCCATAGCAGCATTCATAGTGCTGTGCTTTATATTGATAGCTGGAAGGGTGTTGATAACACACCAGTGTTTTGGCTGCTGCTGAGCAGTGCTTGCGCAGCATCAAGGCTGTCTCTTTTGAGAGGGGACACAGCCAGGACAGCTGACTCAGACTGACCAAAGGGATATTCCATACCATATGATGTCCACTCAGTAATAAAACATAGGAGAAAGGGGGTGGTGGGGGTGGTGGGGGATGGTATTTGTTGTTTTACGGCATTGGTCCTCCAGAGCAACTGCTACGCGTGCTGGAGCCCTGCTTCCCGGGAGGTGGCTGGACATCACTGCTGATGGGAAGTAGAGAATAAAATATTTTTGTTTTCCTTTTGCTTTTCCTTATGCAGCCTTTGCTTCTGCTTTCATTAAACTGTTCTTATCTCGACCCACAAGCCTTTCGTTATATTTCCTCTCCCATGTCCAGCTGAGGAGGGGGAGTGATAGAGCAGCTTTGGGGGGCACCTGGCATCCAGCCAGGGCCAACCCACCACATGTGTTTCCTACAACCTTGGCCTTTGAAGTTGCTGGCTGTGTACTTTGTAACATTAGTTAGTGTCGCACACCTTGTGACACTACCTTTATATTTGCTAGTAAGTAGCAAAAGGTCTTCATTAAAGTTCTTCATGAAATGAAAGACAGGGAAAGCAAAACTTCTCATTTTCTGTTTTTCAGAATTCTCCCTCCAGCAAAGCAGAAAATTATCAATTATATTTATTTTTAAAGACACTTTCCAAAGCAAAAACATATCTTTCGTTATCTTTTTGTAAATTCTGTAAACTACATGGTTTCAAAATTCAGTTCAACTGTTACACCTTTAAATGCTTGTTTAGAGGTACCTCGTGGATAGCATAGAATGAAAGTAATGAAACAGAGAGGAAAAGAACATGTGAAGTCATTTGGATCCAACAGGGCTCTGAAACTTAAGCCAGGTATTGCTGCTATGTCTACTTTCAGGTGTAGAAGCCTTGCTTTCGGTAACTATAATTGAAATACCAGCTATAAGTATTCTGTTATTCTTCTCAGTAAGGTCAAACATCAACTATATGTTCAAATTACTTGCAAAAATAAATAATCTATTCTGGGAAAGTCTATCCATATAATTATACATTTCTACACTGCCACAATATTGTATATTGACCATGATTGTTCATTTAGCAGAGTTTTCATTCTCTGAATTGCTTTTTTGGCCATCTCACAGCTCTGTGAGAGTTTTTCTGAGTTGACACAGTTCTCAAACTGGTAAATCTCGGTAATATTCTTCTGAGTAAATATGTCCATCAGATTAGAGCCAGTCATTAACAGTCACTATCTTTGGCAGTCTGGAAACTAGTTTCATAGGGGTAATCACCATTTCTAATTCATGATTAGTAAGGTTTCCAGACTGTAAATTAACTTGTCAGACTCTAATCATTCCCTAGTCTTTGAGACCCTCTCTCTCATAGTCACTCAGAAATTGTTTTATAATTTATTGTTGTATAACGTGTTCCCATGTCTGCTGTCTCTTATTACAGCTAGTTGCAGCAAGCATCTTTCCAAGCACAAAATACCCCTTATTCTTCTACGACGCCAGGCCTGCTGGCGACAGATGGGGTACACCTGTCTCAAACGGGCAAAAGGATCTTTGCACAGGAGTAAGCAGGGCTCATTGAAAGAGCTTTAAACTAGATTTGAAGGGGGAAAGAAATAAAACCAGGCTTGCTAGAGATAAGCCTGGGGGTGGCATGCCAATGTTTGAGGGACAGTGTGCTAGCGAGGTCCTTCAGTCTGCCATCTCAGTGGAGGGAGGCGATGGAGAGCTATGCAATGGCAAAGATGCAAGGGTTATTGATGTGTTAGAAACCACAGAAGCACTTGAGAACGGTCATGTAGGAATTACAGCTTCTTCCCCAAAAAGGTGGCAGAATCAATAGCCCAGCTGAAGTGCATCTACACCAATGCACACAGCACGGGCAACAAACAGAGAAGCTGGAAGCCATTGTGCAGTGGGAAAACTATGACATAGTTGCCATCATGGAAACATGGTGGGATGACTCGCACAACTGGAGTGCTGCAATGGATGGCTATAAACTCCAGAAGGGATAGGCAAGGAAGGAGAGATGGTGGGGTAGCCCTGTGTGTTAGCGAGTGTTTTGACTGTCTAGAGCTTGAAGATGGTGATGATAAGGTTGAGTGTTTATGGGTAAGAATCAGGGGGGAGGCCAACAAGGCAGATACCATGGTGGAAGTCTGTTAGAGGCCACCCAACCAGGATGAAGAGGCGGACAAAATATTCTATAAGCAGCTGGGAGAAGTCTCACGATCACTAGCCTTTGTTCTTGTGGGGGATTTCAACTTACCAGATGTCTGCTGGAAATACAATAGAGTGGAGAGGAAACAGTCTATGAGGTTCCTGGAGTGTGTGGAAGACAACCTCCTGACACAGCTGGTGAGGGAGCCAAAGAGGCAAGGTGCCCGCTGGACCTCTTCTTTGTGAATAGAGAAGGCCGGGTGGGTAATGTGATGGTTGGAGGCCGTCTTGGGCATAGCAATCACAAAATGATAGAGTTTTCGATTCTTGGAGAAGTAAGGAGGGGGGGTCAGCAGAACTGCTACCTTGGACTTCTGGAGGGCAGACTTTGACCTGTTCAGGAGCCTGGTTGACAGAGTCCCTTGGGAGGCAGTCCTGAAGGGCAAAGGAGTCCAGGACGGCTGGACATTCTTCAAGAAGGAAATCTTAAAGGCTGAGGAAGCTGGTGAAAGTGCTCACCAAGCCACTTTCAATCATTTATCAGCAGTCCTGGCTAACCAGGGGGTCCCAGTTGACTGGAGATTAGCAAATGTGGCACCCATCTACAAGAAGGTCCAGAAGGAGGATCCAGGGAACTACAGGCCTGTCAGCCTGACCTCAGTGCCAGGGAAGGTTATGAAGCAGATCATCTTGAGCGCCATCATACAGCACGTACAGGACAATGAGGTGATCAGGCCCAGTCAGCATGGGTTTATGAAATGCAGGTGCTGCTTGACTAACCTCATCTCCTTCTATGACAAGGTGACACGCTTAGTGGATGAGGGGAAGGCTGTGGATGTTGTCTACCTGGACTTTAGTAAAGCATTTGACACTGTTTCCCACGGCATTCTCCTAGAGAAACTGGCTGCTCATGGCTTGGACGGGCATACTCTTTGATGGGTAAAAAGCTGGTGAGGGCCCAAAGAGTTGTGATGAATGGAATTAAATCCAGTTGGCAGCTGGTCACAAGTGTTGTTCCCCAGGGCACAGTACTGGGGCCAGTCCTGTTTAATATCTTTGTCAGTGATCTGGATGAGGGGATTGAGTGTGTCCTCAGTACATTTGCAGACAACACCAAGTTGGGCGGGAGTGTTGGTCTGCTGGAGGGCAGGAAGGCTCTACAGAGGGACCTGGACAGGCTGGATCAATGGGCCGAGGCCAACTGTATGAGGTTCAACAAGGCTCAGTGCCGGGTCCTGCATTTGGGTCACAATAACCCCATGCAACACTACAGGCTTGGGGAAGAGTGGTTGGAAAGAGGCCTCACAGAAAAGGACCCGGGGGTGTTGGTTGACACCAGCTGAATATGAGCTGGCAGTGTGCCTAGGTGGCCAAGAAGGCCTACAGAGTCCTGGCTTGTATCAGAAATAGTGCGGCTAGCAGGAATAGGGAAGTAATCGTCCCCCTGTTCTTGGCACTGGTGAGGCCGCACCTCAAATGCTGTGTTCAGTTTTGGGACCCTCACTACAAGAAAAACATTTAGGTGCTGGAGCATGTCAAAGAAGGGCAACAAAGCTGGTGAAGGGTCTAGAGCACAAGTCTTATGAGGAGCAGCTGAGGGAACTGGGATTGTTTAGCCTGGAGGAAAGGAGGCTTTATCGCTCTCTACAACTACCTGAAAGGAGGTTGTAGCAAGGTGGGTGTTGGTCTCTTTTCCCAAGTAACAAGTGATAGGACAAGAGGAAATAGCCTTAAGTTGCACCAGGGGAGGTTTAGATTGCATATTAGGAAAAAATTCTTCACCGAAAGAGTTGTCGGACACTGGAACAGGCTGCCTACAGTTGAGTCCCCATGGCTGAGTCTCCATCCCTGGAGGTATTTAAAAGATGGGTAGATGTGGTGCTCAGGGACATGGTTTAGTGGTGGACTTGGCAGTGTTAGGTTAACAGTTGGACTTGATGATCTTAAAGGTCTTTTCCAACCTAAATGATTCTATGATTCTATGATTCTATATTTCTTTCAACACTTAAATTTCTGCTGTAGATTTTATTGAGCATGAGAATACTTTAGAAAATGCTTTCACTTTTGCCATCTCATTTTTGGTAAACCACTTTGATAAGCCCAAGATCAAATTTTCACAATGGTGGTCTGCTGCTTGTTTCTTTGACTTCAAGCTCATCTGCACACAAATTAAATGCAGTCATGCTTCCCTCACCCTTCTTATTCCTGTCTGACCTTCTTTCCCCACCCCAGTCTGGATAGAGAAGATATGTGTATCTACTAAAACCTTCAAAAAATGGGCATTCAACCTCTCTGAATGCCAGACTTATGCCAATTTGGGACCCCAAAATTTACACAGCATTTCAAAATTTTGGCCCCAATATAACAGGCCTAAAGATCTAAAAGCAGCAGAATAACCAATGTACATTGTAAACATTGCCAGAGTTGAAAATCTGCAAGAGTTATTTCTTGCTCTGCAGCATCACAATTGGACTGTGGAAAAAGAAAGTCAAAGGCTCAGCCATAGATCACGCAGAGCTCTTTGCCAGCATCACAGGAGCAAAGATGGATTGAGGTAAAGAAATCCCATAGAAAAGGTTTAACTTAGCTTTTTCACAGTGCAGAAGTGTGTTTTACCGTGTGGTGCTTGGTCTGATGCAGGGTGCAGTCAAACATGACAGATTGAACCAGTCTAATAGCCCGCTGCCTCTGAAAGGCCACTCCTCTGAACCAGCTCTGGTGCTCATCCTGCCCCTCAGTGAGCAAATTCCATCCCCTAATCCAGCAGAAAAAGGAAACAAAAAGAGAGATTTCTGCTGGACTGGCGAGTTGCATTTTCTCACTGAGGAAAACATGAGCAAGACTACCCAGATACTCCCAGGGAGTGAGTACATAGATGGAGCAGGGACGGATGGGGCAGCGGGGGCAAAGAAACCTTTGCCTTCTGTTATCTGAGCACTGTTATGTCAGTTCACCAGTCTCACCTGGGTGCCCTTTCAAAGGATGCTTACACACCACATTTGTACTTTCTGTGCTGAGAGTACATATGAAACACCCAGGAACCATGGATGGAACACAATGATAGCATAAATTAGATGAGACATAGTAATTATCTTAACCTCTAAATTAACTTTTTGAAAATCATGAAAGATATGACACCAGTTAAAATAACACAATGTATAGGATAGTGCAAAAACTTTAAAAAAAAAAAATTATTTATGACAAGTTTCATCTCAGCATTAATGGTACTTTTTACCTCCTTGTCAAGTTTGCCTGCTTTTTATACAAAAGATAGAGGCTCAGGACTATCAAGAACAGAGAAATGTTCCCCAGTAAGCTGTTGTGAGGACTGTAACATGTTTTTTCCTACCCTGAATAGCACCTGATGGGTACAGCTGTCTCTGCAGTCTGCCCCAAGCACTGAAGAAACAACATGTAGTCACCAGCACTATCCCAGGGAAACATTTCTGGACACCAGGGAGTCATACAGAAGAACTGTTAACAGACCGAGTACAGTAAATTCAAGACAGTGGTGACTAAGACATTCAGTGACTGCTTCTCATGATTTCCTGAGTTCAGCCAGTGCCATCCTAATCCACAGAATAAAAGCAGAATAAAAGATTCAGAGACAGAAATATAGTATCTTCTGATGAACTTTGGGCCAGTGACTCTGTAAGGTTAAGTTCAAGAGCACCATTTCTAAAGAATAGTGAAGCAATTCAAAGTAAAAATGAATGAAAGATATACTGCAGGTGTAATTGTTTTGCTCTCTGTCTTATTTCATGCACCTTCCACTGCTTGCAATGTTTAAATCACCGGTGGTAATGAAACACCTCTAGCTTGCTTCCGTGGTGTGCCTTGGTTTTTCTTGCATGTTGGGGATTAAAGTGATCATCAGATTTGGGGTTGAGAAGGAAAGTTCCCCTGGGTCACATAGGGAGGGATACTGGGGGCAACGATGTGGCAGGTACTCTTTTTCTAACCTTTCTTTTTAGCATCAGGCATGGCCCCATCTCTAAAATCATCTGGGAATCTTTACCTACTAAATTACTTGTTATAGGCAGAACAGTGGCAATACCCTTTGATTCCCTTGCTTTCTTCCAATGTCATATTACGATTTCTAATAATTCACGTGGCTTTTAGCCTACTTCTTGTGAGTGCTGGGCACTGGGTGGTGGGAGGGTTACTGGTGTCTGTCTGTAATTGTACCATCAAGAGAAGGGAACCCTTCTCCATTGTGTGCTCCTATGGGCAGTTCCAATTCCTCTCTCCAGATGACTTCCATGGGTGCCCAGATGTTCTGCTGGCTGAGCATCATTTCAGTAGTCTTAACTGGTAAGAGTAGAAGCAAGTACTGAGGTATCACAGTGTGGTTTTGAAGCCTCAGAGATTTCTGACAAGACGTACCTGATTCTTTGCAAGTAAACAGTCCTTTCCTCTCCCCCGTCTCTTATTAGTTATTTTAAAGAATCATTTGCAGAGGAAACAGATAGGCATGTACAATTACCTAAAGGAGATGCAGTGTCTTTAGGAATTAGTATGACTGATGAAATGTATATTCTGATTCACCTCATCCAAAAGTAAACAACTAAATTAGGTCACATGAACTGTCCTTTAAGTGCCTGTTTCTCTCCAGTACTATAAGGGAGCAAAGGTTGCGTAGTGTAGATGCATTCTGAACATCTAATACGTAGAAATCTAGAAGTAGCAGAAATTAATCCCACCTGGGGCAGTAGTTAGTTTGATGAAAGCACTATGGTAAAAATTAAACATGTGGAAGTTTATTTGGTTTCCTCTACTCACAGAACTAAAGAACTGGTCAGTTTTGCTCTTCAAAGGAGAATACAGCTTTGCATTTCTGTATATAAAGCAGGTTTTCTAACAAATCAGTGCCAAAAAGAGTATTGCAGCAAGCATTTTCCCATAACTTCTTCGAGCAGCTTTGTGACAAAGCCCAGGAACAGGCCTTAAAACTAATACAGCAATGGGAGCTCTGGCTCATAAACCAGAAGGGAAAATAAAAACTCTTGAACCAACATGATGTTTCATGTGATTTTTTGTTTTTCCGAGTGCTTTACAACTTTCAGAGACATTAACAGTATATTAATTTTCCCATGTGGAATTCTACATTCAGGTTAATTTAAAACTGATGAATTTTGTCA
The DNA here is from genome assembly GCA_020745775.1 of Theristicus caerulescens. Lineage (NCBI taxonomy): Eukaryota > Metazoa > Chordata > Aves > Pelecaniformes > Threskiornithidae > Theristicus > Theristicus caerulescens. The sequence goes on along the minus strand of CM036559.1, from coordinate 116,366,634 downwards.
AGGTAATGGGCCCCTAATGTATTGTACAAATGCATATTAACTACTCTTTGTAAGAATTAATTAAGAAAAGAACAGAAAATCAAGGAGAATATCTGTGATTAAATTAGTTAAGTAAGAACTTTTCCAGATTCAAAATTACTGTATTTTTTTTCTACATTATAATGGTTAGGACATTGCAGAGAATAAATAAAAGCTTTTATGAAAAGAGACAAATATCTGGTCTATAAATACATTCTTCAGTACAATCTCTTGAGTTATTTTCATCTTGCATTCAGCTACTGCCATGACAATTTCCCCTGCTCTACTCACGTCTTTGTATTTAAAACCAAAGTAATGCTAAAAAAAAAACTTGGATGAGAGAATACTGGATGAGAAAGAATTGGACATCTTGCTCTGAAGAATCTGAGTAGGCAATGAGACATGGGGAGAGTTTCTTACCTCCATGAACATTAGCTGCCACAGAGAGGAGTAGATCACCTAGACAGATTTCCTGTATAACGCAGGTCCTTACCTCTCCATTCAGAGATTCAAATTAAACCAATGTCAGAGAACAATCACGATCTCTCTACCACCCATGCCTGAAAGATTTCTTTGCTCATGAGGAAAAGAAAGCAGAGAGAGACTTGCAGTTCCAAAAATAAACTACCTTATTTCAGTTTCAAAATCATTTGACAACTTGTACCTGCCACTCTGCACTTGGTCCCTACAGTACACCCCATAATAGTAGATCAGCTTTGTAGTTCAGCAGCAGCAAAATATTTAGTCAATTCAGTACTGAAAGGGCACTTCTTCGAAATTTCTCAATTGCCATCTCATTGAAGGTCACAGCTTTCCTACTGTTAATATAAACTATTGGCAGACTCATATAAGAAAACTACCACATTGGTTCAAATTCAAGTTGTAGTTTGAGGATTATTTTCATTTTGCACCCATGAGTTTTCTTAGGAAGAAAGGAATACAAGACCAATGGTGTTGAACCCACACCCTGCAAGGCATGTTAAAAGCAAACAAGACAAAACTATACAGCTAAACCCAAAATATATTTTTAGCATGCAATTCTTAATCAAACTGGCAAAAAAAGTCTTGTGTCATACTGATAGAATTCCATTCTGGACCCGCAACAAAATCATTGGGACAAAATGATGATGATGGCATGAACCATGAGCAGGCTGGCACACGGTGAAAATCCTGGGTGAATCTGCACTGAAGGGGCTAGGCACTTCCCATCCCTTCTTCTCACTGACATCCATTTTCAAATCCAATGAACAGAAAAAGTAAAACTAAGGCTTGGTTGGGGAATTCTTTGAGATGATCACGTCTGGTTGTCAAAGAACATATATAGCAAGTGTCTCTATTCATATTTGTGCAAGAAGTTTTTCAGCAAATGGTGAATAGGCCTGAATTTCACTTGGAAAGAATAAAAACACCATGGTCTGTCCCAGCACTTTTTTCCTAAGAGCCATAATTGTAGCTTTTCCATCCATTACTCATAGTAATTCTGGCAGCCTGGGAGCAATCATAAACAATGTTGTAACAAAATACCCAGAAAAATGACACTATCTCAAAAAATGGTAAATTTCAGCTGCATTTTACAGAAACACGGACTTAAGTATTATTATTATAAGTGGTAAAAGCTAATGATATTGAAAACTAGTGGCAAAGTAAACTGTTCTTGTTAAAAGTGTATTGTAAACTAAGGTATGAACATTTTGAAAGGACAAATTAATGTAATCTTTGACTACAGGAAAACAGTGAGGAAAGGAGACATGAATAAACAGCAGGAGACCAGAAGGTAATTCAAGGGCAGAGGAAGAAGAACACAAAATGATATGCATTTCTGCTGTGTTTCTGAGCAACAGCACTCAGAAAAAGCAGGTCAGCTCACCAGGTGGTAGACTGTGCAACTGTTTGATGCTGAACCCTCCTGACGATGCTCTTCCCATGTAACACACATGTCCAAGGAACAGTACAGTGTATAAGCAGCTACAGCATCACAGAAAATTTTTATCTTAAAGGGGATGGCAAAGTCAGCCAACCTTTCTGGAACATTTTCTCAAAAATCCAACCCCTGTGATGTCGCAGAACACCAAGAACTAACCCATCTCTGAACACATATTCCTGTGAACTTCACTGCTTTTTCACTGGAAACATGAAAAACTTCCCTTAACGCTTCCCCCCACCTCAGTCCTTTCCAAACAGCATATACAATACCAGCTTCTGAGCCTCTGAAGGCTCTGCACATGTTTTTCCTCCATTAGTTAGTTTTCTGCTCTATATACTAAGCTTTCTCCTTTGTCATTGAGGTCCCTATAACTCACATTCTTCCTATTTCAATGCCATACTCTGGATATTCTTTTGAGAGTGCTCTATACCATCACACAATTCTTTCAGCTTTTTCTCCCAAAACCTGACCATGTACTCTCCCACACTAAGTAGGTTGAGATGCTGGAGCGTGTCCCAGGAAGGGCAACAAAGCTGGTGAAGGGTGTGGAGCACAAGTCTTATGAGGAGTGGCTGAGGGAGCTGGGGTTGTTTAGTTTGGAGAAGAGGAGGCTGAGGGGAGACCTTATCGCTCTCTACAACTACCCAAAAGGAGGTTGTAGTGAGGTGGGGGTTGGTCTCTTCTCCCTAGTAACAAGTGATAGGACAAGAGGAAATGGCCTCAAGTTGCACCAGGGGAGGCTCAGACTGGATATTAGGAAAAATTTCTTCACTGAAAGGGTAGTCAGGCTTCCCAGAGAAGTGGTTGTGTCCCCATCCCTGGAGGTATTTAAAAGATGGGTAGATGCGGTGCTTAGGGACATGGTTTAGTGGTGGACTTGGCCGTGTTAGGTTAACAGTTGGACTTGATGATCTTAAAGGTCTTTTCCAACCTAAACGATTCTATGATTCTATGATTTCTAGACTGGAGTAACAGACTCCTCTACCATCTTTCCACTCAAATCCATTTTCTTTAAAAAAAAAAAAAAAAAAAAGGTCAGAGACAGAAAGGTTTTTTCTTTCCTTCATAGAACAAAAACCAAATTATGGAACTAAAGAGGTATATTTCTAGCCTCACTTTTTGTCAGCTTTAATCTCTTTTTATGTACTTTGGCTAAGCCAACAAAATTGGCTTGAGCATGGGAAGAGAAAGCGAACAGCTCCACCTGCAACTTTATCTAAATATTATAAATAAAATGCAGAGATGTATTTTACCTAAAGCACAATTTACCTCATTTCAGGGAGGTAGGCATATTTACTTATCAAAATCCTGGGCTCTAACTATTGTGTAAATACATAGAGTTGGCCTGCCTTTTGCATCTGTGTTTAAATAATCCCAAGTGAGCTACAGTTTTACTGCAAATTAAATATTTATACATGCAGGCATTTACACATTCACACAAAATAACAGATGAACAGAGAACTGCAACAGAATTCCTATGGCATCCTTACAGTAGGTAACCATATCATATAACATGCTATAATATAAGATGATATATAATCAATTTTCTAAAATCGTTTCCCTGAAAACCAGAGTATTTTACCCTCATTTCCTTTCCAGCCTAAATTTATTCCTGGACAGTTTGTTCCCACTTGTTCCTGAGCCAACACTATTCTTTAGCTTAAACAGTTCCTTCCTGTCTCTGGCTTTACCATCCTGATGTATTTAAAGACAGCAATCTTATCCCTTCTCTGCTTTTGTTCTGCTAAAATTCTAAGCTCTTTCAGCGTCCTTTCATGAAATAGACTCTTCCTTCCCCTGAGAATCATAAGAGCCCGTCTCCTGCACTTTTTCAAATTCATCTCTCCTGACTATGAATGAGGAATTGAACACAATATTCCAGATGAGGTCTCATCCAAGCCTGCTACAGTGGCATTAATATTCTCCCTCCCTCCACTGGAAATGTCTCCCCTGACACATCCCAGTCTTTCACTAGCGTTTTTCACTGTCACATTACAATGGTAGCACACAAATTATCCTGTGATTGATGAATGCATTCAGATACACTTCCTTCCCATCGGCACCCTATTGATAAGCTCTAAGTTTATTACAAGGGCCTTGTTTGATTTCATTTATTAGTCCCTCATAATTAAAGTCCTTTGTACTTTATAATTCTGTGTGCTATTCTGTCTGCATTATAGTAATCCTAATGCCAACTAACTCTCCGAGTAACATCCTTTTATTACTCCATATTAACAGTACCTGCCATTTTCAAATAATCAACACATTTCATTAGAACATTTTCTACTTTTTGAGTGAAGTTTATTAATCACAACATCAAATTACTTGAATCTTGAAAATTACTCTTTAATGCTTTCACTCTTAACACTTAGCTTAAGACTTCTTGGTGCAGCTTTATCCATTCATTTTCTTCCTGTTAACTGTACTCACTTTATGCTTTTTATATTTATTTCAGTTTCTCGTAGCAAATCTCCATGTGGAATTATTGTGTACTTTATTAAAAGGTGAGTTATATAATGATCCAGATCGATTAGATCTTCTAAGATCTCTCTGTTCCAAAGCCCAATTATCTCATGAAAGATGTCATTTCAGTCTAACCTAATGTACTTTTTGTAAACCTGTTCCTTATTACCCCATTTCATGTTTTCCTCATTTTTTTCTGCAAAGCCTCCCATTGTCCAAATCAGTCCAAGTCACCTATTTAGCAATCCTAATAGGTATTCACTTACTGCCAGTACAATATTTTTCTCCTGCCCCCTCCAACTCTACCTCTACCTTTATCTTTCTAGTTGTCCTGATCTCCAAAATCCTCACCACCAGATCCATGACTTAAAGTGTCATTTTTTTCAGAATTATCCATCCCCAAGACAACTTTATCTTGTTGAATTCAGTGCCAACCTCAGTTACAATTATTTCCATTTCTACTGCTTTACGTCATTTCCCACAGCATGTAGGCAGCATCACCATTGCAATTAAAAATTGCAACCCGCCATTCACTTAGAATTGAGACATCTTAGATTTACTGTGTCCCTTCCCTGTCCTTATCACATCCCAGCCCTAGCTTTTCTACCTTCATTCTTTTCCTCTTTATTTGTTTTTTTTTCTTCTGCAGAACATTATTACAGCTTTTAGCATGTATATTCTGCTACAAAAAGACCAGGAACAACTGCAACACCACATGGTGGAATAAACAGTGCTTCCTTAGGTTTGTAGCCAAAGGAAACTTGTCTATCTACATGAATTTTCCACTTCTTGCTGCTGACTCAGAGTGCCAGGGATACATGAGCACTCAGAGTTTACATCAGAAGTATTGCCCATAAATTAAACTCATGCCCTCTCTAAGATGTGGAGAATGCTAGTATCATATGCTTCTGTACTCGCAGAGAAGTGTAACCCAGACAGCATTTTCAAGGTGATTTTCTTATACTTCTTAACTCTTTCCTCTCCTTCACAGACTGGGGGGGGGGGGGGGGAATGGTGGGGAGAAGCCAAAGCGGTACACCGTCTAGGTAAGATTTTGTTCATTTCAGAGGTAACTCCATCTCCAGGGATCATTCACAGTGTGATAGATGGTTGATGCTAGGCTTGCTTCTTGGTTGCTTATGGAAGGTGTGAGTAGGTACTGAACACTTGAAAGCACAACAAATAAATAGATTAGTTTCTTGTGCTGTTCAAATGGAGAATACTGTTCAAATATTGCAGTCCTCTGAGACAAGCTGTATTTACAGAAGTCTGCATAACTGCCGAGAGTGCCACTGTTTAAAAATTTACACCTTCCAGCACTCACACCTCAGCAGATGCACATTTTAGAAATGAATGAAAAAAAAAAAGGCTCAGGTTTTCCTATGTTAGACTTCAGGGCCACATATATAAATAGCTGCTACAACCTTTTTTTTTTTTTTAGTAAGATGTTGAATTATTCGGACATGCTGTAAAGCTATCTGGCACTGTGTGACCTAATAGAAAAGCAAACCTTAAGAATTTACTATTATACAACAGTAACCTGGAAGATAAATACTCTGCAGAGAGGGAAGGAAGTGTAAGCTGCAGAAAATTAATAATAGCCATTTCTCTATGAAAGAAGAGTGACCTACTCCTAGCTAAAATTTATTTCTTTCTTGTCTAACATTTTACAGTCTCCCTTATCTGCTTCTGGCATGCGGCTACACTTTTCCATTTTCCCAGCTTGCATTCAGAGGCCTTTAGCCCTTTAAATTTGGCATACCCAAACAGATCAGAAGGGGCTCTCTTGGAAAAGGTGACATCTTCTTTCTCAGTCAATAGGTCAAATGGTGCCTTTCTTTTTCTCCTATTCTGTTGCTCTACTGATCATAAAGTTGATGTATATTTTGAGTGTATTTGTAGGTAGGACATGGCAGAAAAAAAATATGGGGTATATATGTGTGTATAGGAAGAGCTATTGCATAGACATGTGGAATACCACAAGAGAGGAAGGGGAGGAAAGGGGATAATATCAGGCTTACCCATGACAATCTGTGGGATGACACGCCAAGCTTAGAGGGACGGGGTGCTAGCAAGGGCCCTCAGCCTGTTGCTCTGAGACATGCTGACTACACTGCAGCACTCTTGAAGTCTTACAGAGATGAGCCAGGGGCTCCTGAAGTAATAGGAGCCAACAGGGAAACACCAGTGAAATACCTCAAAGGAATTAGGGGGTGTTCCTCCAAGAAGGTGACATGGCCAACAGCCCAGCTGAAGTGCCTCTACACTAATGCATGCAGCATGGGCAACAAGCAGGAGGAGTTGGAAGACACCAAGCTGCTAGAAAGCTACAACCTAATTGCCATTACTGAAACTTGGTGGGACGAATCCCATGACTCGAGTGCAACTGTCGATGGCTACAGGCTGCTCAGAAGGGACAGGTGAGAAAGGAGGGGTGGAGGCGTTGCCCTCTACATCAAGAAATGGGTAGAGTGTGAAGAGCTGTCTCTGAAGAATAGCCACAAGAAGGCTGAAAACTTACAGGTAAGAATCACAGACCAAGGCAACAAAGGGAAACTTGTAGTTGGTGTCTACTACAGGCCGCCTGATCAAGGGGAGCCTATTGACAAAGCCTTCTTACTCCAGCTACAGGCATCGTGCTCACAGGCTCTCATCTTGCTGGGGGACTTCAACCATCCCGGCATCTCCTGGAAAAGTAGCACAGCGAGCTATAGGCAATCGAGGAGACTCCTGGAATGCAATGAGGATAACTTCTTAAGCCAGGTAATAGACAGTTGTACTAGAAGGGATGCAATACTGGAGCCGATGGTCACCAACACAAGTGAGCTAATTGGTGACGTCAAGATTGGAGGCAGCCTGGGCTGCAGTGATCATGCACTGGTGGAGTTTGCAGTCCTGAGGGATATGGGACAGGCAAAGAGTAAAGTCAGGACCCTGAATTTTAGGAAAGCAAAATTCCAGCTCTTCAAGTCAATAGGATCCCCTGGGAAACTGCCCTCAGGGACCAGAACAGAGCTGGCAGATCTTTAAGGATGCTTTCCATAGCGCGCAAGAGCTCTCGATACCGAGGTGTAAGAAATCAGGCAAGGAAGGCAAGAGACTGGTATGGCTGAGTCAAGACCTGCTGGTCAAACTAAAGGGCAAGAAGGGAATGCACAGGCAGTGGAAGCAGGGACAGGTATCCTGGGAAGACCATAGGGACACTGCCCGGTTGTGTAGGGATGGGGTCAGGAAGGGCAAGGTGCAGCTGGAGCTGAACTTGGCAAGGGATGCAAAGAATTATAAGAAGGGCTTCTATAGGTATGTCAGCCAGAAAAGGAAGGTCAAAGAAAGCGTACCCCCGCAATGATCAAGATGGGCAAACTGGTAACAATGGATGAGGAGGAGGCTGAGGTACTCAACAAATTCTTTACCTCAGTCTTCACTGGCAACCTCTCTTCCCACATCTCTCGAGTGGATGGACTGCAAGGCAGGGACTGAAGGAGCAAAGTCCCTCCCACTGTAAGAGAAGATTAGATTTGTGACCACCTGAGGGACCTGAACATACATAAGTCTATGGGACCTGATGAGATGCATCCCAGAGTCCTGAGGGAACTGGCTGATGTTGTTACCAAGTCATTCTCCATGATATTTGAAAATTCATGGCAGTCAGGTGAAGTCCCTGGGGACTGGAAAAAGGGAAGCATTGCACCTATATCTAAAAAGGGAAGAAAGGAGGATCCTGGGAACTACTGACCTGTCAGCCTCACCCCTGTGTCTGGGAAGATCAAGGAACAGATGCTCCTAGAAGCTATGCTAAGGCACATGGAGGACAGGGAGGTGATTCAAGACAGCCAGCATGGCTTCACCAAGGGCAAGTCCTGCCTGACCAACCTAATGGCCTTCTATGATGGAGTGGCTACATGAGTAGACAAGGGAAGAGCTATGGATGTCATGTCTCTGGACTTCTGTAAGGCCTTTGAAAAGGTCCCCCACATCGTTCTCTCTAAATTCCAGAGAGATAGATTTGATAGATGGACTGTTTGGTGGATGAGGAATTGGTTGGATGGTCACATCCAGAGGGTAGCGGTCAACAGCTCAATGACCAGATGGAGACTGGTGACAAGTGGTGTCCCTCAGGGATCGTATTGGGACCTGTACTGTTTAATATCTTCATCAATGACATAGACAGCAGGATCGAGTGCACCCTCAGCAATTTTGAAGATGACATCAAGATGAGTGGTGCAGTTGACAGGCCTGAGGGACAGGATGCCATCCAGAGGGACCTGGACAAGCTTGAGAAGTGGGCCCATGTGAACCTCATGAGGTTCAACAAGGACAAGTGCAGGGTCCTGCTCCTAGGTTGGGGCAACCCCCCGTATCAATACAGGCTGGAGGATGAAGGGATTGAGAGCAGCCCTGAGGAGAAGGACTTGGGGGTACTGGTGGATGAAAAGCTGGACATGAGCCGACAATGTGCTCTCGCAGCCCAGAAGGCCAACCATATCCTGAGCTGCATCAAAAGAAGTGTGGCCAGCAGGTCAAGGGAGGTGATTTTGCTCTGGTGAGACCCCTCCTGGAGTACTGCGTCCAGCTCTGGAGCCCTCAGCACAGAAAAGACATGGGCCTGTTGGAGCGGGTCCACAGGAGGGCCACAAAAATGAACAGAGGGATGGAGACCTCTGCTATGAAGAAAGGCTGAGAGAGCTGGGGTTGTTCAGCCTGGAGAAGAGAAGGCTCCAGGGAGACCTTATTGATGCCTTTCAGTACTTAAAGGGGGCTTATAAGAATGATGGTGACAAACTTTTTAGCAGGGCCTGTTGCGATAGGACAAGGGGTAATGGTTTAAAACTAAAAGAGGGTAGATTTCGACTAGATCTAAGGAAGACATTTTTTACAATGAGGGTGGTGAAACGCTGTAACAGGTTGCCCAGAAAGTTGGTAGGTGCCCCATCCCTGGAAACATTCAAGGTCAGGTTGGATGAGGCTCTGAGCAACCTGATCTTGTTGAAGATGTTCCTGCTCATTGCAGAGGGCTTGGACTAGATGGCCTTTAAAGGTCCCTTCCAACCCAAACTATTCTATGATTCTATGATTCTATTTTATTCTATGAGAAGTGAAGAATAAGAAAATACTTTGCTGCATTTAGTGCCTTTGCTGTACAAACAATTGGGTTTTGGATGTCAGTTACAATTTTAAAAGTCCTAGATAGGTCAGGTCAAGGTGTAAATCAGTCCTTTATGTGTTATGAACACTTTTTTTCAGCAGAAATGCTTAATTCTTTATCAGCATTCATAGATAGATTTCTAGACAGTCACAGACATCACGTGCTGAATGTGCACCAGGATGACTGAAAGCAAGATATTTTCAGAAAGATTGCTGTGCCTGCTACCATTTTCACTTAAAAAAAAGAAGAAAAAAAAGTGTTGGAGAGTGTCAGTCCATCTTTCTTGGTTTCTTGTTTCTCCTGCTGATTTTTTCCTTTCACTCTCCCACCTCTCCATCTTGGATCCCTTGCAGTATCACTCTCATCCAAGTGCTGTGCTAATAAGTGGCAATACCACAAGGGGAAGTCACCGGAGGACACAGCAGTGGCAGAGGTCCATCTTTTGGGTTTCTGCTTTTGCCTCCTCAGAACAACATCAGCCTGATACAGTCTGAAGTAAGGGGACCAGCAGTGCACCTAGACCCAGCTTGGTTCCTCCCTTCCTTTTATTAGTGTCTCACTGGCTGGAGACTAGTGTCTGAGGAAACACTGGAGATGGCTTCCCATCGCTGAAAAGCACAATGTCTTCAGTGGAGTGTGAGATGATCAGCTTGGGATAATGTAGACACTGATGCCAAAGAGATGTGGAACTGCCTGAAAATTTTTTATTACAGTTTAACAGAGCTCTGATGGTAAAGTTATCTTGTATGTGAGCCCATTTAGACAGTCCCTAGGACCAATAAGCTTCAGCAGTGGTTCAGCTGCAGCTCCAGTGGCAGTCCTGTGATCATGATGATAAACACAGAGTAGTGAGAACTGAGTTCTTGCTCTTACTTGGTGACAAGTTTATTGATATTATCTTCGGCAACTTACTTAGATTTTATATTTCTTATTCCCCTTTCTGCCAAGATGAGTATAGTTCTTCAGTTTATCACTGTAGCATTGTGAAACTAAAATCTTCACTTTGAAGATCTGAGGTGTTTGGGTACTACTACAGTATCTATATATGAAAGATCTTAAGATATGACACTAGAAAAATGGATTTAGCAGTTAAAATGCAAAAATGGAAAAGTTTGTAAGAAGTGTATCAGTAGAACTGCACATGAAAATGGGGGCTGTGTCCACATTCAGAAAGAACATTAAGCTACAGTGTGAGGTAATGACAGTCTATCCTCAGCCACTCTTTCTGGAAGGTGTGGGAAAAAGATATATACATCTGGACATTTCACTAAAAGACACTTTTGAAAAATTGTAGAAAACCTTTTGTTGTCATTGTTTACAACTTGGATACAAGGTGAAATCTTATCTTCACAGACAGTAAGCAAAACTTTATTCATGATTAAAAAAAGCAGGAACAAAACCTTCTGGGGTAAAATTGTAATGTTAATATGCATTATTTCCACAAAGACACACACTTCCATAATTCTGTACTTTCAGGGTCAAAGCTGACATTTGATAGATATACGTATAATAAAGTTATTTATTTCAAGTATAAGTAAGAAGTATTCCACTTTTAAGAAACATAAAGAATGCTTTGGAGTATCATGCGAAAAGTCAAAGATGTCTCATGTTTTGTCACACTTATTACCGATAAGCCAGAGAGTTAAAAACAATCATAATGCCCAGCTGTTCTTTCTCGCTAGTGCTAATGGGGCCATTGATCCTGAAAATAATTGTACTGGGCCTCACAGGAATCAGAAATATTGTCATTTGGATCAGTAGCAGTATGCTTGCCTTTCATTCTGAATGTCACTGTTTATAAATCAGCATCTGTGAGTTCTTGCCTCACATGGAAATGTGAGGTAATGCAGTTATTTGGAAATGGATAAGAAATTGTGGAAAATCAGCCTCTTTATATGGGATAGTCCTAGTTTCATGTTAGCAAGCAGAGACTTCTGGCATTTAAAAAGGATTAAGTAGTACATCTGACATGCACTTGTGAGGATTTACTAATATGCAGAGTTGACATATACCCCAGATATTTTGGAAGCCATGATGGAAGCTAATACTCATGGGAGATCAGAGTACATATTTGTTCATTGAATGGCAGGTGTGTTCCCAATAAAAACATGCTTACAAAGGTACCCTTTGGAAAGAAAAGTTGCTTCAGACAGATGTTTTCACTGTCTTATATAAAGCAAGAACAGGAGAATAGCTGTGAATGGATCCTCACTGGGTGATTTTGTTTTGAATTAGCACTGTCTTCAGCCAGCCACAGCAGGTGGGGAAGCTGATTTCCTTTGTTTAGTTCATAACTGGAAACCTAGACTTTTTTTTTTTTCCCCGCAAAATTTTGCTGCAGAGAAGACTGCATTGGTTAACGATAAAACATCAAGAGAGAGGGTGGATTACCATTGTGTAAGATCTATAAATACATGCTGGGTTTATCTATATATATCATAAATGCAATTAGACTAGGAAGTGCTGTGCTACCGTTATCTTCATGGAACAAGTGTTACTGAAAATTTATCTGATGTATCCCCTATCAGATGCCACAGCATCTATTTTCCCAAAGTATGAAACTGGCTTTAACAGCTGTTACCATCACTTTACTTTTCTGGGGAAAGACCTTAGGTATAACTACAGCTTGCAGTAACTCCTATCGAAAATGAAATTAATCCTGCCAGGGAGGACAGATGAGTTGTTCTGGATGTGAAAAGGTGTGAAAAACTCTTTTTTGAGCAACTTTATTTAACATAATCTACATTGGATTTAACAGGCTACAAATAGTATTTGATTTCCAATGTTCCTCACAGCTCCTCTGTGCCTGTGCAGCTCTGGTTTCTGTTTTATTCTATGAGGAATCAGTTATGGATAACTTGCTTTTTAAACATAGTCATCACGTTACATCATGCCATATGTTAGACATGAGCTCTTGATCTACTATTAGGTTGATCTGCAAGGATCCATCCCAGTCTCTGTGTATGACTTGCCTTATCACAATGACAATAGTCTGAAACTAACATGACTCACTGCATTAAATAATCCCTAAGAATACATCCAATATAATATACAAAAGTATTTTAAGTGCATACAGGATACACCAAGCCCCCAGTCCACAAATTAATTGAACAGAATTGAATTATCGTGAATGGGGAATAAAAACTTAATTTGCTAAACCTAAAATGGATGCATCAGGATCAAACAGTTAGAGTAATGAGTGGCAATAGTATGCAAATACGGCATCAAAGTTACACTGCTGGAACAGTTCATGGAGCACTGCATGCAAATACGTACAGCACAGAGTGGCTTTATTATAGTCCAATACAGAGAATCAAAAAGACAAGGAAAAATAAAGCAAAATAAAATATCCAGCAAAAATAGGCTGCTAAAGAGAAGGGAAGCCTGCTATGAGGGCAAAAATGTTTCCCTTGCAAAGCAGCATTTCTGGTTTTGATTCACTGCATTTTCCCAAAGATTTAAACTGTAGTAAGCAGAAGATATTTATACACTCTAATAAAATGTAATTCTTTGTGTAAATAACTTTTTTTTTTTCACTCTTAAATTCCATCTCTGAGGAATGTTACAGACTTCAGTGGATATTAGGCCTTTTTGTTTGCTTGTTTCCTGCCCTGCTGTATATTCCCAGAAAAAAACATGTATTTATTGATCTGGGTAGTAATCAATTATGGTGTCCATAACCTGGGATTTTCAAGGATTCTTAAACTGTTCTTAATTCTGATTCATTTGAATTGAGTGGTAAAATTAATGCTGGCATTAGCCAAAACAGAATTAAGACAATATTATGTGGAATTTTTCTTTTTTCTTTTTTCCTTTGGTTTGCATACTTTTTGCTTCTCTCAGATTCTACCATTTTTGGCTTATGAACAGTTTGACTAATAATAAAACTTAGAGACATCTGGGTATAGACAAGCAAAATAACACCTCATTAAAATACAGAAAAATAAAACTTCCACATAATGAGGAGTTTCTCTTATTCGATTGCTTTCTATGCAGTCAAAAATCCATTTGTGAGACATGTGCTAGAGATAATATTTTTGTAACTAACTTTGTGCACTGCTTTCTGCTCCTATATGAGGTTCAGCCATAAAACATATATAGCTAAAATTCTTATCTGTAGTGGCTGTCACAGTCCCTTGAAATACTGTTTTTCATGCTGGCTGAAAGACTGAACCTGCACTTTCAGAGGGACAATATCAGTTACTTAAAGGCACCATTTGTTCTGTTTCTGCTTAAAAAATAATCTAGGCAGTTTTCGCAGTTATTTAAATCTCCCTCTTTGGGGACAGGGTTAGCAGCAGGATTGGTCCAAACCTCAAATGTGCAGTAACTGAACAAACGTCTGTTGTAGTGAACAGTTGTGCAGCTTAAAGAGAGCCTGGGAGCATCACCCTAAAGTGGCCAATAGTCCCACGATGAAAGTTTTTGACTAAGAAGGTAAAAGAGTCACAGAATCTATTTGGATTTCTGACACTAAAGGCAAACAAACCCTCCAAATTCTAAAGGCAAATATAGCCTCCCAATCTTCTAGAGTGTCTGGCCTATGTTGCTATTATTGTTATTCATAAGAGATCTTGGTTTTGTCCCTCTGCTGCACTGAAATATTTCTGAAATATCATTTTTTAACTTTTTTTTTTTCTGTAGAGGAAAAGGAAAACTATTTCCTGCCAGTTCTGCCCCAGAATATGTCCTTCTTATTTTTCAATTTTTCCTTCATCTGCAGTGTCCTGAGACTTGATTCCATGTTGAAAGAGAGCTGAATTCTATCTATTCTGCTGGTGACATTCTGCTCTATGCTTCTGTTTATTTAGCCTAGAGCACCGAGACCAGTACCTTCACCTATGTGATGTTTGTACATGGCAGACAACCACTTTTGTGATGAACTAAGTAAACAAGAAATTGTTGGGAAGACAACTGCAGGATTTGCCTGGGACTGTTTTGATCACTTTGTAGTTGCTTAGTTTCTTTGAGCTAAAGTTTTCCATTACTGGGCTTTGACTATTCCTTCTAGAAAGAAGTTTAGCAACATGATATTATAACATGATGTTTTATCTGGGGTCTGAGAAGAAGCATACACCTTTCAGTGACCTCTCTATTATAAAATATATTGTGTTGGTACAGCGAGGTTTCGTTTGGCTGGGCTTGGCTTACCCTTAAGATTTGAACACTGCAATTTCTGCACGTGACTGCATATGAAATTTGACACTGCAGTGGTCAGCCTGGAAGACTACTGTATGAGGAGTTAGTGATCCACATAATGACTAATCCAGGTGTATACCTACATGACTGCTACTTAATCAAGGCATAGCTAACCAATAGTATAATTAATCAATGAATACACAGTCAATGCAAAATTATTCAATGTACATGTAGTCAATGTGTACTTAATCAAAAGTATGCACATAATATTGTCTTGCCCACTTGAAATACTAGATGCACTGCTTCCAGAACTGTAGCTTTATTAATGAGATAAGAGTATTACTCCATACTGTCCAAGGGACTCTCTAAAGCTAAGTCAGCATTCCAGGTTTGATTGCTCCCAGTGACTGATGAAGCTGTACTGTGATCAAGACTCTGTAAGGACACTTAGTGAACTTAAGCATGGTGAACCTCACCATGGATGGGATCTGTGGAGCATGCCATGCCCTGATCAGAGGTCCATCCAATGATGCACCATCTCAGGGTTCCCAGCATCAGAAAGGTATGTGAGGTAACTTGCTGTCACCTTTTCTAGGCTTTTAGTAAATAGTTATCTGTCTTGCAAGTATATGTACCTTTTTTATTGGAATCCAGATAAACCAGCACCACCTGGTGCAAACTAGTCATTTTTACTGTGAAAGTTAGCTGCATGAAAAGCATAGTGTTCTGCCTTTAGGTATTAAAGTCTGAGGCACATATAATTAAAAAATAAAAATTGTTTGGAGTACTGAATAGGTATTTGCTCTGTGATCTTTCATGTTGAGTATTCTAAAATATGACAGCTACCATTATCTGGACTAAATACAGGGACAATTCCCTGAAGAACAGCCTTCTGAGTCTTTTTTTCTGACGACATACACTTTCCTTTAATATCTAGCATGCTCCACTATACAGAAATTCCTTTTGCTCCCATTTAAAAAAAAAAAAAAATCTATACTTTCTTCAATTAGTTAGTCATGGTCATGCCTACTCTGTATGCACAGGAGGTACTGTGAGGTAATCATAGCACTATCAGAGGAAGTACCAAAATCAAAAATTATAGGCCCCAATCATTATACTTAAAATTTCTTTTCATCACTGAATGCTGGACACCCTGTCTTTACAGATTTTTGAGAGGAAGTGTTGGTTTAAGAGCTTGGAAGGTACTCCTTGCCTGAGAATACTCTGCTGTCTAAATCTAAGTGTCCTTTCTGATTATTACAGAAGGATATAAACAAAAGTAACAAGAAAAGTTAGATGGGAGCAAGCAAAAAACTTGTAGCAGAGCACAAAGTAGTAGTCTCAGCTTACCACTACTTTTATTACCAAAAAATTTTGTATCTTCCCACTTCAGGTGAAAGTTCACTGAATGTTCCTTTCACCTAAAAATGTTTTAGTGGAGAAGACAACTGTTTGAGTGAGTGAGGCCCATGGAGCAACAAACATAAACAGGCAGCAACAGATCAAGATACTGAAGGAAGGAAGTGAATTAATTCAAATGTAAAGCTCCCCAAATACTCCCCAAATCTTGTCTGCTATAGCAATACATATTTTAAAACACAAAATACTCTGGGTATTTGAACTCATCAACATTTCAGCACCACGGCCAGCAACACAGTCCAGTCCGAACGGCGGTTTGCACCGCGCTCGTGGGAACAGGTTAAAAAATTTACTTGCCGCAGGCCAGCAGTGCTGTGTACGTGCAGACCTGGGTGAGGATTAGAGCAAGAGGAACTGCCCAAGCAATACTTGAACATTTAACGGGGACTGAGTGAATTCAGCACTCCAAGTCAAATACTTAAGGGAAAAATAAATGCTTACTTTAAAAAAATAGTACTTTTAAAATAAAGTTCTCTGATATTACTGCTTGCCTAACAGGTAGTACTGATATGGGCTTCAAAGGACAACAAGAGTTTTAAAATTATACGCTAAACTTTCACTGCATTTTCATATTATCTAGATTTTTTTATCTTACTGGCTTATATTCTTAAACCATTGGTTTAAAAACCCCAAACAACCCAGAAATATAGTGCATTAAAAACCTTTATGGGGACTTAAATTCATAGAGGACTGTCAAGGTCAATCAAGGCACAAAGACTTCATTGTTAGCTCAGCATAATAGTAACACACCTAGTAAAAGGAAATTTTGCATGTCTCTGTGTATCAAAAGGAAACAAAACTGTACCTGCTTAATGTGTTGGATCTAGAAACCCTTTCCAGCAACAACCCAAAACCCCAAATAGGCAAGAAATCTTAAGGTCATAAAAGAAGTGTCCTACAAAATTTGATGCAGAATATTTTTGTCTTGTCCTGTCAAAGTCATAGTACTGAAAAAATCTATGCATCTCAAATTTTTATATTGTTCATATGATTTATGGTTTCTTTGATGCATATTTTCTGTTGAATTCTGCTTCTCAAACCCTTGCTTTTCTTGTCCTTCTGTTCTGTTTTGGATATTGACTATATGTATAAATGGGACCATGCTAGTTTGGACATGAAAAAGCTATTCAAAATTCAGCGATGTTTCAATTTCATCACCAAATGGCACAAATTTCCAACCTATTTGCTGTCATAGAATAAGAAACTACTAATGCTTTTAGGAAGGTAAACAGCTAGACATATATGTCTACCTGTTTCTTTCTGTGTCTCTCATGTAGTTTTACACTACTGCTACTACGCGGTGGATGCACTCACCCCTGCTGGGCATTCACCACTCTGCTCTAATGAAACCAAGTTTGCAGACCTACATTCCCTTGCTCACTGGGACTAGCACAACTATGCAGTGTCATTCACTCTAGACATCCATGAAAACTTCCAGGTTTATACTCTGTGGCTAATGTTTCCTTCATCTTTGGGATGCCACAATAAATTTTCTGGAACCTAAAACAATTTTCAGCTTTCCCAGCCCTCCTTGAAAGTTGTTCCTCTGTGCACCATCAAAATCTAAAAGCTTCAAATTTATCACTTACCCTATCACAAAGGTAAATATGTTGCAAGGGGAAATTATAAGATAAATACAAATCTCTATAAAAGGAACTACTCGCAGGAAAATCCCACCCTTTGCCATCTTCATTCTCCTGTGTCTTACTTCCTCCACCTGCTCAGCCTTGTGCCTCTCAGCTTCAGGATGGGCGCTGGAAAATCTTCTCTGTGTAAAGTTGCTGTTTCCTTTCTCAGGCAAGGTACTGTCTTTCAGTCACACTGAGTTCCTCAAACAGAATGAAAGACTGTGAACTCACTTGTCCAATACCTGTATTGAGCAGGAGAGCCTCCAGCCCTGGGACTGTTACTACCAATGGATTCTTCACTCCTTGTCAGCACCTTTCTGTCCAAGATGGAGGCAAAAGAAAATTGAAGTCTGAAGATAACCTAGCAACAAAAATGTTGCTTGCAAAACAAAATGGAGCCTATAGTTTTGTAAGAACTTATGCAACCATTTGTTAAGTTTTCTATCATCAAAGAATACAATTATATATAGAAACAGATACTCCTTGTAGTACACAGTTCAGAGGACAGGATAGACATATTTTCTGGTCCCCTGCACCTGCAAAAGGAAATGCATATTTTAATGTCCATTAGTACTTTTCTGCAGGCTTTCCATATCCTTTAAGTGAAAAAACCCCACAACAACAACAACAAACCCTGGGATAGATCCTGCTTTTTTTATGGTAAACTTCACTAACCTCATTCAGAGGACTTAAATGCGAAGCATGGTAGGGAATAATATTTTCAAAGACTAGTTTTTGCTCCTGCAGAGAGTATTTAGAAGAAGTGAGAGAGAGCTAACGGTGACAGAATTTGCCATCAATGGAGAATATTTCCCCTCAGACATCTGTGATCTTTATTCCTGACTGACTGCTCTGCACTCTCAAATGTCATTTTCTATGATCAACACTCAAAAGCTAGTAAATTCATATCAAATTTTATGACTAAATATATCTCTCACAATGCATTAAAATACATTTTCTCTCCCTCTTGGAGTGATTTTTAACATTGTGCCTGCAATTTAGCAAACATGGACTGGGTGTGCACCTATACACCTGTAAGTACTTATCCTAGTATCAGAAAGCTATAAAGTGTTCCATCTAAAAGCTTCTATCAGAAAAGAAGTATGAATGCATTCACCTTTAAAAACTCTGTCTTTCTTCATTATTACTAACAATGCATTATTATTGGTGGTGATCATCTTAGAGATTTTTTTCCAGCCGCCTTTTGTAACATTTCATCCACCATACCAGAGAGAATACTTCTTGATTATGAAAAGTTTTCCCTAATATGCTAATAACACTGGTCCACCCCTTTAGAGGTTATAAGAAACTTTTGCCAGTGCTTTGCTCTATTCCTGTTTCTGCAAACTTTGAAAATCCAGTATGTCTGAATAAAATGCTAAAGCAATCTTTGTGATGATGCATCCACATACCCTGGTATCCTTTTATAAATGTGACAGCCAAATTATTCCATTTATTGTAAATATTGTAAATATTTCTCACAGTTTTCACCAAGGATCTTTCATTCTCATGAGCAGAGCTACTCACTCTTCTCTGGCAAACAAGAGAAAAAGACATTCCAGCTGCTGTGGAATAGTGTGGACAGGAAATGTCTTCCTCCTAACCTGACTCTTCCTTAAGCCATGGTTATTTTCAATCATTTACTTAATAGTACTATATGCATTCATTTGGAACTTGCCTGCTTTCAAGAGACAGAATATTTGTATATATATACTTTCTAAAGTTTTCCAGATCCACTACAGACCCACATTTCTGATCTACATAGATATAATTACACAGCAGATGTTTCAGCATTTTTGATATTTCAAGTGAAAATATTTTGTTTCTGTAATGCATACCATATTTTTCCAAAGTTGTACTAGGCTGTCATGGTTTAACCCCAGCCAACAACCAAGCACCACACAGCCATTCGCTCATTCTCCCCAGTGAGATGGGGGAGAGAATTGGAAAAGTAAAAGTGAGAAAACTTGTGGGTTGAGATAAGAACAGTTTAATAATTGAATTAAATAAAGTAAAATAGTAGTAATAATCATAATCATAATAACAATAGTAGTAATATACAAAGGAAGTGATGCACGATGCAATTGCTCACGAGCCCCCAACCGATGCCCAATCAGTCCCCGAGCAGTGGTCACTGATGCCTGGCCAACTCCCCCCAGCTTATATACTGAGCATGACATCATATGGTATGGAATATCCCCTTGGCTGTGCTCCCTCCCAGCTTCTTGTGCACCTGGCAGAGCACAGGAAGCTGAAAAGTCCTTGACTCAGTGTAAACACTACTTAGCAACAACTAAAACATCAGCGTGTTATCAACATTATTCTCATCCTAAATCCAAAACACAGCACTATACCAGCTACTAGGAAGAAAATTAACTCTATCCCAGCTGAAACCAGGACATAGGCAAAATCATCTCCTTCTTCTTCCAGAGGAAAGGCTCAAAGCTCTGTGGTGGGTTAACCTTAGCTGGCTGGCAGGTGCCCACCAAGCCACTCTCTTGCTCCCTCTCCTCAACAGGACAGGGGGAGAAAATAAGATGAGAAAAGCTTGTGGGCTGAGATAAGGACAGGGAGATCACTCACCAATTACCATTGCAGGCAAAACAGACTCAACTTGGGGAAGATTAATTTAATTTATTGCCAATTAAAAATAGAGCATGATTGTGAGAAACAAAAAAACAAAACCAAAATCACATTCCCTCCACTCCCTCTTCTTCCCAGGCTCAACTTCATTCCTTCATTTCTGACACTTCTACCTCCTCACCAGCCCAGCAGTACAGGGGGATGGGGAATGGGGTTTGTGGTCAGTTCATAACAGTGCTGGTTTTGGCTGGGATAGAGTTAATTTTTTCCATAGTAGCTTGTATGGGGCTATGTTTTGGATTTGTGATGAAAACAGTGCTGATAATACAGGGATGTTTTAGTTACTGCTGAGCAGGGCTTACACAGAGTCAAGGTCTTTTTTGCTTCTCACACCACCCCACCAGCAAGTAGGCTGGGGGTGTACAAGAAGTTGGGAGAGACACAGATGGGACAGCTGACCCCAATGACCAAAGAGGTGTCCCATATCATGTGACGTCATCCTCAGCATATAAAGCTGGGGGAAGAAGAAGGAAGAGGGGGTGTGTTCAGAGTTATGGCATTTTGTCTTCCCAAGTAACCGTTACGCATGATGGAGCCCTGCTTTCCTGGAGATGGCTGAACACCTGCCTGCTGATGGGAAGTAGAGAATGAATTCCCAATTTTGCTTTGTTGCATACACAGCTTTTGCTTTACCTATTAAACTGTCTTTATCTCAACCCACGAGTTTTCTCACTTTTACCCTTCCAGTTCTTTTCCCTGTCCCACTGTGGGGGAGTGAGCAAGTAGCTGTGTGGGGCTTAGCTGCCAGCTGGGGTATAATGACAATAACACTTCGTCTCTGCCTCTCCTTCCTCCTCACACTGTTCACCTGATCAAGCATGGGGTCCCCCCATGGGATACACTCCTTCATGAACTGCTCCAGCATGGGTCCTTTCCATGCAGTACAGTCCTTCAGGAACAGACTGCTCCAGCATAGGCTCTCCATGGGCCACAGTTCCTGCCAGAAAACCTGCTCCTTGTGGGTTCCCCTCCAGGGGCCACAGCTCTTGCCAGGAGCCTGCTCCAGCACAGGCTGCAGCTTCCTTCGGGCATCTCCACCTGCTCCAGTGTGGGATCCTTCACGTGCTGCAGTGTTGATACCTGCTCTGACATGGTCCTCCATGGGCTGCAGGGGGACAACATGCTTCACCAGGGTCCTCTCCATGGGCTGCAGGGGAATCTCTGCTCCAGCACCTGGAGCACCTCCTCCCCCTCCTTCTTCACTGACCTTGGTGTCTGCAGAGCTGTTTCTTTCCCATTTTCCTTGCTCCTCTTTCTGACAGCTGCTGCACAGCATTTTTTTCCCTTTCTTAAATATGTTATCACAGAGGCATCACCAGTGCTCAGCTTTGGCCAGCAGTGGGTCTGTTCGAGCCAGTTGGAACTGGCTCTGTCTGACATAGGGGCAGCTCCTGCTCTCTTCTCACAGAGACTACTCCTGCAGCCCTCCATCACCAAAACCTTGCCAGGTACACAAATACAGATCTCTGAGCTGGATCCAGATTTCTACTTGAAGTATTGTAAATCAAGAACAACTCAAATGGACTCAGTTTTTACCTCTTTTACGTAGTAATTACCTGTAATGAAATATCTGGTCTTCCTTTACCATAATTCACGCTTTCTTCTTCCCGAAGTTTTCACCTTTCAAAGCACTTTATGTATCTACTTCCTCTAACCGTCTTAGAATTATATATGTCTACAACATATCCTTTCTTAATTGCTTCTTTTGAAATTCATACTAGGTTTTAATAGCTTCCCATAGCAGTATAGCCCATAAACTCTCTGTTATTCTACCTGACACCTGTGTCACTTCTGATTCTTCATTATTTCCTGCAATATGGTGACCAGCACTGTGTACAACATCTTTCCTTTGCTTTCATTTTGAAACATGCTCATATGTATCACAAATGCTCACATGACTCTCATTAAAGGAGCATTAAGTTGTGAACTTAGGTAGCACTGGAGAATGAGGAAACACCAGGCATATGACCCAAAGATGTAATGCTACCAGTTGAAGGACTGGTAAGAGAAGTCCTGTTTTCCACTATAGCTCTTTCTATCCAACCTCAATTTTTGTGTTCACTTTCAGAGAGATTGTTAGCTGTTTGTATAAAGTTCTGAGCCTGGGGAAATTACAGCGAAACAGTAATGTACCTGCTGGTTCTATGCTTTCCGAGGCAGGATTTTGTTAATCCCTTCTGGAGGGGAGAGAAATGCATCATTTGGTCAATCCTTGTGGTCTTGGGGAAAACTCACACCCTTTCCCTATACGCTGTTGTCTTTCACTTCAGCTATTCTTTGCTACATGTCAGTGATGTATATGTGGTATGAGTTTGTTTTCACAATCTCCATTAATTTGGATAGACTACTAAAATTTCACTATCTAAAACAGAACAGAAAGTCATGAGACAAATAAAAGCTGCTTCTGAAATCCAAGGGGTGTTCTCCTGCCAAATAACAAAGGTCTGGGGCAAATAATAAGTAACCGAAAGCTTAAAAAAAAAAAAAAACAATTTACAATAAAAAAGCATTGTTCATCAGAACTGTACAATCTACCTTTCCTCCTTCTCAGTCTGTATTCACTTACTGCTATAACCTTGGTAGTTAAGTTAAATATTTATGAAAAGTTTCACCATTGATAATGTATTTAGTAACCCTCTGTATGATCCTTTCACAGAGCACAGTATGAGAGGACTTCTTGATGTCCACATATATTGTATCTCTCCCTTGATTCTTGTAATCTCTTATTGTCATTTACTCCAAGAAGTTAATCAGCTTTCTTGAGCCAGCCCTCCTTTCCATAATTCATGTCATCAATTTGTCTGGTTTCTGCCTCTTTTTGTGAAATGGATCCAGGACTAAAATACAGAAAAATAGAGAATATCCACATGAGAAAAACAACAGCAAAAACCCATAGACGATGACAGGAGAAATAGGAAGGGTTAGAAGTGTATTCAATCAGTGCAGCTAACTCTGTACTGAAGGGGATAGAGCTCCTTAACTGCTAGACTGGGCAGGCTTACAAAATCATCTTCAGCTGGTAAGGAGGCTACAGGAATGCCCTTGAGCACCATCCAACTTCCAACTTTTAGGCTGCAGCCATTGCCAGCATATCAATAAGGATGTGTTTCTCTCAGCATCTGTTGCCTAATATTGTGAGAACTCTTACAGGAAATGTCTGTATATGATTTATATTCAGGCTGAATTTGAATCTTTTCTATTTTTCCACACTGTATTTTGGGGAGCAGATTCTCTCTCATTCAATTTTCATGAATATCTGTAATTCTGCCATTTGCTACGGTATAAGCATTTGATTTCACAAATAATATCTTTCCAAAAAAAGCATGTGTGTATTTATATGTACTTTATATTCTACAGAATGAAGAATGTAACTATAACTACATATACAACGTATATAGTCTTCATTTGCCTCCTCATTCACCTCCTTGTGCTTACTTTTGCTACAGTCCTGACATAGATTTTTTTTTCATTTGTTTTTTTTTTTCACAGTTCCTTCTTCATTAATATCTTCTCAATGGCTGCTTTGATCTTCAGTCCAATGTGTGTTCATTCTGTTTAACCAAGTACTTTTCAGAATTTGTATTACAAACAATTATTTTCTTCCTGTTCCTTTCACCATGTAAGTATTTCAAAGGCATTAACAAATTTAGCTTCTCAGAATACTTGTCAGCTTAGATTGTAGGGTCAACTTCATTTTATAGCTGGAGAACAAAACTGCTGAAAGTCTATGCTAAAATGACTGTGTTTTCACACATTTTGAATGCTTTGCTTTTGAAAGCAGATCTCGGGGATCCTCCTTTTCAGCTACTTGACAAATTCACTTAGTTTAATAGAAGAACAAGTGTACTGCACCCATGGAATTCAGACCAAGATGTCTCTAAGCAGCTTCAAAAGAGATCACACAATGTGTAGTCTTTTCCTTCCTGAACTCCATCTGCTAGTGGCACAAGCCTCCAAACTCAGCTCTGCAGACTATGGCTCAGTACATTTCTGTCAACATCTACTTTCCCAGACTCTGAGCTCTACAAGCACATCTTTGAAGCAGTGTTATCTCCAGAATGACAGTATTTCTTTCTATATATTCATCTGCTGTTTACTTGCAGCACTTTATCTTCAGTTCTCTGGTTTCATTCTCATCAATCTTGTCCTATGGTATGAGGCTATTCAGCACAACAAAGTTCTGGTGTATTTATGAACGTTTTAGACAAAGATTTGGACAGGAATCATTATGAGTTTTGGAAATAAAGAGGTTACAAGTAAAATTGAAACATGTAATTCCAATATATTCAAGGACATCTTATGCAAAATGTACTTCTTATGGTACTGTTCAGCTAGAAAGCCTTCTGACCACATATTCACATGGCACCCTGTCCTTGGACACTGCACTGGTCCTGGAATTCTGCCTTTATTCTGCTTCCTCCCAACCCAGGTACAGATGGAGCTCCTGCTTTATTTCAATGTAAAGGCAACTTGGATGACTTTTCT
This sequence comes from Theristicus caerulescens, assembly GCA_020745775.1. Classification (NCBI taxonomy): domain Eukaryota; kingdom Metazoa; phylum Chordata; class Aves; order Pelecaniformes; family Threskiornithidae; genus Theristicus; species Theristicus caerulescens. The sequence continues at coordinate 116,341,769 of CM036559.1, read as the reverse complement.
GTAAGATTAGTATCTCTGTTATTCAGAATGCTTTTCAAGTTTCACCTACTGTCCCTCTTCAGAAAGGAAATATTGCTATTTCTGTTTCGCTTTCCTCTTCTCTGTTATGATCAATACGCCACCTTAAAATCTTTTAAGGTATCATACATCATGAAAAGTACATGAAAAGACTTGTACATCAGCTCATTTAAATCTGAAACCTCCAATATATCCTCTGTTTCTTATCAAAAACAGTTTCAGACATAGAAATAAAACTTTATCCAGACAAGCCTCTGAAGACTTCCTCCTCTCTGGTCCCTTCCCCTCACTTCTTCACTTATTGACATAATAAATGAGAAGGAATTGTGGTTGCAAAAGGTCAGATTCACAGACTTCATATGTGGATGCTTAGACCGAAGGGCTAACTTCAGCTGACAACTGGAGAGCAAAGCTCCAGAAAGATTTACAGTAAAATTTCCAAGTACTTGCTGATTGTGAATGCCCATTTTGAGATCTCAGGGATTTCCTTCCTTCCCTGAGCCAGACCCAGAATACTGAGCAGACTGCCTCCATCTCTAGGCCTATGTCAGTAGGATGAGAGAAGCACCTCCAAGAACAACTTAATAAACTCACAGGGAATCACCTTGTTCTAGCTGATCTATCAAATGCTGGTGGTTGTCTGAGAGCCTGATGTTCCCCAGAGTGTAACTGCCTAGGAAAACCCTGAAAAATGGAACCTCTGTCCCCTCCTGATGATAAAATACTTTTACCAAAGTACTGAGAGAGTTGGTATGTTTTGTTTTACATTTTGTGGCATAGTCATGAATGCCATATGAAACAGGGTCATGTTCTCTTTCATGCTTCACTCTCCATGGCTCCAAGGGTTTTCCACTTCTGCAGAAATCCCTGCAGGTATACAATTCATGGTAGAAGGAAGAAATTCTTACTGAGCATAAAGTAGTGTTTCGGGAGCTTTTGCAATAGTTAGAGAAACCTCTGTTCCCATCCATCTCCAAAGGAACTTCTGAGAGAACTTCAGCTTTTTTTAGGCTTAAATCTTTCTTATGCTGGTAAATTACCAGGAATAACCATAAACCAAATAAGACCCCATGTAATGTAACAGACTTCAAGTCTTAGCTCCAAAACTCCAGCAATTCTTAAAAATAGTAGCTGTGATTTTTTAAACATAATAAAAAAATTTCTCCCACTTGTTTTTATTTAAAGAAACTACCTAGTGGTGTTATCTGAGATTTAAAGAAGATACAAATCTATATGGCCTAAAGCTACTGTCGTGATGCAGAAAATTCCAGCCCAAATGATTAAAGTTTCAACACAAATGACAAAAGATAATGGGAAGTGTCTGGTAACCAAGCTAAATATATGTCTAATTACAGACAGTGATGATGGGTTTTCCTGTAATGTACTTACATTTTTCATTGAAAGAGTAGATTTTTGTTACTCCATTCCTTTTCAACTATTGCTGTGCCTTAGCCCATCTGCTTTTTTGTATGCTCTTTCTTCCTCCAGTTTCATTATCCTAGTCTTTGATGATCATACGGCAAAACCTGAGATCATGTCTGGTGAATTCCTGACTGATATTGAAGTGGTCATGAAATGAAACTAAGATGACCAATCACTGTTAAGAAACATTGATGTTGACTTTAACATCATATCTTTAACATTATCCTTAATATATGAAATAATTTTAGTTTCTAACTTAGTTGTTTAAAGTGTTACGCTTTCATCTCACTGTTGTCCATTTGGAAATCTTCTGATTTGCATATTTTATGGTGATTGATAACCTACACTTGACTCTGTATTAATCCTGCTGAAGGAAGCAGCCAGTACCCGATCCTTTCACTGACAGCCAGCCTGTCCTGTGATTGTTTACTGAGTAGACTGCTCAGAGTTTACCAGCTACTGTGCATAATAATTGTTACTTCAGATGCCAGCATTATGGACTTGGGGTTTTGACATTTCTTTCATTCTTTGGTGACATACCCATTAAATGGTTATTCCTTCCATTCAATTTTTTATTCAAAAAGCCAAAGATTGCATTGAAGATAAAAACAGTCCTTTACATAGTGATTGCTTGGATGAAGCTTCACATATGTGCAAGCTGTATTGAGGTTGGAATATAATACAATAAAGACATTTAATAATAAAAAAAAAAATGTTGACAACTATTACAGAAAAATTCTTGTGGATTTTTCCAGCCAGATAATTTTCTGTCATTTCAATAGCACCAAAGTTCCAGTGTCAATATCATGAAGAACTAAAGACAGTTGTGTTTTCAAGACTGTATCTCTGGCTGCATAGTTTAATCTCTCTCTGGCCATTAATTCTTACATACAGAAGTGCTCAAATACAATGCAAATGTTATCAATCAGTTTTAACCTTCCTTGCTAGTCAAATTTTCCCTTAACATATTATGTGAATTGCATTAGCAAAGTGTACTCTTCATTCCTTTTGGAATCTTCAGAGTTTTGAAAGCTGTATTCATAGACATTTTACATTCAACTTTCTCATCGCTTTTCATCTTTCCAGTATGTTCATACTGTACAGGGCTTTTCACAAAGCCTGCCTTGTACAAAGGCCTGCGTTTACTACTTCCAAATATTTTGGCCAGCTATGTTATCTAATCTCTGTTTCCGTCCAGTTCTTTTTTTGGCTGTCTGAGCTGAATTCTGTTAAATTCAGTTAATGTGCACTGTGAAAAAAAAATGTTCTCTTCTGCTATTAGCATTAGTTTTTCCTGTATCACTCACTTGACTTGAAAAGTTAAATACTTCTTCTCCTCTCAGAAATATTTTCCGCATTTTTAATATTTTCAATCAAAATCCTTATTACAAAATATTACGTCAGTTAGTAGTGTCTGTCAGCATATATGTTAGAGGCTTTCTTGGCAGCAGGTCATGTAATTGTTATTCTCTGAATCGTTGCCTGATTTAATGTATATTCAGAGATACCAGCATTCTGTAATTGACTTCAGGAATGTATATTTTGCTGGTCTACTTTTGAAGCCACTTGAGGTAGTTCACATGCTGAAATTATATGCAGAATACTAGCATTTAGAAGTCTTAAAAACATTTTACTTCTAAAACAACTTGCTGAGATTCTTATGAATTTGCTGTCATCGTAAACCAAAGACTTATCAGAGTAATTTACACCTATTTTCTATAAGTGAACTGAGGCACAATGATGAAGAAACAGCTTGCAGAGAAATTTGCTGTAGTGCCAGAAAATGGAATAACATCTCCTGCCACAGAATCTTTTTGTTCCTCTTCTAAAAGGACATGTAAAAACTGAACGTGTATTTAACACCTAACTATATAGGCAATATTATAGTCCGACCTAGAATAAGTAAAGACCCTGAGCTCATGTCAGGCCATATGTGTCCTGACAGTATTCTGTTTGAGAAGAAATTGAAGCTTCTTTCACATATGATGGGTTGATCATGTTGTTTTTTCATCCCAGATCCAATTGACCTGACAGCCAACCCAATTCACATCTTTTTCAGAGTGCTAGGAAACTTTGCCTTCACTCTCCCTATATGAGTACACATTGTTTTACCAGAGAATTTGCAAAGATCAGAACAGGGAAAGAATCCCACTTCAGTGCTTACTGAGATATTTTTGGTTTGATTTTGTTCTTGCTAGGTACAAATTCAAGAATACCTGTGTTAAATGAAATGCAATAATACCACAGATCCAGAGCAGTGTGCCCCCAGTGTTCACTTACTCTGAGGTGGGTTCTGCTATCAAGTTCAGGAGCTACTGCACAGTACAGTGGAGCCTGGCATGAACCCAGGTAGACTCAAACAGAATTTCCCTTAATCAGAATGATCTGCAGAAATCTCTTTACATTCTGACAACTCAAAAAAAATCTGACCAAATATACTTCCAGATTTTTCCAGTCAGACTCTACTCTGGATATAGAGCAGCCAAGGCTGCTATTTCTCTAAATAAGAGGATGCATTCAAGTGACATATTTCAGAATAAGATTTTGTTTTGGTTTATGATTTGATAGTTCTTGTTCAGCTAATCTGTGGAATTATTTATTTGTGTATATTTCTCTTTCAAGGTCAGCCTGACATGCAGTGGAAAGTTATTTAATTACAGCTCTAAATTTTGTAGGTGGACACCTGAATAAAACATCAGGATGATGACCCCAGATCATTGCAGCAATGAATGCGACTACCACATTTATGCCGAAGTACTGATTTATATATCTCTGTGTTGAACGTGGGTCTTCTTTTTCAGTTATGCAGTAATTAAATTGTTAATTTTTCTTCCTCTTTCCCCTCCAACAATTTCTTAAAGACATATGACATATTCTTCAAAGACATATGTTTTTAAAGGCAACACTATGCTGGTTGACAAAGGGCAAAAGATGAATAGAAAATATTATTTTCTGCCAACTTATCCCTAGTCCAGGCAACATTCTAGGCTATTTATGTAGTTCTTTAGAGATCCTTCTGTGCTATGCGTTATACAAAACCAAACAAAAATGTAGTTCCCCCGAGACTGCTTTTAATCTACTTCCAAGATGAAAAAGCAACACATGAATAATAAATGAATCAGCAGTTTCATTCAAAATTGTGACTACAGTAATCATTTATCTGTGGCCATAAGATTTCTTTTTTCATTCTGAAGTGTTTTAACAATGTCAATAAACAGAGTCACATTTTTTCCAAGAAGAAACTTATATGTGGAAAATTTAACTGACCAATATTTGCACTGGTCCACCTAAAAGCCTCACTAGCCATTTTTTTTTTTAATTGATAATCGTAAATTACTTCCCCCAGAGTTCAGGGTTACTGCGTAAGGGTTTCATTAACAGAAGGCATTAAAAAAGCAGGTGCAGTGATCTTCTTTGAGGAACACTGTGCAATGCTCAGTTCTACAGCCTTGCAATGGCAAGAACAGCATTAATATCGGATGGACCATCCAGTCTTGGTCTTTCTTGCATCCAGTTCCCTTAAAATGAGGACTTTTGTCTGCTAGGATTAGGGTTGCAGGGCTGTAGAAACAATGGTGATTCAGATGTTAAATTTAGCATTAGATTTTCAGACTTATTTATTTTCAAGTTACATAAATGTAATCTTTGTACATAATGCACATTAAGTAAACTAAGAAATACAGTATACATCCTACAAACATTAAATGATACTGCTATGGCTGTATAAAATGAAATGTATGTAGTTATATTTCTCAGGCTTGCAACATCTTGAATTTAAAGTCCTAAGACTACAATTTATATACAGTAAAAGTCTATTTTATTGTATCAGAAGTCTAGTAAGATTTTGACCTGCTTTCCTCTTGCTGTTTTCCTCTTTGCATAATGCTGCAGTCTATATAGTCTGTCACAACATATATACACACACACATTTTTCATTTTGAGTCACTGAGTAAATGAAATTACATTGGGTCTAATAAATATGTTGTCATCTAAATAGCAGCTTCATTAGAGTTCATTATAAACATTACTTTTATTATTTAGAATTTACTGTAATGCTGAGTACTGTTTATTTAGTTCCAGTAAAAAATCTGTACACTTTATTATGTGCAGACTGAACCTTACAATTACATTGCACCAAGATCTGAATATGCAACAGTAAGATTTGTAAACTGTTTTGCATTTCCTAAAGGGTAGCCACAGCACAGAAGTACAACTGCTAAAATGAACACATGCAAACTCAGTATGAATGAGAAGCAAATAAACCGAAAATACAGGAAGAAATAAGGTAACCAAGGATTAATAAAACATATCTCCAACATTCTCAAATAATGAGAGATGCATTTCATCAATACTACTAATAAAATGTATTATTAAACTTTACAATAGGGCCTAAGTTCCTAGCACCTGCTGAACTGGACATAACACAAATGGAGGTAAAAGACAGATGTTACAATCTCTCTCACCCAAGAGATATAACATTAAATAAAAAAAAAATTGTACAGCAGTAGACTGTATCACAAAAAGTATTTGCAGAGGCTCAGGAAATATTAATGCCATTGTATAATGTACTCATAAGATTTCATCTGGAAACTCCATAAAGTTCTAGCTATCCTCACTCAAAAAAAGAGGAGTTAAAATTGCAAAAGCAGCAGGGAAAGTTTCATAGCATGAACAAGGAAATGAGAAAGGTTGACTTTATAGACAGTACTGAAAAACCATGACTTGTTCATTTTACCAAAATGAAGGCTGGGATGTGGAGAGGAATTATGACTGATTTTTTTACATAACGAAGGGATGGTGTAGGAAGATGAGGTAGGATGGTGTCAGAAGAAAAGAGAATCAGCGGGGATGTAGAAGAACTACATAAACTGCAAGATAGACTAACACAAGAAAAAATGTAAACGGGACAGAAATAAATTCGTGTTGAAAATTAGAGGAAGGATTCTGATATGAGAGTAGTGAGGTTCTGGAACAACCTTCTGGCTAGCGTGGTGGAGACAGAGGAACACATATGTAATTTTTAGATGGCCCTGATCAGGATGGCACCCTGATAGCGGGGAGCTTGCGTTAAAGCCCAGGGCTTTCTTGCAGCTGTCACACTTCATATCGGTTCAAGGAGTTCGATGAGTTTCATAGCAATGAACCCTGATGAAAGGACAGATCAAACACATGGAAAAAAATTGTCCTTAATCCCCAGCACTATATTATAAACATTTCAGAAATTAGTATAAGCTTGTTGGAGTTTCTGTTCAGCCCTTGATCTCTACATTCAAATTCCAGTGACATTCAAAACAGCTGACATCGTACAGTGAGTTCAGACACATGAAGAAAATCACAGTACTCATGTGCTGTAGTCCTTTTTTCTACTAATTGATTTTCATAAAATACATTGCATAGTGTGTTTGTTCTTAATCCCTGAAATTTGACAGGGTATAGATTTTTATAGAGACAATCACCATGGTTTCCCAACACTTTCTATATTGGGACATTTCAACACTTGGCTTGATCAGAAACACTCTTATAATGGATTTCCAGAAGACTGTCAATACTTTATGCTGATTTTTACTGTGTAAAAATGGATACACAAATTCTCAGCTAGAAAAAAAATAATATTACTATAATATAGTTAGTAACATTCAAGTGACACATATCTTCCCCACTCTCTCTGTTCCTGGAATTAAAAGAATTGAGCCAGACAAGACCTTCAACTGAATATTCCAGAACATCTACCAAAACGTTAAATACAAGCTCAGAAGAAAATAGTCAGCAGCTTCCACTTGCTTTTTTCTTCTTGCTATGGCTGAATGAAAATAGTCTAAGGTCAAAAATTGTTCCCAATACAAAGCAAAAGCTGCGGAAGACAAATCTAAACTGAAGAAAATAATCATCTCATCAACTATGCTAAATATGTTAGTTGTGCTCCTTAATCTTAAAGAAAAGGTCATCAGCTAAATTTTGTTCTGTTAATAGCTGCAGGATGACTCAGAATAAACTGGAAGAAAGCTAAAACAGCACCTGTAGTAGGTCTGAGAGCTACGTATATAGATCTGTTCATAGGGAGAGGCTTGCACTGCACAACACAAATATGTATGGTGCAACCTCTTCTTGAGTGCTGCAACATCTAATGGCACTGCCCCCACGCACAGATATCAGGTAACACTGGAGCAATATGGCTGAATGTAAGACCAGGGACCAGTAATCACCTGCGCATGCACTTCCTTCTGTGCTAAGAGAAAATTGGTTGATCTTGTGAAATGATTTATTTCCTTCCCTTGGAGGTCTTGATGATGCCAAGGCTTTGCAGACAGTGAGGAACAGGCAGAAATAATTTTAAATATATACCATGACCCCTCAAAAGGCCATATCATATTGTTCAGATGTATAGACTTTCCTAAATGGGACAATCTTTCTGTACAAGACATAGGCCAAGTGTTAATTTCCTGGAAGTTTCTAAGGATTCTTCATAAGTTTAGGTCAGGAAAAAAATTCAGAATAAAAACCTGCCAATCTCTTAATTATTTTTTTACACATTTCCCCAGAAAAGGGATTAATTAGCATCTCTGCTGCAAACAGAGATATTCATGCAAATCTTTGTTTCAGTAAATGTCTGGCCTAATTTAACAAATATTTTATTGAAAGGTCAGCTACAGGACTGTTATGAAAACCTCTATTTCACACAACATGATGCCTCTACACAAGTATAAGCCATATTCTTAGATCACTTTCTTCCATCCTTGCTCCAGCAGAGTAGTACTTTATTCCATAAATAGCCATGTCTGCATGCCATATGCATTTTTTGTGAAGGCAAACTATGTTTTGTCTCCAAGATGTACTTTTTTATTGAATACAGTAATCCAGAGGCTACTGCATGGTTTGCATAGGAGTTGCAAAGTCTGGCCTAATGTGCTGGCTAAAACTGCAAAAAATTATTAACTATTACCTGTATTACTCATGCATCAAGTTTCCCTCTTCCACTCCCACTGTAATACCAACATAAGATTACAAAAGTTAAGGAGTTCTGGATATTATATAAAGGCATAACTGAAACATTGGGAAGATGACTGCTGCATTCATGGCGGACAAAATGTTATATAAGTTTAAAAAGAATAAAATGGTTACGAAAGGAAATTTAGGAATTGAGAGTGAAAAAATCTTTAATTGCTGTAAGAACAGAAGAATCTGTTCAAAACTTCTACTTCAGCACTTCACTGATATGTACAGTAAATGCCTTTAGAGAAAAGGAAATGGTGCAATTGGCTATTTACAGTTATGTCAGAATTTTCAGAGATGCAATTTATAATGTAATCTTGCAATTCATCATAAAATAAATCTTAACAGTGTGCTACAGAGCATCAGTGAGAGACGAAAAGGGGAGACAAAGTTAAGAGCAGGACATGAAAAGTCCCCCCAGCCCAACAGAATGCTGTATATTTCCTTATTCCAAACTTTTCAGTATGCAAAGACAAGATGAGTGTAATCAGGGAAAGCAGCACACTAGTTACAGAAATGCTACAAGCAAAATGAAGTGTGGGCATTTTGCTGATCTGATAGGAAGACATATTCTTCAAGAAATATTAAAAAAAAAAAAAAAAAGCATTTTAAGCCATCCTGTGGACAGCATGCTAAATATAAACAAAAGTGGATGAAGCATCTTTCTAACCTCATGCATAAGGTCCTGACCAAGTAAATAGCAAGAGACCTTTGTTCCGGGCAGGAAGACCAAATATGAGCAAAGATCTCCCTCTTATCACGCAAGCAACCTGTTCAGAGTGCTGTAAAATTAATCTTGTATTTTCCCTTGAAGAGCAGATAAGCTTTCTATTCAAATATTTGCTTTGACAGAAGAGACTAAGTACTGGGCAAATAGGAGAAATTGTCTTTAAAACAACTGGAGGGTCACCTTGATCATACAGTATAAATACCCTTGGTTTCTGACTCACCCAGAGAAAAGGTCTGTCATGGTTTAACCCCAGTCGGCAGCTTAGCCCCACACAACCACTCGCTCACTCCCCCACAGTGGGACAGGGAAAAGAACTGGAAGGGTAAAAGTGAGAAAACTCGTGGGTTGAGATAAAGACAGTTTAATAGGTAAAGCAAAAGCTGTGTATGCAACAAAGCAAAATTGGGAATTCATTCTCTACTTCCCATCAGCAGGCAGGTGTTCAGCCATCTCCAGGAAAGCAGGGCTCCATCATGCGTAACGGTTACTTGGGAAGACAAAATGCCATAACTCTGAACACACCCCCTCTTCCTTCTTCTTCCCCCAGCTTTATATGCTGAGGATGACGTCACATGATATGGGACACCTCTTTGGTCATTGGGGTCAGCTGTCCCATCTGTGTCTCTCCCAACTTCTTGTACACCCCCAGCCTACTTGCTGGTGGGGTGGTGTGAGAAGCAAAAAAGACCTTGACTCTGTGTAAGCCCTGCTCAGCAATAACAAAAACATCCCTGTATTATCAGCACTGTTTTCATCACAAATCCAAAACATAGCCCCATAGTAGCTACTATGAAGAAAGTTAACTTTATCCCAGCCACAGCCAGTACACAGACCAGAGAAATCTCCAGGAAAAGCATCAATTATTTTATTCAGTAGTATTTTCTATCCCCAAAGTCCACTTTTCTAGGCTTCTTAGGAGTATCTTCTAGCCATTAAATTATTGGGCAAAAGAGAAAATACCTTCTTGTCCTGCCTAATGCGGCTACTACTCAAAAAAATGTGTGTATTTTATTATGGAACATTCCATTTGACCTGGTTTTTTGGGGGTTTTTTAAGTTTTAAACAAGTAATTTAGATATTTTAATATTCTTCACTGGACACTGAAAATGTCAGCTATTTGTAACCTCTTGCTACAGACCTACTCTTTTAAACTGGGGAGCTCATTCAGTTGTACCTCATCCGGAATGCTTAAAATGGCCAGAAAAATTTAAATGCAAACAGCTTTTAGTACAGAACCTACCAAAGTTAATCCTTTGTGAAAACATTTTTACAGGGTTTTTTTTGGGGTGGGAGTTAATAATGAAGGGAAGAAAATCTGACAGAACAAGAGCATGAATTAAACCTTCTCCTTTATTCCTTCCTGATTGTTTCAGTTAGTTAATCTGCCTGTAGACAAATGCAGTGGTCAGATTCACATATAAGCCCTGTTTTCTTGCTATTTAAAGCAAACAATCAGACTTTGCAATGGCCCCTTACAGCACTGATAAGTCAGAGCCCATAGATTTGTGCAAAGGGACAACAATACATGGGAATTTAAGGATCTGCTTGTGAAAACTGCTGTGAAAAACTCTTACTCTCTTCTTTTCCAAGTCAGGGATCTTGTGGAGGTCTGTGGATATTTTTGTACCAGTGTAATTATTCCTGACAAGGACACCTCAAAACACTTATTTTCCAAAACTTGCTCTGTCCTGTGACAGCTGCTGACCTAGTGACAGTTACTGACAACAGCTTAAGCACAAAAGTGTCACTGCAAGGTAGGAATCATTTGAAAAGTCAACGTTTGTCAGCTATTTTATTCCAGCTACAATAAATAATTTTTTGTTGTTGTTATCTTCTGTTTAGCAGAACCCAGTGACCAAGTGATAAAATGGCAGTTGAAATTCAATAGCAAAGTGAGAAGTAATGCAAGCAGGAAAAAATATCATTATTGATGGATGCTGAGGACTCCAAGTCAGCCATCATCACTAAGAAAAAACTATGAGAACTATTGTGGATAGTCCTCTGAAAATGTCATGAAAATACTCAACCAGCAGTTCAGGTAGTAACTGGATGTTGGGGGTCATTCAGAAAGAATTGAGAACAACCTACAAGAAATCTTTATGTCACCTTTTGAACCCACACAGTTTCCATACTGGAATATTTCATAAAGGTCTGGTCAAACCATTGCAAAAAGTATGCTAGAAGATGAACAGAATTATAGAATATTTTACACATGACAGGAAACTACACAGACTTCAGCAGAGAAAAGGAATATGATGCTTTTACAGGAAAAGATTTGTAAAATCACTATTGACATAGAAAAGGAAGAAAGAAAAAGATTATTCTTTATATGTCATAACAAGATAACTAGAGAACATACTAGGAAATTATCAGGCAGTAAGTGTAGATCAAACATGAAATGAAACTGAAATGAAATAAAAATAAATGTAACTGTGGAATTCATGACTGCAGGATGCCATGAAAGCTTAAAATACAGGCAGGGCTCCAGATAGGTTAGACATACTCATGGGGCGTGTTTCTGTTGCTGGGTACTACATATGGCTGGTTATCAATGTAAGCTGGAGACCTTATGCTGTACAAAACATATTCAGCAGTTCTTCCAACAGACAGACATGCATTTCATCAGCATGAATCACATGGTCTTCCAATCTTAATCTTATATCCCAACTCAGTGACTTACAAGAGTAACGGCTAGCCTCTAGTTAATAAGAGTAGCCACTTAGGGTGAACTTAAACTTGGTACATGAGGAGAGAGCTGTGGATGTTGTCTACCTTGACTTCAGTAAGGCTTTTGACACTGTCTCCCATAACACCCTCACAAAAAAAAGCTGATGAAGCATGGGCTGGATGAGCAGTGAGGTGGATTGAAAACTGACTGAATGCCCAGGCCTAGTGGGTGCTGATCAGTGGTACGAAGTCTAGTTGGAGGCCAGTAACTAGCGATGTACCCCAGGGGTCAATACTGGGTCCAATCCTGCTTAACGTCTTCATTAATAATCTGGACAGTGGAACAGAGTGTACCCTCAACAAGTTTTCTGGTGACAGAAAGCTGGGAAGAGTGGCTGATAGGCCAGAGGGTTGTGCTGTCATCCAGAGGGACCTGGACAAGCTGGAAAAATGGGCTGACAGGAACCTCATGAAGTTCAACAATGAGAAGTGCAAAGTCCTGCACCTGCTGAGGAATAACCCCAGCCATCAGGACATGCTGGAAGCCAACTGTCTGGAAAGCAGCTTTGCAGAAAAGGACCTGGGGTTCCTGGTGGACACCAAGTTGACCAGGAGCCAGCAATGTTCCCTTGCAGCAAAGAAGGCCAATAGGGAGGTTAATTTCAAATGCACTGTTACAACTGCAATGCCCTGAACATGCAGGAAACACATTCAGATGTGATTACGTTCATCAGATTAACAGCAAGCCTATCACTGGATTGGCTGACTCTTCCCTCCTTCCAGCAGAATTTCTCAGTCTTCCTGACACTGCTTTGTAAGACATTTTGAGTCTTTGACCACAGCGTTGCTCTTTGTGTACTTTCTAACACATCAGAAATATATAGATAGGATATGCCCTTAGAATATGTCATTTTAAAGCCATTATGGTACACTGACCAAAACACGTGCATCTCTGTAAGTATATAAACATAACTTGACACAAATATGTCAGTCTTTTGCTTCTGCTGGAGGCTACATAACTGTGTGAGGGAAAAAGACTTGTTCAAATACTTTATTTTCTTTAAAAAAATAAGATGGATCTCTCAAAATTAAGAAGTATTTATTCACAGAACCACAGAATGGCTGAGGTTGAAAGGGAGTCAGCAGAATGGGTTGTTTTCAATGTTAGTATCACCTTGATGTAATCTTATGTCCACATACTGTGAGACACAGTACAGTTATATGTTTTGTTTTTTTCTTTAATGGGTATTTTGCAAAATAAATTTTTAGTGCATGTCTTCAGCTAAACTTTACAGTATTAATTATGACACAGCTATTACTAGGCCATCATATTGATTAGTTGCTCACCCCTAGCTGAAGGGAATTCTCCTGCTCTTACAGGCTACTCAGGAAACGGCAAAGTGAATAGCATTCCTAAGAACAAAATAATTTAATCCTGAGGCCGGCAGTAATTTCAGACTTCAACAAACACTGCCAAGTAACTTAGAATTCCACAGTAGCTTCTAATAATATCAGGAAGCCAATTAAAAAAAAAAAAAAAAAGGTGGGCTGTTCTTGTGCTTCCAAAGCAGGGTTCTCTTAAAGATTTCAACTGTCTTTTTACCTCAGAAATATTAGTATCCTGCATTTTGACTTAAGAGTTCCAGAGATATTAGAACTTTTCTGGGTATCATCTGATTAATTACGCAGAGAAATGAGAAGGATGTTAAGGAGATCTTGACAGACAAGCATATCAAAGCAGCAACAACCCAGTCCTCTTTTAAAAGCCTGGAAATTAGGAAATACTGCACACTCAGCAGTTAGCTTATCTATTGCAGATGTAACAATAAGACTGGCTAGTTCACAAAGGCAAAAGTTTTTAAGAGTAAGTGTTTGTAACAGTATCTGCTTGAAAGAAAAATGCATGTTTACCATTCCTTAGAGTGCTGCTCCAGCAACTTGTCCAATCTAGAAGAAAAATGAATTTGTTTAGGTATAATATGTAAAAAAAAACCCAAACAAAACCCGTGATTGCTAAAAGTATCAATGTAGTCATGAGAAAATATAAATAACAAATGTAGAAGTAGTCCATCCATTCATGCAGCATTGCCTGAATATGAAATGTATTTGGGCAGTACGAATAAATACAATTCTTTGCCTTAGAGTACCTGCAATGATAGTTTAATGTACATGTGCTGAGGTCAGAACAGTCTGATACAGCCTGAAAATGGACTGGAAGACTATCTCACAGGGAACAACTGGGCAAATCTGAGCCACTGAGAAAACCTGTACCTGGCCATGTCTTATTTTCACTAATGTTGTACAGGAAGAAATGTGAATGTTTGTGCAGTTTTAATTTGCCTCTAAACCAGGCAAGGACATCAAACTGGAACAGGCTGCTCAGATAGGTTGTGGAGTCACCATCCTTGGAGATATTCAAAAGCCATCTGGACATAGTCCTGTCCTGGGCTCTAGGTGGCCCTGCCTGGGCAAGGAGGTTGGACCAGATGACTTCCAGAGGTCCCTTCCAACCTCGGCCACTCAGTGATGCGATGAGTCTGTCAACAACTGCAAATTCCTAACTAGTAACACAGACATAAGCAGAAGCATGGAAGGAAAACAAAATGAGAATCAAATTGGTAAAAATGCTAGTTAATACATCAGGAAAGCCATAATCTGAATTGTCATTGACTGACATGTAGAAAGAAGGAAGACATTCCTGAATTTAGAGCATAAGAAATGAGATTGAGTTCAAAATAGAATAAAATCAGGCGGAACACCTAGCTGCTCTGAAATAGGACACCATCTGCAGTACCAGAGATAAAACTAACTGGAGAGGTCTCTCACAGGCTGGCTTGATACTACTGCTCATAAGTAATAAAACATGCATTGTATAGGGAATATGCTGGAGTGTAGCTGGCCCTCCATGGGGACTATAGAAAGTAACAAGGGCCATTTCCTCAGTATATGAAAATAAAAATGACGTAGCAAGTTCCCCTTCTCCCATAGGTCCTCTTTAGATGAACATAAAGGGAATGGAGAACAGCATAGAAGTGTGGAGCACAAGGGACAGTGGTTTTTTATAGCTACGTCTGGGGTTTTTTTGCTAACAGGCCCAAAACAGCTCTTGGTTAACATGATTCCATCTTCCACATTATTATTTGAATTGCCATACTAGGAAATAACTCAACTGGATTCCTGTCTTTGATCTACTAAATAATCAATTATTTATACAATGGAGCACTGCCATCAGGAGACATTAGTCTCCCACACCAAAGTACCCAGCATGTATTAGAGGATTCTTCTACATTGTGAAAAACACAGAAACAAATCCCATAAGCTTGCAGAAGGGAATTCTGCCCATTGCCCACGCTGTGCAGGAAGGGGCAGGATTTTGTAATCATCAACACAGGCTTTAAGTATCTCAAGTACTACCCTCTTTTCTTCCAAAAAGAAACTATTTAGTGTGTTCAATAATGCTTCTGAAGCTGCAGGTCCTTTCCTCTGCCCCCTAATCTCTCTGTGATTTAGCAACATGACTACTGCAGATTACCAGGTGTTCATTGAAGGGAGGCTAGGATAACCACAAATGCCTGGCTAGCAATACATTTTCTGTGCTACTATGAGCAGTAGGATTTGAAAACATGCAAAATCCATGTGCTTGCAGAGAATCTTATGCAAGAAGCTCTCTTAGACAGGTTTTCAAAATACCGCACAGAGTGAGAACTTCTTGGCTGCTTCTCATAAGCCACACATTGCTAATGCCTAGTGGAAAGAGTTCGAGCAATAGCAGTGTTTATTTGAAGCAGGCATATCCTCCCAGTCACCAGAGAGCTATGCATAGCCTTTCAGTACAGAAACAGAGCTGCTCCAAATGCTAAGATTTGGTGGTACTCTGGCAACACCACGCATTTATTTGATGGGATGGTGTGAAGAGAGCTTGTTGTGAGGGTGCAGCAAGAGCAGGCATACACCCTGGGTGAGACGAGCCAGGGGCCACTGCCCCAGAGGCAGGAGAGCAGGGCAGGGTGGTGACAGCACAGGGTCCTGTCAACAGCCCAGTGATCATCAGGCAATGGCAGGGCAGCAAGTCAGCCCCAAGGTCCAGCCAGGAAACCCAAGCAATAATCCAGGAACAAGAGTAGAGGCAGACACCCCTATAACAGGGCTCAGACAGGGACTGGTAGCCCAGGACTAGGCTTAAGAAAGTCAATAGCATGCTGGCTTGTATCAGGAATAGTGTGGCCAGCAGGACCACGGAAGTGATTGTCCCCCTGCACTCGGCATTGGTGTGGCTGCACCTTGAATACTGCGTTCAGTTTTGGGCCCCTCACTACAAGGACATTGAGGTGCTGGAGCGTGTCCAAAGAAGGGCAACAAAGCTGGTGAAGGGTCTAGAGAACAAGTCTTATGAGGAGCGGCTGAGGGAGCTGGGGTTGTTTAGCCTGGAGAAGAGGAGGCTGAGGGGAGACCTTATCGCTCTCTACAACTACCCAAAAGCAGGCTATAGTGAGGTGGGGGTCAGTCTCTTCTCCCAAGCAACAAGCAACAGGACAAGAGAAAATGGCCTCAAGTTGCACCAGGGGAGGTTTAGGTTGGATATTAGGAAAAACTTCTTCACCAACAGGGTAGTCAGGCCCTGGAACAGGCTGCCCAGGGAAGTGGTTGAGTCCCCATCCCTGAAGGTATTTAAAAGATGTGTGGATGTGGTGCTTAGGGACATGGTTTAGTGGTGGACTTGGAAGTGCTAGGTTAACAGTTGGACGTGATGATCTTAAGGATCTTTTCCAACCTAAATGATTCTATGATTAAATGGAGCCCTCAATCAGGATTTGTGGGGAGGTCCAAGGTGAGTCTGCTCAGGGCCACGAAGAACTGTTTGTGCCCTCAGGACCCCTACATATGTATGTAAGGTGAGCTCTTCTGCACCTAACAATCATATGCAAAAATATTTGTCATTCAAACCAAAGTACAAATCTCAGAAATAGAAAATTGGAAGTACTGGGCTGTAAAATAATAGCATGTTGCCCTTTGCAAGCTTAGCTCACTGTAAAAGAGTTGTTTTCACATTTCCCAATGAAACTCCATGACATAGCTAAATTGATTTACAAAGGCTTTTAAAATAGAAATGTGTTGGATTTAAAAAACTGCTCATTTTCTAGTACTCTCACAAAACAGAGGTTGTATGCACCTTTATTAAGACAATAAGCAATTCATCAAAACAACGGTGCTTCTATAATGTGAGATGTTGATAGCACCATGCAGAAAACATAGAGCAGGAGCAGGTGCCTGAGCCTTAAGGAAAATTCAACAATAATGCTTCTATCCTGTTTTGCATTTCCAGAATACATGAAATTACTTCATTAACTACTGCTAGCTGCAGTGGTAGCACAGGTGAAACAGTGACGTTGTCTCTGACTTATAATTCTCACCCCTCCAGTCTGTACTGGGTACTTACATCAGCATCCACCTCCTTTCCTGCTTGTCTCACTGGTTGTGTCTGCTTTCAGTACCCAGTTATCTCATTTTCCTACATTAGTGCTCAATAAATTCATTTTCCTAAAAAGTCTAAGAAGTCCTGGCATTCTACCAGCATTTGAAGACATCATTGCAGTGTGACATTTTAAAACAGTGTTGTTAAGGGTGAATGCATGATCCAGCTCCACGAGAAGACTCACACTTGCCACCAAGATCTTCCTGGGTTACTTATAGCTTATCATGTCTTATGCTGGTTGTTTTGCTTGCGAATCAATATATATATAAAATCAACATGTATGGAAAACTTTCCATTCTCTACCAGTCAGTGAAGAGGTTTTTCTTTCTTTTTTCAAATGACTGGGGACCATCTTACATCAGCCAATTTTGGTCTCCTGGAATAATCAAAACCTCTTTAAAAAACAATAAGCTTGCTTGAAATTTTATCTGTTTACTAATGGAATTTGCTGATAGTGATAGTGCTCATAGCTTTTATTACTTTCTTCCTATATTTTCTAATAAAATTTACATCTGCAATATATCAATGGGCACATGATCAAATTTGTTTATAAAAAGAATATGTGCTAGATGGAAAAAATCAATACACTAACTTTGTATTCTAACAGCTAAATTATAGTAGCATTTGACATTAACTTCACATAGTTGCTTCATTATTCCTGGGCAGTGTTCACAAGAGGGAGAAAAAAGCTTCTCCGGTGTTAAGGCAACAGGAACTATCCAGAAAAACTTCTGTAACTGATATGTGTTGTTTAAAAAAAAAATTCTACTAACCTAAACTTCTACCCAGAATTACTGCTTGTTTTCACTATGTTCTTGAATCAATGACACCTCTAAGTCTTACCACATATAAATAAACAATCAGCATTATTTTTCAGGCCTAAAGACAGACTAACATATGGGCAACAATTAACTTTTTAAGAAGGACCATTCAGCAGTCATTTTCCACTACCACTCTAGGAAAACAGCTTATCTTTTTTCTCACGTTAAAGGTGACTTTCGATTACTTAATTTCATACACCTAATTTTGTTAGAGATTCTCCAAATAACAGTAGCTCTGTGCCTCACAGTCTTCTTCTGACCCAACAAAAAAATATGTGCTAATGACTAAAAAAAAACCCTAACCGACAACATTTCTGAAATTTTACTAAACCTACTAAGTACCATGGTTGCTGCCTAAAATCCTTTGACTTTGAAACTATTGATATGAGTAGATTAGTTTGCTCTTAGGCTACAAGAAAAGTCCAGTAGCACAGGAAAAAAAAGAAAAGAGCAATGAAAAGGACATGCCAGATTACACGACACTTTCATTTCAGTTGGAGACCCAAATACTGGCCTCCTTGTGCTCCAATTTTAATTTTGTTGTGTTATCAAGCGTAACACCATTTCAGAGGAACAATACCATCAACATTAAATCTACCACACATGACAAGCCTACATTTATAAATTATTGTAACATATCCGTATTTTCCTGGGAATACCTATGTATAAATCACAAATCTGAATGTTAAATTTTGTATCTGTATCTCCTCTATATGGCACCTTTTGTCTATACATCTGATAAGCTTAATAGTAATTTTAACAAGATTTTTATAGGCAAAACATTTATACCTGAAACACCCCAAATTACCCCTGGATATTTTACATAGAAAAAAAAGACAGTGATTTTGCAAATATGTCTCTTTCTTAAAAAGTCTGTTCACTTTTTGAGGATCTTCCCTACTGTCAAAGAATCTGAATGCTGAAGCTTCTGAAAAAACTGGTGACAAGGCAGCAAATGTTCAGTGGAGAATTTCTTTTTATTCACTCATTAACTTCCTGAAAACAACAGCTTTTGAGCAGGAAGCTGGTATTCCATTGCTACAAATGTAAGTTATGGTCCTGAACCAAGACAAGAGCCCAGTCCACAAGGCAGAAGTTAGAGATGAGAGACATTGCTGGGCTGCATGAAAAGAGGCCTTTAAATAATACATAATAAATACAAATGTAGTCCTCTTTTAAAGCCTAGTTCTACAGCTGTGCTCAAAAAGCGTGAACCATGAACCACATGATGAATGTGTGTAAATGTTCACTGAGACTTAGAGTAAAGGTCAAAGTATATAATACCAGTCAGTCAATCAGTCAAGCAAGTGTTTCCATTGATTTTCACAGATTGCTCTTCGGATACACAGATGTAGAACTTAAACCATTTGCTGCTGTAAGTTATGGAGCATCACAATGGTCCTTCACCATACTTCAGTTTTGTACTTCATATGTCATCTTAGTATCTCATTCTTGAAACACATCGAACCATTCTTCATTATGTTAACTTTGAGTAGTTCTTCAGAGAGAGTAGAATTATTTTTATGTGGAGTTATATATGTGAATAACTTTACAGGATCAAGACCTTATTGTGTAAGTATTTGGGACATGCACTATGTGTAAGGTATATTTAAATGGTATGGTTGAACTTGTCCTACATTTGAGAACATAATACACAAATAGTGAAACTTTTCAAGTTTACATATTATAATTTCTTAAACTCCTATTAACACTAATTGATAGGTTGCTTTGATGTGCTGACACTTTGGGATTCATCTTGTGTCAAGAAGGAAATCCTAAAGCAACTGCAGTAAGCCTTGACCATTTTGAAAGCATTCAAGCGTGTCTAAATCTATCTCAGCTATCACTGTTTTTACTATTACCTGTCATTCTTCTCAGCCAGCTACCACTTCTCTATTTGGTTGGGTTTTGTTTCCTATTATGAACTTTTTCAGTGGACCATCCAAAGCAGTAAACTTTGTTTCCTTCACGTGTACAGTACCTGAAGGAATCTCAGAACTCTTTAACATCAGTAACAAAAGTAACTTCAAATATCTTGGAATTCAGACCATTGAATTTTTACAGGATTTCTTTCTTCCTCAGCCTGAGGAAATAGGTCTAAACTCTTGAGAAACATTTTTTGCTAAAAAGTTCAACCAACTCTGTATAAGTTTAAGAGACAAAAAATGGCTATGAAAATTGACACTATTTAAGAGAAAAAGTCGCCACCAATTTCTTTGAAATTTTATCTGAATAGCAATCTGTTTTTTAACTGTTATAGTTTTCAGTAGTTTTGCATATATGAAGATGGCTATATATTAACATTTCCTCCCCCTCTGTCATTACTGAACATTTCTAGAGCTCCCAAAGAAGAATTACAGCAACTTTGGTTTCACGCAAAACAGCTAAAGATTGAAACTGATACCTTTCCAAACCATTTTCTATTGGTTTTTTCTGGCAAGTTTTGCACATTGCAATACTTTATTTTGCAATTTGACCATGTCTTTAGGTTCAGAAGCAGCTCAATACATTTGTTCCCTCATTGTAGTCACAATATATGTCAGTATTTTCACTTGCATGGATCAAGTGCTCTCAAACTGTGAGGTTAGCTTTCCTGATGTGGCTTTGATCTCTTCCAGAGCAAGATGTACCAAGCCCAGGGAAAACATCAAAACCAGCATTCGTTTTCTCTTATTTTTCTCCATTTGGGATACAACAAACCTAGGATTTTCTATTTTATGATGAATAGAATAGGTGGTTCTGGTTTTTGCTGATTTCCAAGTAGAAGCAAGCTGGCAAAGCAAGAAACAATGGCAGGTACGTACATCCAGATGCTGTAAACTACCACAACAGTGTGCTATTTCCAGAGGACTATTAGAAAGAAGTTAATCCGCAGGTATTTCCATGTCTGTTTACCTCAGCAGAGGAAACATACTAGGTTGTTTTTATTTTGCAAGCTTTGCTTTGTTTGGTTTTTTTTTCAAACTTAAAGGCACTTTTATCAATAAGCCATTAAATCAACTTTCCAAACGTATGTGTTGGCTATCTGTTAGGAGGGGAATAATTAAGGAGAAAGTTGCTTGGTGTAGGATTTCTGGAAGAGCTAGATTCTCTTCAACTTTGAAATCACATATTTTAAACTGGACACTCAAGCTAGGTATGCAGGTATTGAGCTGCAGGGTGACAAGTCATATTAAGAACTGAAGCTTGAAAATAAATCGCATAATTAGAATTACTTCCTCATAGTAGTAGGCCAGACAATATGGATGAAATAAAAGATTAGGAAGAGAAAGGATTAAAATAATGCATCAGTCTGCCTGCTAAAATGAATTGTCCCTTATTATACAGTATCTAGTGATCAACCTGATCTTGTTTTAAGCTCTTTAAAATTAAGGACACGTTTGTTCCCTTAGGTCAAGATCCCCAGATCTCAATTCCCATGTCAATGACATCTTCAGCTAGTGCCAATGGCAGGTCTTAAAGTACAGATACCAAATAATTTACTAAAAAAAGGCTAAATATAACTAATGTTTCCCTGTTTCCTAAATCTTAGCTGTATTTAATAAAGTGTTCTTTATAAAAATATTCTGTATTTGGTTGGAATATGATTTTTTTTTTAATCTGGATAAACTAAGTAGGTATTATAAATTTTCAGGTGTTCTGATTATTTCCTCTTCTGCTCTATAGCAAATACCTTATTTCTTCCAGTAAGCAACACTGTATCCTTACTCAGACTTCATCCTGAAAAATCTCATTCTTTAGTTTAGCTACGACTCACCCTGTCTCGTAAAAACAGGGTTTCTGAGCCTTTGCATAAGTTCCCATTAGCAGAGTAAATTTCATCTTCAGTAAAAAGCTTCCAAAATTTTTTATGTGAGAACCTATTAATTCGTGAGTGTGCTCTTACTAGGCACTGTGAGTTTTCAAGCAACTTTCGGTAGAAACCTGCTTGTTCATGCCGAAAAAAGAAACATACATTTCTTATATCAGGTCTCATTCTTAACTTGTAATTCGAGTTCAGAAGTTTCCTGGCTCCTTTAAGGCTCAAGAAATATTTTGTTCTTTTTTCTTTTTTTTTTAGTTAAACTTTAATCATGTTACTGGTTTTGGTTAACAGTGAAAGATCCATTTTTCCATAAAGGTAGATATAAACGTGTTCAAAAGGCATGGACCATTATGAGGAAAAATTAAGAAAAGACAAGTACAGTTTCTAATCTAATTTTTAAGTAAGCAATAATTGGGCTTGAGAAATATCTTTTTCTCAGTTTGACAGTCAGTAGTTACCCTGTTGGAGCAGCTTTTTTACTTCCTTCTAAGTGTTATGCTACACAAGAAGAAAAGCCCTATGATATATGCAGCTAAAATAGTAAAATCAAGCACTTACTTAGAACTGTGAAAATCAAGGAATTGGAACTGCATTTGTGATTTTAAATTTGTTCCTTTTTAGACATACATTATTTATCATAAACTGTCATTACACAATTACTTTGAACATTTTCCACATAATTCTGACTCAGCACAGAGTCGTTACTCAAGTGAGTAAATATTTAGTAGCAAACTTCAACCCATCTTTACCTACAAGAACCTTTATGGAAATGAATATACTACAAAGATGCATTGGCTAATAACATCAAGAAACACTGAATTTTAAATATTCTCCTGCATTAAATGCTCCTGGATATATATAACATTTATTTATATGCCATACCAACCATCCTTTCTCTAGGGCTGCTGTTTCCCCTTCTAGGACGATATTGTAGCCTAAATTGCAAAAATGTCAAAAAATGTTGAATGTGGAAATCGGCACTGCTCGGTGCTCCTGGTAGCCCTCAGTAGTGCGAGGCAGGCTATAACAGATGGAAATGAAGGAGACATTTCATCTTGTGCACACGGAATAGCAGTAATTGTTCATAATAAATGCAAAGACATTTTCCTTTAGGATCAGTTTCCTTCAAAAACAATTTGTTCCGTATAATCTAATAAAATCTATGAAAGAATTAAAAAAGGGTAGAAAGCCTACCGAATGTAATGATGAAGATATGAAGAGGGATTCAGACATTTTACTGGCCGGAGAGGTAGCTCAACATACATACATACGCACACAAACCTTTAATTTAAAAATGAAAGAAGAAGTGAAGAACAGTCAGCAAGATTCCCCAAAAGCCTTTCTAGAAAGTAACATAAAATGACAGATTCTGACATAATAACATCATTATTATGTTGTTTCATAAAACTATTAAATGTGTTCCTGTTAATATACAAACTTACGCAAATGCGCGTGTCACTTCACAAGTTTTCTTATGGGTTTTCTTTATAACATTCTCTGCATATCATTAAGTGATTAGCTGAAAACTAGTAGGCTATCACAAACACAGAAGCGTACGCAGACACACACAGAGGATTACCGACGCCTATGTCTGAGATTGTACCTGCGCTGTGGTTTCTGTCAGTGACCGCGCCTTGGTCTCGCTGTACACACCCGCTGTCGGTGCCCAGGCGCTGCCGGGCTGCAGGGGCTGCTCTGAGGAGAGGCCAGTTCCAGCTGGTTCCAGCCGGTTCCATCCGGTTCCAGCCGGTTCCATCCGGTTCCAGCCGGTTCCATCCGGTTCCAGCCAGCTCCGACGGCTCCACCGCAGGGCACAGCTCAGCCCCTCAGACAAGATGGTGGTGCCTCTGGGAAAGCGTATTTAAGAAAGGGCAAAATGCCTCATGGTGGTGTGAGGGCTGAGGAAAAGAAGTGAGAGAAACAACGCTATGAACACCAAGGTCAGTGAAGAAGGAGGTGAGGAGGTGCTCCAGGCACCGGAGCAGAGATTCCCCTGCAGCCCGTAGAAGAGACCACAGAGGAGGAGATACCCACGCTGCAGCCATGGAGGGCCCCACGCCACAGCAGGTGGATATTTTCTAAAGGAAGCTGCCGCCATGGAGAGCCCACGCTGGAGCAGGGGAAAAGTGTGAGGAGGAAGGAGCCGCAGAGAGGAGCTGTTATGGACTGACCACAACCCCCATCCCCCACTATTCTACAAAAGTAACATTTTAAGAAGTCTCTATTAATTTTGTTTACTCTCAAGTTAACTAGACCAATATTTCTATTATATTAGATAAAGAAAAATACATTAATATACTTCACATTGACATTTCCAAGAACATTTCCTTTTTATCAGGTGTACACAATAACAGTCTTAAGTCTAATTTTTCCTATGAAACCTGTTAAACATCTCAGGTAAAGAATTCTCACAAGTATTTAATACATGTAATATTTGTCATGCATTATCAGAAGTCGTGCATATTTTTTCAATTAATAGGTTTTAATGAAATCTTTCCAGAAACATCTGATTACAGATCAAATCATAATTTGTGAAAGTTAAAAAGAAAGTTCCAAATTCTCAACTGTCAAGTAGCAGATAATTGCCAGTGTAATCTAAGGAAATAATTGGTTTTTAAACTTACTAGCACTTTTCAGTGTTTCTTGAGTATCTCTTAAGACGTAATTACAAAGAAAACCACATACATCTCGATTTGTCTGCACTATTATCCTAGAAACTTCTGATCTGGGCTGGATGCTATAGCAAACGACTCTTGGCAGCTTTGACTTAGTAAGTCCTTCTTTTCCTAACCCATGAGATGGATTTTCAGAGCCCTTCCTGCGCTTCATGCTAGCACAGCTGTCCAGCTACTTGCATTTCAAGTATGTATTTTAAAACTAACTTGGTATCTCTAACCAACATCACAGAAGTAACTGCCACCTAGACCTACTCACAGATGATTTGGTTGCATACGACATGACAGCTGCTGTTGATTCTATCTTAATATCATTAACCTATGAAAATACATTCAACATAACTGCAGCCTGCCACGCTGAACTTCATAAAGTAGTTCAAATCATTGTTTGCTGCAGGTCATTAAGAAACTAGTAAACAGACTATTTAACAATGATGCTAATGTAAATTTTCCATGACAGCAGTCACTGGTATCCTGCTGACAAATGATAATGTCATTGCAACATGTCCTTAGAGCTCAGTAATTACGTCTGTATTCATGAGTGTATTTGGCTGGAAGTTTGCCTGATCTGAATGTAAAAACTCTCAGCAAAGTTTACACATGCTAAGTGCGTCAGGTGCGTGTACGACAGGAATATGTTCGAAATACCTCTAAAGAAATAATTTGTTCACCTGGGGCATTACACTGTCTTCTTCCCACCACTCAAGATTCTTCCTGAAATACTGCATTATTGAACAATTGCTTTAGCTCCTTACCTTACAAGAGAATGCCATAAGAAAACATTTCAAGGAACAAAAAGTGAAATGCTTCCAAAGAACTGCAATAAACCAGCTCTAAAAGTGTCTTGCCTACCTATGTGAAACAGTCTTTTGTTATTTCAAACACCACTAGCATATTTTGAAGCATAGTTTTATGATGGTGATTCTTTCAAGCTGCTTTTAAACCTTCTAAAGTATTTGAAGGAGAACATCTGAATTTTAGTAGTTAAGACACAATATCTAATATTTCTAAATGAGTTTTATATATTCAAGTGTCCATGACGTGATTAAATTTACCTCCAAGTGCATAAAGAAATAAATAACACTGTATTTGAAGCATCAGTGATTACACGTGAGAAGTCAGGTGGGGATAGTCTCAGAAAACAAGAAACTGTGTATCTTTAAAAGAGGGATAATGGGGAATCCAAAGAAAACAGAACACTTCACCTAACTATGGACTACAGAAAACTGGAATAGATGTGTAAATGGTGAACTTACAAGCACCTGAAGAATAATAAAAACAGCCAATATGGATTTTTCAAGAACAAACTCTGTCAAGCCAAGCTAATCTTCTTGGACAGGATAACTGGAATACTGGTTAAGAAGAACAAATTTGCTGTATCTTGAGCACAGTATGACTTTTAATACTTTTCCATATTAAATTCTCACAGGAAAATGAGGGAAATGTCATCTACATGAAAAAAAACATGAAGACAGTGTGTGATTCCTTGAAAAGCTCTTCTCAAAGAATAGTTATCAGTACCAAATGAGGATTTTCTTTCAGGCTGGTTCCCTCAGAGATTCCAGGCCCAACTCTGTTCAATATTTTCATTTAAAATATGCATTACAAAGTACATGGATAAAATCTGTAGATGAAACTAGGATGTGTTAGGGTTACAGAAGTCTGGAGAACAACTTCAGAATTCAAAACTGTCATAATAATGACATAATCCAGAGTTTAAAAAAAAAAAAAAAAAAGGAAGAAAGTTCAGAGCACAGTAACTAGTAAGGAGAAATGAACACTTAAAATGCCAAATGAGGAAAAAGGACCTGCAAGTTTAAGTGTATTAGAAATAACTTGCGAGACAGCAGTGCAGTATTACTGCAAAGGAAGGAAAGGGAAAACCTCATGTTGTCAAGAATTTTGCAGGTAAGATATGGGTGAGGATCGTTTTCTTTTACTTGTTTCCAGGGAGAATGCAGCTGAAGCAGTGCATGCAGTCTTCAGTGCCATACTCCAAAATACACGTAGTCATTCTGGAAAGAATACGGCAGAAAACAGCAAGAAAGAGAAGAGGGCTCAGAATGCATTATCCATGAGGAATACTGCAGAAAAAGGGTTTCTTTTAGTCTAGGCAGGTAAAGACTTGATAAGTCTTCCTGGATATGGAAGATTGTTAATAGGAAAGACAATGATCGATTGTCACCAATTGTTCACGAGAAAGAAAGGCAAAAAGAACCCAGTTTAACTTGCAGTAAAGGCTATATAGGTCATATATTAAGAAAAAAATTGAGAGGAAAAAAAGCTTGAACAGGACACCCTCAGAAAGTCTTTTAGCAGAAAAGCTAAAAAAAAAGGACCAGATAAAAACCTCTGTGGGAAGCTCTAGCATATTTGATCCTTCCCCAGCACCAGGGAACTGGACTATGTAACCTTGGGAAATCCATTCCATCCCTGCATTTCTAATTCAATGACCACATGATGTGCTTTAGCAAGGACCATTTATGGATTTTTAAAAAGAGTGCTCTAAGTGACATAAGGTTAGATAATTTCACCCTTCCGCAGAGTAGCATTTTCTTCCCCCAAAGGCACCCCTGCTTCCCTTGCGCTTACTTACAGGTTACAGTGCTATTCAGCACAGCTAAAGACAGAGAAAGTTACCATAAAATGTATTTTGGATAATTTCTATAAATATGTATACATGAATGATTAGGATAAAATCTGACCTGTTTTAAAAGATGCTCCACGAATAAACTTTCTATGAATAATCCCTAGCTTCACAGAGTATGAATCACTGTGTATTAAATATTAAATAAATCAACAGCTTTAAAATTAATTGCTTTTAAGGGATTTTAGTGCTAGATGAGATCATTACAGCACTGATTTGCTTCATATAGCTTCACCTAGTAATGCAACAGACATACCCACCTTGATGTTGGTTAGGATAATGCATCTTCATTATATATTTTTGAAAGAAGAAATAACTGGATAAAACCAGACATGTCTTGACTATCAGAATACTTGTAGGAACATACACTTTTGAATAAATACCAGGTATGCTTACAGCACTTAAGGCATCAAAGACTGTGCTGATTTTCTAGGAAAACTGATTCTAGTTCTACAAACACATAGGACGTGGCTATAGCTGAATGGCAGCAATTATCCAATCTGCAGCCCTTGTGGTGTGGGGGACGGGTGCTGGAAGCCAGCTAGAGCTGAGGCAAACAGACAGATTTATTTGAGATAAACTTTAACCCCACCATAGAAAGAATAATACAAGTTTGAATACAGAAAGGCCAAAACTGTGGGCTGAAAATGCATCTTCTAATGCAGGCAATATTGTATGAGCTCTAATGAATGTGAAAATTAAGCAGAAAATAGAGTTGTGTGTGTGTGTTAAGAAAAGCATTAGATTGCTTGATCTTTTTTTTTCCTAGAGCTGAGAAATAGTTTAATGTAAGAAACTAATGTTTTGATATAAAAGTATAGATGGTAGGATGGCAGCTTATTTACCTCAAACATGCAGATACAGGTCTGTTAGGAACTGGGAAAGGTAAGGCTAGACCACAGGACATAGTTGAAAAGCATCATTATTATTGACAATAAACCTTACTAAAACTGATTTTTACAAGCAATTTAGTGTATCAAACTGTAGTTACATTCTATAAGTATGATTTTGTAGAAATAGCATTGAAGTTTTCCTGGTTATTATGCTTGAAAGATTTTTTTATCAAATTTGCTTCACTTCATGAGTTAAAAAGACAGGGCAGAGGCTTCTTCTCAGCAATTTTGCCATCCTCTTTCTCCCCCTGCATCTGGAATTCAGACTTGTCCTTTTTGCTCATCCAGCATCATCGATACTGAGGCTCCTGCAGCTGGAGCTGATGTGATTCTGTGATAGTGGCACACAAGCCACAGGGAAACCAGCTCACCCTTCCACGCGTGTGGCAGCACTAGGGAGGTGAACAAGAGAAATGAGCTGAAAAACTACCACCTTCAAACAAAGGTGAAATTTGGGGTTTTTTTACAGGAAATTACAATTAGGTCAATACAGCAAGCTGCTCTGGGTAGTGAACAGATGCCATTCTTTATATTGGTCTGACATCTTCCTCACTCTGCTGCTTAGATTATGTCACAGAGGTTATGGCAAAACATTTTAATGAGAACTGGTAAGAAAATGAAAAACATTTTCCATCAACTGTTGGCAAAAAAAAGGCAAAAAAGAAAAGGTTTGGGGGGCAATCTTAATTTTTTTTCATGCAAATAGTGTGATGTTTTGACATGTTTTGGATTTTTTCCTCAAAAGAACCCAAAGAAACTGTCTTTTTCATTTAGGGAAAAACAATTTTTATTCATAAGAATTCACATTCCAAACATCTGTAGTTATCTAAGTCGATTTTCTGTCTCCTGATGATTTTCTTCTGGTTTCCTCCCATCTTATTCCACACTGAATTCAGTTTCACTGCAAAGTTTTCAACTGCGGGGGGCGGGGGGGCTCGTTTTTACAGTGGATGTTGTTTGCTTAGAAGATGTAGAATCAACGTCCTACTGCCAGTTAAAAAAGGCAATATTTAAGTACTGCATGATTCAGAAGGGCCATATGCATGCCTCCAGTTCGTAGTAGAGGGACATACTGGTGAATAGCCTTTCTTAACCTGTACCCTCCCTTTCAGGGAATGACCAGGTTGGCCAGACTTTGCAGTGTGGGTGATTACCAGGCAGACACCTCAAACATACCCAGGGGAACCCTTCCTTTGCTACTTTAGAAATGTACTCAGATGTACATAAAAACAGGAGTGAAATACACTTATTTTAAACACTATTTCATGTAAACTTACTGACAGTTGGTCTAACTCATACAGTACCTAAGAGACTTGCAATAACTCACTTTGAATTCTGGAATTATTTAAGTGATGGGCAGAAACCAGCATTAGCAAAAGTTGATCTTTTTTCACTGTATAAACAAGGCCAGATGGGCTCAGGTGGAATGCATTTAAGTTGGTGCATTTTCCCCACACGCACACCTCTAATTGATGAGGAAATTGCCCCATCCTTCAGAATTGCCTGGCATTTACTACTGCAATAAGCTGTACTTAGGAAAGAAACATTGCTTCAAACTTTCATACTTTCTCAGGTACATCCCATGATCCAGCCCAGGTTATAAATCTGGGCCAGAAGAAACCTATTACACCATTAAAAATGTAACAAAGATGAGATCAAATTTAAAGGGCATAGATTCCAATTTTGCTCTTGTATCAAATTCTCAGGGACTTAAGCTGTCTGGGAAGTATTGCAGAAGAATCTCACAATACTAATTGATTGAGCAATAAAATGGCAGATGAAATTTCCTATCAAAAAAAATGCAAAGCAGTGCACATGGGAAAAATAACCTTAACTATACATATGCAATGATAGGCTCTAAATTAGCTATTACCACTCAGGAAAGAGATCTTGAAGGCTTTGTGGATAGTTTCCTGAAAACATTGTCTGCATGCTCAGGGGGAAATGGCATTTTAGGAATGATTAGGAAAGGAAATGAGTAAAACAAAAAAGAGTTTTACACCTGAAAAAATGTGTCCTGTTACATGTGTCCTATATTTCAGAAAGCCATCAGAAGAAGCAGGGAGAATAGTGGCAAGTAGGACTGATATATAGTATAGACTATAGGATATAGGAGAACAGAATAGATGGAGTAGGATTCTTCACATTTGAAGAGGTGACTGAAGGGTGATATTATAAACGTATACGAAACTATGGATGATATGGCATAGTAAATTACTTTTACCTCTTTTCTCTTAGAGAAGTGCCAGGGAATGGTCAATATAAAATAAGGTTTGAAACAAACTAAATAATAAACTACCTTCTTAGAATGGGATTATAGAGCTCATTTGCATAGGGTGCTGTGGATACTGGAAGTAAATCTATGGAAATTACGACTGTAGGCAACTCTTCAATACAAGGATCTCTATGAAATTTTCAGTTTAGAAACCTTAAAGCCTTGGCTGTCAGGAGGTGAGAGCACTCAGCAGGGAACAACCTCTCCAAAGTCCCTTCAAGTTTAAATGAAAGACTGCTCAGCTTCTCATACTCTTCCCTAATAAACCACTATCAGTTATATTAGATGTAGGATGCTGTTCTAAATGGACATTAAGCCTAACTTAATATGGCAGTTCTTAATTATATCAGTGTTACCACATTTTTCTCGAACTGAAATAATCCTGACTGATATCAGCGTGATTTAAAGCATTATCAAGATTTTTCGCTTTCCACAGGAAAAGCGATTATTCCACAATAACCTCTCCTTTCATGGTCAAGGCCTCTTACCATATCACTTTAATTTCTGAAGGTCAATAAGTTTGCAAAGGATTATGTTAGCATACAGCATGGTGGAAAGGAGTGGGACCAGTGGATGAACGCATTTAAAGCCAAATGCATTGTACTACACTTGTTTCAGTATCAACATAACACTGTTAATAGAAGCACTATTAAAAATAATTACCTGTTCTGTCTATCCTAGAATTTAGATGAATGAAAAATAAGTCAATAAGAATGAAAATGCAAGAAAACACTGTAAAGCAATTTCCTGAAAATGAATTCTGCTACTGGAAGGAAACTGTATCTTGTTCTGGTGCCCTGCTAATCTATTCAGTACTGCTGGTAGCACTTCAAAAGGTGATGTGAGACCATGCCAAAAGGCGGAGTGTAAAAAATTCTACATAGATGATTTGTATTTTATTTACTTTTTATTGCCCAGAAGTGCTAAGCACTTCACAAATGACATAGCCTTGTCCCAGAGTTTACAGTCTAATGGATCTATTTGACAGATATGTGAGCTACAACATTTCATAAGGCAAGGAAGGACTAAGGACAAGGTGTTGAGTCAATTGTTTTCCCCATCATTCATTTATTGCTGAAGCATTTCCAGTGACCACACAGTGAAAGCTGCAATGAGAATTACATTTGAAGCACGACTAATCCAAATGACTGAATCCGGTTTCAGGATGGACTCTGTGCCCAGATGGCTGTGCCATGGGGAGCCTTTGTGGCGCAGACACTTGCCTACTCTGAAGGAGCTCATTTAGCAGCACTGGCACACGGGTCAGGGTCAGGGTGTTGTCTGTTTTCACACTGTCACTGCCTCGGTGCACCTGGAACCTGGTGGGGAGGGGTGGTGGTGGATCTTTATCTCTGTGTCTCTTGCTAGTGAAATCGCTCTTCTCCTTTCCTCCTCTCTGTACTCCTAATTGTCTCAACCTATCCTTGATAATTAGCACAGCTTCACTTTCCCTGTTCTCAGTCAAGTCCTCTTCTCCCTCACAAAGTTACATGTCTCCAGACACATAATGACATGCCTTTTTAATAGATTGTGTAGCTGGGATTTGGATTTTGGATGCAAGAACATATAAATAAGAATCAAAGCTGCTACTTCAGCATGTGGGTATGCATCACAAACTCTGTCCATACTGCAAAGTGTCTGTCTCCTTCATATCCTGCTTTTCCCCTGGGATTCCCATAAGGTGAATGCCTCTGCTATCTTCTCTGCAGTTTTATTCCTCCTGGCTAACATACAGCCTTCATTTCTTCTTGAGCACAAATCTTCTCATATTCTTCTGGTTCCTGCAGAGTCTTTTCATAAATGTATTTAGTCCAAGCACAAGACTACCTGATCAAGAAAATAGCCAAAGGTTTCCGATCCTTGCCAGAGGGAAAAACCATCATATTCATGCATCTGCTGCAGCAGGATTCATTCAGGTGCTGCAGCAGATAGTCAGCCTCTCAGCTGATGCTCTAAAGACAGAGTCTTCTCTAGTGGTGGCCTCCAGGTGAGGCCAACACAAGCTGTTACGTACCCTAAGGCAAAGCAAGCATTTGTCAACAACAACTAGCAGTCCCTCTCCAGACCCCCTCTAGTCTACCCCCTCCATACGCTTTATACATTCAATAAAACATTTTTCAATAATTTCTTAATTTCTCTGATATTTCATTGTGGAACTCACAGATCTGTCCCTCTTTCCCTTAATCACCCACCACAACCTTCGCAGTCTGCCTGAGGGGAACTAGGGGGAGCCAGGGACCCCAGTTCAGAGGTGGCTTCATGCAGCAGCTCTCCAGAAGCCACCAGGAAAACACACAAACTCTCCTTTCTGGTCTCCTCTTGCTTGGCAGTGTACAGCTGCATTGGGTTTATGTGGCAAGGTTGGTAGGGGGATGGGTGCTGCAGGGGTGGCCTCTCTGAGAAGACAGCAGAAGCTGCCACCAGGTTGGACAGAGGCAGTTTCATCTAGCTCCAAAACAGACCCACCGCTACCCAAAGCTAAGCCCTTTACTGATGCTGGTGGCACCTCTGTGATAACATATTTAAGAAAGGGTAAAAAAAATGCTGCACAGCAACTGCATGAGAGAGGAGTGAGAAAAATGGGAAAGAAACAGCTCTGCAGACACCAAGGTCAGTGAAGGAGGGGGAGGAGGTGCTCCAGGCGCTGGAGCAGAGATTCCCCTGCAGCCCATGGAGAGGACCCTGGTGAAGCATATTGTCCTCCTGCAGCCCGTGGAGGACCATGGTGGAGCAGGTATCAACACTGCAGCCTGTGGACAACCCCACGCTGGAGCAGGTGGAGATGCTCGAAGGAAGCTGCAGCCCGTGGAGAGCCTGAGCTGGAGCAGGCTCCTGGCAGGAGCTGTGGCCTGTGGAGAGGTGCCCACACAGGAGCAGGTCTTCTGACAGGAACTGTGGCCCATGGAGAGCCTATGCTGGAGCGGTCTGTTCCTGAAGGACTGTACCTGTGGGAAGGACCCACAGTGGAGCAGGGGAAAAACATGAGGAGAAAGGAGCAGCAGAGACGAAGTGTTATGGACTGACCAGAACCCTCATTCCTCATCCCCCTGTGCTGCTCATGGGGAGGAGGAAGAGTCGTGAAAGGAGTGAAGTTGAGCCTGGGAGAGGTGTGTGTGTTGGGGGGCGTTTTATAGTTTTGTCTTTGTTTCTCACCATCCTACTCTATTCTTAATTGGCAATAAATTAAATTAATTTTCCCCAAGATGAGTCTGTTTTGCCTGTGATAGTAACTGGTGAGTGATCTCCCTGTCTTTAACATGACCCATGAGCCTTTTCATCTTATTTTTTCCCCCTGTCCCGTTGCGAGTGAGAGAGCAGCTTGGTGGGCACTCAGCAGTCAGCCAAGGTTAACCCACCAGAGCAGCAGTGAGTCTAAAAACTTATCTCACCTTTCTTCCCTTCCAGCCTTAATCTTGATTACATCCCTCTTACCTTTCCTGTTCCAGTTTTTCTGTAAGATAAACATTGTGATCAATTACTTGATCATCTGACATTCAAAACTTACTGAAATGGGATTTTTCCCCTTTGACACTGCAACTCTTTTTTTTTTTTTCCCCCCTTGTGTCTTTTAAACTAAATTGCTATGGTGGCCTCTTCCCCTTTCTTCTCTCTGCTTTCCATAGCTGCAAAAATGATCCTGAGGTGTCTAAGCAGGGGAGTGCCAAGTAGAGGATGGGATTATTTCCTGAAATAGCACTGAGTGACACCGTTACAGGAATACTGGGTTCATCTCTGATAGTCAACATTAGAAACCAAAGCTAGACAAATGCAGGTTTTAACAAATGAGAGTAGGTAACAACTGGAACAACTTACCCAGGAAAGTGATGGATTTCCTGTCTCTTGAAGTCTTTAAATCAAGATTGGATGTTTCACTAAAATATATGTTCCAACTCCAACAGAAATTACTGACTTGATGTAGGAACTGCTGGGTGAGACTCTTGGTCAGATCAGATTAGACCAGCGTATGAAATGGTTCCTTGTGGACTCTCAAATTAAATTTAAGTTAACGTGCTACCATTACATTTGAAAAAGACCAAAGCATATTCCTTAACTCAGCTGGTAGGCAGTAACTTGCTGTACCACTCTAATGGACATATGTCTAAAATCCTAATCTTTTATACCTATTTGTCATGAATTCACATGAGTATGTGTCATCAAATTAACCAAATGTTTTGCCTGTTTCCAAGTTCACTTGCTCCTAGTGGTGAAGAACCAGCCATCCATTATGGAATGGAAATATTATTCCATTTTCATTACGTTTTTACTTGGATCTACAAAGCCAAAAAGTTAAATGCTAAAGGATGGAAGAAAGGAGGATGCAAATTTTGGGGAGAATTTAGGGAGATGAAGGAGGCAAGGCGAGGCGAGGCGAGGCAAGGCGAGGGAGAGGAAAAGAAAGACAAGCAAGAGCAAAAGCAGAGGTCACAAAAAGCCATGGGTAAATAATGTGAAACACAAGCCTGCAGATTCAGAGAAAGGATGGGAATACGTGGAGGGAAAGTAAAGGGAAGTAGAGGACTTACTGAAAAGTAAAGGAATGAGTATTCTGAAATGCAGGTGAAGTCTGTTCGCCATTGATCTGCGAAGAAATCTTTCAGAGTACTTTATTTACAGGAACTCCACACTCTCCTGAACACACACACACACACACAGTCAGGCACACAGTTGCACATGCCCATGCAGCTAAGTTTATATATATATATATATATACACACACATCTGTTTTCAGTGTGCTTTGCTTGCTCTTCTGGGTATGTGGTTGATACTAAGGAGCTCACAATCATGCTTCAGAAATCACTGCCACCCTCTGCAGCAATTAAAGGGGGTGTCTTTCACCCCCAAAAAGGAGAGCTTGGGTACACGGGATGTAGTAATAAACTAAGAATGTAACCCTGAGTGAAAGCAGGCAAAACTCTGGTCTTGGAGCAAACGTGTGCTTGAACACAGAGCCACAAAGTTCACCTTAAAAATCAATATTCTTTCATGTTACCGATTAACATTTCAAAATTAATTTATTTGAGCTCCAACCATTCCCTTTGAGTGACAGAAATCTCTCTACAAAGCCACATGTAAAACTACAGGCTCCCTTCTCTGACATA